>JANUWI010000018.1:600000-1016800 GCA_025504975.1 Plenodomus lindquistii
TAACTTTTATAGCTATTTTAAACTTGCCTAAATATATTATAAAGCGTTTAGTCTAGTATTTACCTACTAGTATTCTATTATATACCTCTAGTATTTTATTAGCTATATTTTCTATTTTATATAGCTAGAGTATAAACTTTTATAAATTAAAGTTAAAAATATATTAAATAATTATCTATTTTTTAGTAGTAGTAAATTTCTAAATACTAGATTAAATTTAAAAGTATAGTAGAATTCTTCTAATCTATTTAGAAAGTTTATAATAACTAACGCTAAAAGTAGTAGTAGCGCGTTAGTAGCTTTAAAATTAGCTAGCTTTAAAAGCTATATAGGCAAGCTTAAATTAACTTTTATTCTAAATTAATATTACGTTACATTATAAAGGTATTTAATAGAAAGTATAGTGTTTATAATACTAAAAAAAACTATTAGGTTTACTAGATTATTAGGTTAACTAGTAAAATACGTTAGTAAAAAATAATAAAATTATAAACTAAATTAATATACTTTTTTATTAATTTATTTATATATATATAAATTTATATAAAGAAAAATTTAAATTATTATTAGCTAGTAGAATTAAAATTTAGAATTATTAGTAAATAGCTAGATATTCTAAAAGCTACTTTTTTAAAAAAAACTAATAATAGCTATTACTTATATACATAGCTATTTAGAACTTTTAAAAATTAATATTTTTAATAAAGAAATTAAATTTAGATTAAAGATTAATAGATTTTAAAGGTCCTAAAATTTGTAAAAATAGTGTTCTGGTGAGCGTGGGGCTATCGTGGAGAAAGTAGAATCGCTGGATAATATAAACGCGTGGACACCTGTGCCGCGATCGTTCGAGGATAGCCGACAACTCTAGGGGCAGAGCTTGTAGCATTCGCAACATTCGTGGCATGGTTCGGTTTCGCACTTAGTAAGTGGTAGCTTCGCCATACTAACTAGACTGAAGACGAGACCGAGGACGACAAGCTTCATGTTAGCAGAGTGATGAGAAAGAATTAAGTAGAGCTATTAGAGTGAAAGTTGAGGCAAGCTGGAATCTGAATTTGCTCTGGGCAGCGCGATGAGTGCATGCTTGAGCAGGACATGCGATGGTGCGCGCATGACTCGCAGGTGAGAGAGACTGGGTTCCAAGGCGTTTGCTCTCATTGTTTATTCCAGTGAGGTGTTGGTATGGTCACCGCTTGACGTTGCTACTAGGACGGTACCACGGCTCCTGGTTAGTCGGCGAAACAGCAGGTGCGCAACTTGACTATACTTAGGATAAAAACATCAACACAAATTACGTAATTCGGAAAAAATACTGAGATTTAAGTAAGGTAATCTTCTACGTCTGCCGCAGATCATAGGCGATGATACTTACGTTTGCATGCAGGTCAAAGCATAGCGTCAAGGTGTTTTGCGAGGGATCTCCAGACTGCACGAATAACCAAGAGCACGGTAGGGATCTCGCACACGACAGTTGTGCTGATCGCAGTGTTGACACCGCCCTCGTCTCGAATCACCCAACAAGTACCCTTTACGACTCGCATACCTTGGTCGTAAGAAGTATGTTCGCAGCAATCAAGCTGTATAGCGTTTACGAGACACCATTGCTGGCATCCGATGACTCCGATTGGAGAAGCGTTGCTTGCGGAGATGGCGTGCTCGCGTGAAACTTGAAAGTACCTGGATGGATCGAGCCATGACGTCAGAGTGAAGTTTGAAGACCGGAACCGACAGGTTTGACAGCCATAAAGCCGTTTTGCGGGGTTGCCCGCCAACTTTACTTCGCGTTTGACACGCCTAGCGTCATCTGTCAGCATTGTGCAAAGAATTTCAGCTTTCTCCAGCGAATGCCAAGGGTGACGGTACTCATGATCCTCAGCCACGTACGTCTGTGGTGAGTGCATGCACGGACTTTGTGGATCGTCTGCTTGTAGCCACGTGCCATGGGTCAAATATATAACGTTACGGCAAGTATTCTCTTTGCCCATCTTGAGCGTTATTGTAGAGCATCAATTACCGGACATGGTTTCACTACGCTCTAGCTTCGTTGCGTTGACCGTAAGTGCGCGATTGACAAGCGCCTTGTACGTTAATGGCAGCGTGTTTGCGCCTTGCGATTCACTCATCTACTGCTATGGAGATCTTCTTCGGGAGATTGAGCTCGCGAGACCCTTCGAGGATTCAAAGACTTTTGTGGATTTGTGAGTCGTACAACCATCGCACAGTGTCTGGTCCGGCCTAACCATATCATATGCAGGCCCACAATTCGTCCATTAAACCAAGTCCTTGCAGCATTCGCCAACTTAACTAGGCCTATCCAAAATAACACCGCGCTCAACAACTTTCTTTCTGAGTACTTCGGCGAGGCTGGTTCAGAGCTCGAACCAGTTCCCACAGACCAACTGGAAACACAACCTGATTTCCTCGACAATGTCAACAGCTCCACTGTCCAGGACTTCACACGTCAAGTCATCGATATATGGCCAGATCTTACGCGCCGTTATGTGGGAGCTGGTAATTGTTCCGAGTGTGTCAATTCATTTATTCCAATCAACAGAACGTTCGTCGTAGCTGGCGGCCGATTCAGGGAGCCGTACTACTGGGACTCATTCTGGATAATAGAAGGTTTATTGCGAACCAAAGGGTCATTCACGCAAATAGCGGAGAACATCATCGAAAACTTTCTAGATCTGGTAGAGGAGATTGGCTTTGTTCCCAATGGTGCTAGGAGGTACTATGAGAATCGATCTCAGCCACCGCTGCTGACCCAGATGGTTCGTGTTTACGTCGAATACACCCAGAACTACACGCTTCTCGAGCGTGCTCTGCCGATTCTGGAGATCGAATATGATTTCTGGATCAATAACCGTACTGTGACACTTGAGCGTGCGGGGCGAAATTACTCGCTAAATCACTACGCGGTATCGAACACACAGCCACGACCTGAGTCTTACTACGAGGACTACACTACTGCGAATAATCAGACCTACTTCAATGAGGACGGAGAGGAATTCAATGCCACTGTCGCGCTCAACGATACTGAGAAGGCAACGTTGTACTCGAATCTCGCTTCCGGGGCAGAGAGCGGCTGGGACTACTCAGCACGATGGATTGCAAACCCGTCAGACGCTGTCACGGACACTTTCTTTCCGCTTCGCTCCCTTAATACCATCGAGATCATTCCAGTGGAACTGAATTCAATCCTTTATCACAACGAGATTACCATCGCGGAGTTCCACCGCCATCAGGGCAATTACTCTGCAGCACGCGAGTGGGCTGGTCGCGCCGCAAATCGCAGCGAGGCGATGACGACGCTGTTGTGGAGCGCTGAGCATTACAGCTACTTCGATTACAATCTCACTTCGGGTACTCAGAATATCTACACTCTAGCAGATAACACAAGCACGCCACTGTCCCTCGCTGGCGCTCCTGCTGGCAAGCAAATCTGGTTCCAAACTGCTCAACTCTACCCATTCTGGACAGGAGCCGCACCAGATAGCATCAAAAACGATCCCAAGGCGATGCGCCGTGTCTTTGCCCGTGTTGAGGAAGCGCTCGATCAACAAGATGGTGCCGTCTCTGCTACCAACCTCGAGACGGGACAGCAATGGGATGAGCCAAACGTGTGGCCACCGCTGCAGTACATCATCATACAAGGTCTGTTGAACACGCCACTAGAGGCCAGCGAAGCAGACGATGAGCAGACGACCGTGGATTACGTGTGGACTCAAGATTTAGCCTTGCGCCTTGCTCAACGCTACCTTGACTCGCTCTACTGCACCTGGCGCGTGACTGGTGGGGCAACGGATGATGTACCTCAACTCCCTGGGGCTCAAGGCAATGGCACTATTTTCGAGAAGTATAGCGATGTGGCCACAAATGCCGCGGGTGGAGGCGGAGAGTACGAGGTTGTCGAGGGCTTCGGCTGGAGCAATGGTGTCTTGATTTGGGCAGTCGATCAGTTTGGGCAGAGACTTACAACACCAGAGTGCGGTAACATCACGGCCGCAAATATTGGCGGTGGAGTCAGAAAGAAGCGAAGCGCTGTAGAGCTATCGAGGAGGGACGCGAGGTGGATCAAGCAGCACAAGAAGTCAAGTCACTTGACGCACTAAGCACTTCTACCGTTAGTAAGAGCGAACCATTCATAGGTCACGTAAGCCATTGATCTGGTTTATCACAATAATGTAATGTCTTAACAGCTCTGTTTCATTCCATTAATCCCCACGCGTGCATGCCTCGTACCATGTTCGACCATACTAAGCTAAGAGATATCACGCAATATAAATTATAGTCGATGCTCAAAGTATGGATAGCGAGGCTGTATGAATAGGACGCACCAGGTCTGCAATTTATGGTCTGCAACTCTTGCGACCGAGGCACGCAGGCAGGTTCTAGTTTTACGATTGGCTCTTACGGGATTCTTTAGTGCACCCTGCATATATCATCCGTGTTCTGAATGCAACACTGCAGTATATACTTACCATGTTCAGGGCTTGCGCCGAAGAATCTGGGGTAGTCACGGGTAGCCACCGGGGTAGGCAGCTTGCCAAGTCCCGTTAGGTACGTGACAGTTGGTGTTAGAACTATAGATTCCGGTGGATGATCGGCAGTAGCTAGATAGTCTAGGGGTCATTTGGGCAATCTACGTTAGTCGAGGCGCAAGTGTGGGGTAAGAAGTAGCTACCGATGCTCAAGATGGCTCGACATCCTTGAACGTTTCCAAACGGCTTGTAACTGCGGATCTGGCGGCCGAGAGTATAGGCATCATCCCTCGACAAGCTTGGATCGGGTTCAGCAACGTAAGATGGCCGGTGAGAGATCCCATTCAACTCCTGAGTGTCGCACTACTCATCTCCCATGATTGGCTACATACCCTTATGATTGAATGAATCAAATCACTCTAGCAGTGAGAGCTAGGGTCAGGATTGATACATTGTAGGGTTGCATGGGCACCTGAAGTACTCATTCATAACAATATGGAGAGCAAGACTATGGTGAGGGACCCCATGGACCTATCTAACGGCCTCTCTGGGCTGCACTGCCTCGGTCTCCACGTAAAGTAGCATGTTTCCTGTCAATAGAAGGTGCTGTAGATCAGCGAGAAGCTTACTCGAAGCCCACTTCTCCCCCCGCATGGCGCTTGAGATATACGATCACCCATCCCGCTGCAGTGTTCTCATCGGACTTGCATGACATGAGCATTGGCTCAGAAACCCCGCCTGCAAATTGGTGCTATCCAGGATCAATGGCTAGCAGACACTTTAATGGTGTGAATGGCTCGACTACCTGCAGCTACTGCCGGCTCGAATGACCAGGACGAGCCAAGCGCAAAAGACAAGATGTCGAAAGGCTTCGTTCGCGGTAATGGGAGCGACAGCGCGTAGAGGAGGCCTGGTCATTGAGCTAGGTACCGAGACTTTTCCGAGGATTGTCAGCTGGTTCAGCATTCACGCATGAGTAACAGTACTCCAGGAGAGGGGTAGAATATATGAGTATGTCTGTTCCATCACAAAGTCTGAAGTCGACATGCACGGAGCACATACTCGACTTTCCGCTCTTTTCCAGCCGCTCAAAAGCTTTTGTTCACTCACTCTAACACTGTGTTGCGATATACGACTTGAACTTCTGTCAACATGAAGTTGCTCGTCATCTCCCTCTTAACTACTCTGGCAGTCGCCTCGCCCATCGCCGCCCCGGTGGCCTTCGCGATCGAGGAGCCTGAGGCTGTCGCTGTTGCAGTACCAGAGACCGCTTTAGAAGTTCGTCAAAGCACTATCATCAGGAATGAGCTCGAGACGGGTAGCAGCGCTGCGTGCCCTAGGGCAATTCTTATTTTCGCTCGTGGAAGTACAGAAGGTGGCAACATGGTGAGTACAACCAAAGTGTCCGGTCTCCTACGAAGTCTCAAACCTTGGGAGCACGCCTTTGAATCCTGTGCTGACATTGATAAGGGATCCACAACTGGTCCCCCTCTCGCTGCGGCGCTGGAGCATAGCTACGGCGCAGCTCAAGTCTGGGTCCAAGGCGTAGGTGGGCCTTACTCTGCGGACCTAGGCTCCAACTTCCTCCCTGGCGGCTCCTCAACTGCAGGCTTCAATGAGGGCGTACGCCTCTTCAATCTCGCCCAACAGAAGTGTCCCAACACGGCCATTGTTGCCGGTGGCTATAGCCAGGGCGCAGCTCTCATCGCTGGATCCGTATCTCGCCTCTCGCCTACGGTCCGCAATCAGGTCAAAGGCGTCGTTCTCTTTGGCTACACCAAAAACCAGCAGAATCGCGGTGCCATCCCAAACTACCCTTCTGCGAATCTGAGAGTCTACTGCGCTTTCGGCGACCTTGTTTGTGATGGAACGCTGACCATTACTCCGGCTCATTTGACTTACAATGACGAGGCGGCCGGCGAGGCGCCTAGGTTTTTGCAGAGCAAAATTGGTGCTTAGATGGCACCTCGGGTTATAATGACCCTGCTGGGAGGCTGAAGATGAGAGGAAAGGCTAGATTGCCAAGTTTTCGGTGGGGGCTTACAGCTGCGTTTGATGACCAACGCTCCCACATACTCAACCAGAATTCTACTGTTACTGTCATACAAACACTTCTATGTCCTTCATGTTGGAAAGCGCGTGGGTTGTGGTTCATGGATCCTCGCAAGCACAACCTTATAGCCATCAGTACTTAGACATATGGGTACGTTTGAATTATTCACTGACTAGCAGCTTCCGCCAGGATTTGAAACGCTTGAGGGGGGACGGGTATTGCGAGAATTACGTTGATGATAGGAATATCGGAATGTGTTGCGGGAGGAGGCAAAGGCTACAGAGGTTGATAGAGATTGGCGTGCAATGGGATCTGGGAGATCGTTTCTTGGTCAACAGTGATTTGGAGAAAGAAGGGAACGTTTTCATGGTCTAGATGCGCAGTTATCAAAGAGTATGAACAGTTCGCTGTGGACTGGTAGGTTCACTGTGAGCCAACCTGACTTGTTGACATGCATTCATAGGCGTAGTGAATAGTCGGTGAGATAACAGTACGGCTCTAATCCGTATGTACCGCGGTATGATACAAAGCCAAGCTCAACTCTTGTTGATGGTGTTTTGCTTCTTCACGTCATCCCTCATTTCCTGCTTGATCCTTGTGATCGTACCCGCGCCACCGTAGATCATCGCTGTGTAAACCTGGGCTACACTTGCACCAGCATCAAGAATCTGGCGTGCTTGGCGGCCATTGGTGATGCCGCCAGTGGCGAAGACGACTTTGCGGGGTGCGGCGGGTGCAGGTGCTCTGTTGGGCGTCGAGTTCAGTGTAAGTCTTGGCGCAGACTCGGCGAGGTCGTCAATGTTGGACGAAGTCGATGATGGGGTGGGCTGTTCGAGTGCAACTTCTGTTTTCGTCTCGTTGGACTGTGAGGATGCAATGTCTGTCTGCTTCGGCGATGTGTGCTTTGGTCCTTGATCAAGCGCGCTCCGGTACTTGGTGACAAGCGCCAAGGTACGCTCAAACATCTGAGGTCCAGAGTACCCTCCTTGCTCTAGCAAGAGCTTGGCCTCGGACTGTGGTAAAGCGTAGCCTTTGGGTAGGGGATCTGGCCGCTTCTTGGTAGTGTTGCCGACGATGACGCCGTCGACGCCAGAATCCCAGACGGCTTCACAGATGCCAGAGATTTGCTCGGCGGAGTCTTCATCTGGGCTTACCTTGACCATGACGGCGGGTTTGATCTTACGGTCGATATTGTTGACGGCTGAGACGACACCGGTGAGTAGCTGTGTTAGGGGCTCGACGTTTTGGAGCGTTCGCAAGCCGGGCGTGTTGGGTGACGAGACATTGACGACTAGGATATCGGCGTACTTTCCCACGTGGCCCACGGCCAGGGCATAGTCACGAACGACGGCCTCGATGTCCGTCTCAGAGGTAGTCTTGTTCTTTGCCACCTGGACGGCCAAGAGACGTCCCGACAGGAGAGAGCCCGGCGGCACACCCGCCTCTCCGTTGAGGACTGCTCTCTCGGCATCTTCGCCCATGCCGAGTCCATGATGGTAGGCAAACTCGCGCACGCGGTGTCTTAGGCGCGTAGCAACGTGCTCGGCGCCCTCCGAGTTGAAGCCATAGCGGTTGATGAGTGCATTCTGGCTGGGTAAGCGGAAGACGCGCGGCTTCGGGTTGCCCTCCTGCGGCTGCAGCGTGATGGCGCCAACCTCGACGAGCCCGGCGCCCAAGTCGAACAACGGGGTGGGGACCTCAGCGCCCTTGTCGATGCCCGCAGACGTGCCAATGGGGTTGCTCAGCCGGTGGCCAAAGACGTCGACGGCCAGGTCGCCTTGCGAGTCGGCCACGCCACGCTCGCGCGGGTTCATGCCAAAGCTGTGCAGCGTGCGGAGCATCTTGGTGCCCGCCTGGTGCGCGTCCTCGCCGTCGGGGTAGAGCTGGCGCAGGGCGGGGACGACGAGCCATTCGTGGATACTGGCGCGCGTGTCTGTGGCATAGAGGTAGCCCACGGAGAGCCCGAGGGCCAGCACCGTGCCGTACAGGGCGTTGCGCGTGCGTGTGCCCGCCGACTGCACGTTGGCCGCCGTCACCGTCGCCGCGGCAGCTTCTGTCGCATTCGAGGCCCGTCTCGTGGGCTGCTGCCACAGGCGCGGCGCGGGGCGACACGGCGGCGTCGTCGTCGTCGGGCGGATGCGCAGAGGGCGCAGGCCTACAGCGGTCTTCATGGTGTCAATGGCTGCGCAATGGCGGGCGCAGGCCAAGTTGGCTCTTCGCAACAACCTCGGATGACATTGCCGTCAAAGTGCTGATGCTGAGAATGGTCTGCTTATGTCAGGCCCGTGACATTAGTAATCCATGGCAGGCCAACCAACATGCCCACACTCAAGAAGACATGACATCTATACAGGTGCTCACCACCGTCCAGCCATTGGGCTCCGTCTTAACAAATCCGTACAAAGCCCAAATCAGAACGCAAAAACAATCTGGAAATGCATGTCATCATGTATGTATGCTCATGTGACGCTCTCGTTGCACGCTTGAAGGAATCCAGGTGCTTAGCAACGTGTCAACACTTGCTAACGTGTCGTCTAAGCCGAAGATAAATGCGCCCACTTTGAATCTCCATCCTCTTCTCCCTCGGCACTAATCGTACCGTCAGCGCACATCCCACAACCACCCATTTCTAATCCCCATACATACCTGCCCGGCAAACATCGAAATCGATGCGACCTACCAATCGTAAACCCACCCACTATTGCCCTCTAGAAACTCCGTACACGCCTCCTTGAGCGCAATGTTTGGTCTCAACTCCGCAATCGTCAGCGTCTCGCGCGTCAGCGGGTCCGTCGGACTGCGCTTCAAATGCTCAATCAGCGTCGCTCGCTCATAACTTCTGCCATTCTTTGTAACAACGGGATCATGCATGATTTCAAATGTAATTCCATCGATGAGGTAGTCCGGTACCTCCCGTTTCTGCTGATGTTCGGGGTCGGAAATCGCAAACGCTGTACGCAAGTCATTTCTCTTCTTCTCAAACTCCGTCTTCCGCTCTTCTCGCTCCTCTTGACCTCCTGCGCGTGTGATGTCGCCCGACTCCATGCGCGCTTCAATATCGTCCATGTCCTTTTTATGCTGCGTTTCGAGCAGGCATTCTAGCTCGGAGAGGAGGTCGCCGCGCCGTCGGATGCGGTCGCGTTCGCGTATGTCCCATTTTGCTTTTTTGCAACGGAGGACGAGGGCGGAGATTGTGGCTGCGTTGGAGGTTTGTTGGGCCGAGGTTGTGCAGAGCTCGTAGGCTTTGAGGGCGGAGGAGAGGGCTTCGTTGGGGTGGTTGATTGCGATCTGTGCTTGGGCTGGGGCCAAGGGTCAGTGGTCTGTACTTGCAGTGTTTTGAGTTTGTCTTGGTTAAGACGAGGTCGGGATTCTATGGCTAGCATATTGCACATGGATGAGAGGGAGTACTAGGCGCACTAGCGCACATATGGGTGGGAAGTTGCCGTACCTAGGTAGAAGTAGGCTTTCATATTAGCTTCCAGTAATTGTATACTGCGCAGACAATCATCGATCACGCCTTCCCACTTTTCCAACTTCAGCCTCGCATTTGCGCGATTGGTGAACAGCAGTGGATTGGCCGAATTCTTCTGTATTGCTTGCGAGTAAGACGTCTCGGCTTGTTCATAATCCCCGTTCTTGAAATGTTTGTTCCCGACATTTTTCAGCTGCTCTGCGGCGTACTCGTTGCCTGCAGGAGGCATAACGATAAAGCTGGGAAGGGAGGGAGCTGGGAGGAGCAAGGGAGGGGCGGTGGTGCTATAGGGCTGGCGTGCGGAGGAGACGTCGGGGTTAAGCGGGTGTGATTGGCAGCACGGCAGTCAGGCGCGGGGTGGGGCGGTTTTGATGCGCAAAGAACTGTGGAAACTTCGAGATGCGCAATGCGCGTGCTGAGGTGAGCAGTGCGGGTACCTCGGAAGCATGTAACAGGAACAATGAAAGATGCCATGAATGATGGATCAGTGGCTAATGTGTGTAGTTGTTAACAGTAGATCATGCAGGAAATTGCTCGGCTTGTAGTTTGCACAGCCACGCGCAACCCAGAAGCCAGGATGTCGTGTTTGAGGAGACTATTTGAAGAGACTGTTGGAAAAACATACCAACAAACTCCAGGGAGAAATTTTTTGTAAACCATCCATCTTGTAGAGTATGGGACCACCAACCGACGCCTTCATCGTGCCACCGGTGCTGGGTCACCACTCGCAATACCTTCTTGAGCCGAATGGTCGACAGAAAGTATGTCGCTCTTGGAGTCTCGTCGCTCAGCCTTGTATAGATTTGGATAGCCCCGCTGCCTTCTGATTTCGACATCGTCCTCCGCACCATCAGCTCTGTGGCGACTAGGAGGCTGGCTTCTCTTCCTTATCTTCTTCAAAGTCTCGACACTCTCAACGCTGAAATTTCCGTCTTCGCAGACAGGGCTTCTAGCCTTACCGCTACTCCCACTCCTATTCCTCGCTCGTCCCCGAAAGGAATGGTCAGGCTCCGCATCGCTTCGACGGCGTGTCCTCTTCTGGTCCACTGTGGGTGGGGATATAGAAGAAGTAGGAGAAGAGGGTCGGTGGTGGTTTCGATGATGGTGCCGGTAGCGAGACCCGCTACGGCGATCGTGTCCCCTGGAAGGCGAAGATGCTCGACGTGGTGAATGAGAAGACAAGCGTCGTCGCTTTAAGCGTCCGCGCTCTTCTGAGTCTGGCCCAGGCTGGACAATTATAGGTCTAGGCAAGGTATCAGCATCTGAACATGCGTCTGCATCAGGCAGAAATGGGACAGCAAGTGTAGACATGTGTGCGTATTGTGATACAGCAGCAAGGCTGCTAGAATCCTAGGATGCGGTTCTGCACAGACAAGATCGATGTAAATGAGGGGTGCAGTAGCATGGTGTGCGTCGCGGGCCTTTTAGAAAGAGTGATCGTCTGGGTCTGCATTGGTTCACACTAAAGTAGAATTGCGAAGAGAAGACAATTTTTACTTGTCACAATTTGGAGCTCTATCAATTGATTACGAGCGTCAAATATCCCTTTGCCTACAGCGGGTAGCAACCAAGGGGCTTCTCATGTGTTTCTCGCTTATTTCAGGCTTGGAAACCATAGATAGCGGTCTCGTTGCACTTGCAATCAATAGTGATATTTTTCCCAATTACTCCCAAGTAAGCTCGATCTTTGACAGGGCTCGATTCCATGGGGCAGGAGCTCCAAGTTGTCGTAATACCCTTCTCTTTACCTACTCTAAGCCTACATTAACATATGGCCCCCGTCTGTTCTGACCATACTACCACTCATATTCGCATCCCTTAAACACGCCAAGAAGCTCTCCGCCGTATCCTCCGGCCTCCCCACCCTTCCCGTCGCCATCTTCGTCGAAAACGCCTCCATCATCTTCTCCCTCTCTTCCTTTCCCATACTCCACAACTCGGTATCCACTGCACCTGGACTCACACCGTTCACGCGGATGGGTTTCATGTCCAACGCCAGGTTGCGCACCATGCTGTGGTGGCCGCCAGCATAGGAACCCACAACGGACCAGTTGGAAATGGGCTTTTCGGAAACGCCGCCGGTTGTTATGGTGTATGAAGATTCGGGTGTAGGGTGGAGGTAGGAGGTGAGGTACTTTGCAAGGAGGAGGGGGGCGAAGAAGCGGATTTGACCGGCGGCGAGGATATTCTGCATGGTCTAGTTTTGGGAGTTAATAGTGCTCTACGGACAGGGCGATTAGGGGTGCGCTTACCATGTCTTGTAGTTTTATGGTCGCGAGTGCATCTCCGGCTGTAAAGACCACATGGTCGAGTTTCTTGTCACCCATCTTCTCGGTCGTACTGTCCAACAGAGTCTTCAGTTCGCTTTCCAAGGTGTCTGCCTTTGAGAGGTCAACTTTGACACCAAAGACTTTATTTTTTGCAGATGGGTAGCTAGTTTGAAGTCGCTCCACCGCTCTAGAGATACGGTCTTGGTTTGACGAGGCAATGGTGACAGTTGCGCCATTCTCAAGACATGCTTCTGCAACGCAGAATCCTATTCCTGAGGAGCCGCCTATGACTAGGATACGTGAGTCGCGCAGCTTGGATGTGTACTTCGTGGCGTCCGACATGATGGATGATGTAGCTGCACAATGAAGGTGGCAAGTAGACGATACAAAGAACAGAGAGTTTAATAATGTTAGTTGGACTGCACAGGAGATAAAGGTTTCGGTACGTTAATTGGAAAGGCTGTGTGTATTGTCAAAGCCGTACTTTCAGGTAAGAAGCTCATGTTGTGGTCTTCGCTGAGGTGGGTTACTAATGCATTACATCATCACTTCCGGCAATTTCGTTCTGATATACATGATCTTGTAGCAGGGTTGCAAAATCGGGGGTTGCTGGGCATGTGTTCCAGGGCCAGAAAGCAGAGACTGAGACCAGCATATGGTCAAATAAAACAAGTGTATTGCCAACAGTATTGGAAGTGTACAAATGAAACTCTACGTGCGAACTTGGCCGCGGTAGGACGAACAGGATGACCATGGTGTATCAAAGCTATACACAACCCTATGTAAAAGATGAAACAGTAGAACGGCACTCATTTGCGGCGACGGAAAGCAGCAAATGGAGGGAACCAGTATGCCGGATGGAATACTGTGAGCACAAGGCAAGCAATCGCAATCATCCTATTGATGTCAGTGTATGAAACCAATACTAGACAGGGGCCAACTCACATCCCATCGAGAACCAGAAATTCTCTCTCGTTACGCATGAGTGCGTTACCCCAGCCACCGGCCATCTCAGGCACACGGTATATACAACGAATAAGAATCGTGGTGTATGCGAGAACAACCATTGCGCCGAAGAGCTTGATTTTTCCGAGTGATACAACACCCTGATCTTTGTCCATCTGGTACAAACTCTTCTCGTTCAAGGGGGCTTGGTTGGAGCGAGTCTTTCTGTACTTGAAGATGTACACCATAACGAGAGCTCCACATACGACCATCGTTACGACCTGGAACGCGATACCAGCGACAATCAGATTGTTGCCTGCGTCAATCAGTTTGGCATTTTTGGTGCCACCGGCCGCAGCCATGCCACCTCCTACTGCCTGCAGCACAATAGAACCGAAATCGCACCCAATAAAGATCCAGGGGTACAGGCGAGCCTTGAGGATTGAATGTTCTGGCCCGCAGTAGAGAACAAAGTGCTTCAAGGTCAGGTAGACTGCTGCGGCGACAAAACTTGGGCCGAGGACGAGACAGCAAATTTGCAGTTTGAACCCGGAGTCGCTCCAGGGATTGCCATTCATAATAACGCGACCAATGTATCCAGCCATTTCGAGGAATGTGCCGACCCCAAGCGCCGCTGTATATGTCCATGTCTTAGTCATGATGCCAATGATGATGGTCGAGATAAAGCAAACTCCGAAAAGGGCGCATAGAAAGGCATTCGCGCCCATGTTGGGTGTATAGCCATAGAGTGTGGCGCCGACTGGACAATCTGGTGAAACATCGAGACACTGTCGGAAGTCCCCCTTTGGTCTATCTTCCGCAGCCTGAACGACCGCTGCATGTATAGCGAAGGCGACACCAGCCAACAAGACTGTTCGGGTCAAGGAGTGCATGGCGAGCAGCCAGATGCCGTTGGACCACCAACGAAGTGGGAAATAGGTAGAGGAAGAAACGAAGCAGAGAGCGAGACGACAGAAGCGTCTGTGTCTTAAGCGACGAAAGTGTGGCGCAATTCTTCCGGCAAACGGCCTCTGATTAGGACTTGGGACTGTCCAAATCCACCTTCCGTATACGCCGTATAGTGATGACCGTACGTGCTCAAGGCAACAGCCCTAGAGCGTCGGTTCGAAAGCTTCCCGCCTCGCAAAGGTCTAAGCGACCTTGTATGCCGTGCTGCGTAGAGCTTGATTGGTCTTGCTAGTTGAACTAAGCGTAAGCGACATGACTTGGCGGCGCCGCAGTGCACATGGGAGACGTTGCTTATGTGCTTAGGTAGTCTCTAAATTACTTTTTCTTACCTAGCAAAACAATCTATTAAGATCAAGCTTATCTGGAAGTAATTAGAAAAAACATCACTGTTAATTTAATTTAACGAATTAGTAATTAATTTTATTTACTAACTAGAAGTTACACTTTTATAAGAGTTTTACTCTATCTATCTACCTAGCACACAATGACCTTGTTATTGCGCCTTGCTTCTGATGTTTTTTTATCTCGTCAGATCGTCCACATGGAGTTGATTTGCTTCCTTCTGACCTGCAGATTGTTAGCTACAAAGACCACGATGAACGACGATACACAACTTACCAGAGGAGCAACAAACAACACTCCGACAAAGAGTCCAACCACAGTCAGAAGCATAGAGATCTTGTTGAACCCCTTGCCCAAGATGTCGAATGCGAAACTTGGGGCAACTCGTGTACCGAACATGTCGAGACCGTACGCAAACACCAAGCTGGTACTTTCGATACCGCTCTCGCTTGTGATAACGTTCTTGACACCGACAACTTCGTACTTGTGGGTCAAATGCCACTTCGGGTCGAAGCCGATCAAGGGGGTATACCGGACCAAGCCTTCCATCTGCTCCTGCGCAGTCGGATCACGACCAACTGGTCGACGTGGGTCGATGAACGAGCGCGGGATACCGACAATAGAATTGACGGATGGTACCGTGACAAGAAGCTCACGGCTTGTGATGCCCTGCCTTGTCTGGGTTACAGCCATATGAGAGATGTCGGCGGCGGTCTGGTAGCTTTGAGACAGTACGTAAGGCTTCACAGCGTCACCTGGGGTATTTGATGGTTGAACAGTGGAGGAGTTGCTTAGTGCTCCTAGTGGACCTCTGTCATCAGGTAGCGGCGACTCGTAGAGGTCAGAGACCACAAGCTGATACCCACGGGCAGATGCACCAATGGTCCCATCAATGGTCAGCGAGTAGGCAAACCAATTCTCTGAGATGGTAGCGGGTATAGGACGAGACGTGTCAACGTCATCGTGTGACATGGTGTGAAGAAGCTGTCCTGAAGCCGAGTCGAGAAGGTAGACGGACGCAGAGCGTATTCCCACAGCCGAGACCAAGACTAGGTTGGGGTTGAGATATTTGTAGAGAACTCTTCTATCTCCCAGTACTCTTCCGATTGAAGCGACTGGATCCTGGATAGGCCGAGCAATGTAGCTGATGATTCGCTCACCAACAGCAGGTGTGAAGCTCCAGATCGGCTCCGAGGCGGGCTGATTCTCCAAAAAGCCTCTCAGAGTACCTTCAGAGAGTTCAAAGGCCACAAGAGCCTGTCCTTGAGACACCAACGATGTATGGGTCTTGATGCTGTCGGAGGTGATTAGGCTACCAGTGGTTGAGTTGATGAAGAGAGATCCTTCGAAACCAGCGTCTTTGACTTCAACGTAGCCATTATGAGCTTTGAGGCTTGGGTGCTGGAAGACTGTGTGGGGTGCAAATTGGGCCAGATTGATGTTCCACATGATCTTGCCCCGCGAGCCTACATCGAGCGCCGCCAGACGTCCCGTGTCGGTAGCGACGACGACAAGCTTGTGAAAACCAAAAGTATCCTGTTGGATATTGTCAACAGTCATCTCCTTGGTCTTTCCAAGTACACTACGCATGAGACGGGTGGGAATGCTCTGGAGCCAGGCTGGGAAATACTTCAAGTCCTGAATGTGTCTCTGCACGCGGTGGACGTAGGCAGAAACAATGTTGCGATGACTTTCCTCTGCCAATGCCTCCGCCAGTGCCTCCCCTTCGGGCAGACCGGCCCAAACAGCGGATGCTGTGCGAGAGAGGAACTCGGGTCGTGTCCAGACTAGCTCATCATTGCGAAGGAGTGCCCATTGTCCATTCGAGTAGAAAACCGCCGAGCGAACAGCGCTTGCACTGCCTGCCTTCACAACGACCTCAGATTGGCCGTGTACTGGGTGGGCTCCTGCCAGAGCCAAGGAGCTCTTGAGGTTCCATCGGCCCAAAGCTTCGTGAGATGCTGACCCATACACAACAATCTCGTCCTCTGTGATTCTGGTGAAGTAGACATTCGCATCCGAGGTGCTGGTGGTGAAGGTGCCCTTGCTCCTCGATTCTGGAAGGCTGTAGACCTTGGAAACAGTATTTTTCTTGAGGTCGACATGATAGACCTCTGCCGAGTGACCAACCGCAGTCTGGTACTCGACCAGAAAGTGTGGCAGCGAGTTGACGTGGTTGGGCGCATGCAAGAGGATTCTCTCAATCACCTTGTCTGTTGGCGTGTTGAAGCTCGTAATGCTCTTTGTTCCAATGATGTTGACCTTTAAAACTTTGTTCGCCTTGTCGGTCCATGCGATGAGGGGCGCCGCCGTGTTCGCTCCAGCAAAGAGGATATTATCATTGGAGGAGATTTCAGTGTCCGAGCTCAGAGTGTATTGGTCTAATTTCTTGCCCGTGATGGGGCTCAGAGACGTGACTCTCAACTTGGAGCCTCCAAGCAACGACGAATGCAAGGAGAGGTAGTAGACGGTTGTCGGGGAAGTCGAGATCTGGAAGGGGACGTCTCCGCTGGGCGTTCATTCAGCAATCGCTTCCATCTTGGGCCCGCCAGAACCTACGTTGCATCCTCAAATGTCCACTTCACTCGGCCCGTTTTCCCGTCAAGTCTCTTGACGCCGTGAGTGCCGTCTGAAAGCAACACAATCGCATCCTTGGCCTCATTGATTGTCATCCCGTCTTCTTGTTCCAGAATCTCCAGATCCGCAATCATAGCGCCAGGAACGACCGTTTCCCACACAAGCCGACCATCCGAGGCACTCCATGCTGTGATGCGATGCCCAATCGCACTAATGACGGTGTCCTGCTCGTTGCCTGACCGTAGGTGGCCTTTGCCGCAGGGCTCGGATGGGAAGTGCTGCCGCCAGACTAGAGCGCCGTCCTTGGGGTTGACTGCGCCTATTGTCTGGTTCTGCGATATCGAGTATAGCAGAGACGCCTTGGAGCCGGCATAGGGCCTCTGGAAGAAGGTGGCCTCGTGCTCGGGCAGACCTAGAAGAGCATAGTGGAAGTCGATGTGGTACGCATCATCCTCGTACACTGCAGCTACCGGTGCGAGCCATGCTGCAAGGGCCAGTACAGCCTGTAGACGCATTGTAGCAAAGGGTGGCTGGCTTTGTGGTCGACGCCCTGCTCACAGGTGTCCTCGGCCTGGTGGTGCGCCCAATGCCAAGCCATGGGCATGGGTGTTACAACATCGGCATCGGGTAAAAGCGGCACGGAATGATGCACCTGTTTGAAGACGCCCTAAGCCCTGCATTGCTTGAATGTATGCTCGTACGTGCGACGCTGGTTAAAGCTGCCCAAGGCCAGTAGGATGCTCAAGTTCTTGGTGATATTCTGTGCTTGTGAACAGACGCGCAAACCAGGCAGACGCGTATGCATCATTTTCGCCGTTGAAGATGACATACATGCTGGATCGCAGAGTTCAGTCAGGCCGTGGGTGTTGCACTTGGTGTTTCTCACTCATAGAGCAAGGACTAGCCAAGGTCCCAAATAAATCGCAGAGTTTAGTTAAGAGATCGTCCTAGGTATTATACAAAAAGCATCGCTTTAGAATGCTAATGTGATAATGTGCTAGTGTGTTTATGTGCTAGGGTAGTGTAAAGGAAATATGATTGATACATACGGCAGTGCCGACATGTGCAGCTAGATTATCCTGGGTGGCTACAGCAGACATTCTGATTGCTTTGAATTGCTTCGTTCGAAAAGAAAAACACGAGACGAGACGAGAGCGATTTGCAGGTCGGACAGCTTGTATTGCTTGTATGGAGCTTTGCGACCGACGTGATGGTTACAGAAGAGAAAAGAACTACATCAACAACAACAGTAACCTTTGTAAACTCTGATAGAGTAATCGCGTAGGACTCTTGTAGAAGTCGCGTGCTCTCTATGCTCTCTTGCCTTGTAAACTAAAAAATTGCTCTTTCCTTCCACGTTATTCCCGCTTGTCCGCCTTTTTCGGAAAAGTGTGCGAAATATCCAGATCTAAGGCTATTATTAAACTGCCCCAAGAGAGTCATCAAAGCATGTTGTTATGTCTCTGACTTGAAGTCTTTGATAGCATGTATCTTCAAGGTATTCTAGGGTAAAGTCGGACGCGACGTCACGCGAAGACAAGGCTGGCAGTGGACGACATATGGGCCCGGACCGACCGACAAATTGGCTCCGAGGCGCCCAACACAACATTCGCATACTACTTAGTATGAGTACGAAAGCGTCGATACCTGTCAAAGTCACGGTTCTGTTCTGCTCCCAGCATCGATTGTCATCCCATGCATTGCTGCTTCACTATGTCGTCGCCCTTGCAGAGTCAAGCCAGAGTACTGCCCTGGTTCTGGTTCTGGTTCTGGTCCTGCATCTTCAGCTTGGATGTGGACGCTGAGACAAGGTGCACAAGGTTTGAGGCTGGGGATGTGGGCGCACACTCGCACCTTGATCGCCAGCCTCGTCCAACACCAGTTGCCAGATAAGGCCCTTAGCATAGCGTATCGCATACCGACTTGTCCGCGCGGATGAGGTTGAACCGTTGAAGCTGCATACGATCTCGGCGTTACATCCTGGCTAGCAGCTACAAGTATGTCACATGTGGCATGCATGGCGAGCCTCGCACATGCACCAACCTAGAAATACCGTCGCAGCGTCATGCCTGCGCATGCCACGCGAAACAGCCCTGTGTTCAGCACGGCTAGGTACTAGTACCCTGTTCTACCCTGATGCTGCCGTGTGGCCATGGAACATTCCACTCTGGCGTCATACCGCTGCTCTGTTTCTGAGCTTTATTTGTCGCTAGATCCGGCTCTAAAGCGACAGGTCGATTCAACCGAAGCCCGCGTGGGACCGTCTCCACAAGTACGTGGTAGGCTTGTTCCACACAAACACTGTTCTGGACTTGCAGCATGCAGCCTTGCGAACTCTCGTCGTCACCACGACTGGATGGGCCCAGGACCAACATCTGCCAGGCTCCATATGGCTCCTTGTTTCATCGGCCGAGGGGATGCCAGCATGAATCATTGCTTTCCCATGAATCGACCCATGGTCAAGAGGCGGCCAAGGTGTAGGTACCTGTCGCACTGACTCCCGATCTGAGGCTTGGTGATAGCGTGTCAACCGTTCGACTCGCTTGGGGGAACGCTACCATGGAATGGGGGCCCGGGACGGTCCCAGCGAGCCGGAATACTGCAGGCGCTCTCGCGGTCAATCATGTCGCTCGACTCGTCCTCGCCGTGGACCAACCGCTCTTCAGACCCTGGAGCCTGAATCCCCAACAGCGATCAGCATCCGGCAGTGCACTCGGAGCAGCATTTGGCGCGCGGACACGGGCTGTGTTACCCCCGGAGGTAGACGGATGGAAGTAGGTTCCAAGTCCTAGCGAACAGCTCATCCCACCGCAAGCCTGTCGCTACACCCAACCCATTCTGCTGTGCCCTGCCAAGTCCAGGGTTAGTGACAGGTATTAATCGACGAGCCGCCCACGTCTCGCATGCCTGAGGTGTGTTTGCTGGCTATCACGCAACTCCCTCGAAACTTGGCCTTATCGATAACTACATACTGGAAAATTTCTTCGGCAGACCCAACCGCGCCGCACAAGGGCCCAGAGGTACGTGACACGTGCGGCTTGATCCCTTGGGTACCACAAGCTTGCCACAATGGCTCGTTGATTGGAACACTTGAGCCTCCTCGCCATTGATTGGATGTAGTCTGATTCGAGTTCAGACGGCTGACTTGCTGCCAAAGCTGCATGGTTGGTCCAGAATACAGAGCGACGCGCACCGTACGCTTTTTGAACCGCGGCTACCGGCCAACTCGGACCTTCTCACAAAACAATAACAACACGGAGCCTCTACCGATTGTTTGGCAGAGCCACCCCGTGATTAGACACGCGACCGACCGTGTTGAGCCGCTTATCCTTCTGTGGCACACACCGCCACGGGAGGCAAGGAGCATCTTTGCCTAGGTCACCTCCTACCTCCCGCGAGTGTTCGAAGCAAGTGAAGCATGTCGCAACGCGAATATCATATAGTTGTCTTGGGGTCTGGTAAGTCGAAGAAACGTGATCTGCAATCATGGCACAGCTAACCACAACGGCGCGGCAGGTGGAGTCGGCAAGAGTTGCTTAACGGGTATGTTACCCATGCCCTTGGTTGCTGCGCTTCCAAATTCGCTGACTGTACCTAGCGCAATTCGTGCAGAACGTGTGGATAGAGAGCTACGATCCGACAATCGAAGACTCGTACCGAAAGGTGCTCGATGTTGATGTACGTTGTGTTGGTGGAGCGGCCTACTATTGGAACCGACAAACTGACCCCACTTAGGGTCGTCACGTTATCCTGGAGATTCTCGACACAGCAGGGACAGAACAGTTTAGTAAGTAGTTTTGCCTTGATTGTTTTGTCTCCACTAACATCGTCAGCTGCTATGAGGTACCTCTTCCCGGTTTTGGTACAAACAATTCAAAACTCACCAAGCATAGAGAACTTTACATGAAAACCGGCCAAGGATTTCTGCTCGTCTTCAGTATAACCTCACAGTCTTCATTTTACGAGCTCGCTGAGCTGCGTGAACAAATCCGCCGCATCAAAGAAGATGACAATGTCCCCATGGTCCTCATTGGCAACAAATCCGACCTGGAAGACGACCGAGCTATTTCCCGCCCGCGCGCCTTCGCTGTATCCCGCGACTGGAACATTCCCTATTTCGAGACCAGCGCAAGACGAAGAGCAAACGTGGATGAGGCGTTCGTAGATCTGTGTCGACAAATCATGCGCAAAGACCAGAATGAGAGACGGAATGCCCCGCCCGACTCGCCAAGACAAAGTCGAGGCTCCAGACCGGGGCGGCCGCGGGACAGGGAGAGGGAGAAGAGGAAACATAGACCGAAATGTACTATTCTTTGATGTTTATTGATACCCTAACATAGTACAATGAGACCTTGTTGTGGCAGGTAAGTCCTGCTGGACTAGGAGCCTTCTATCACCGTCTGTATCTTCATGTGCTATGTCTCATGGCAGCTGTTGGGTATAATTGTTGCCTGAGTCGTCCTGCTGAAGCGACACTTATTGTGATGCTTTGTGCTGACGTCCGCTTCGTTCATCTCCAGCATCTCACCATGCTAGACACTGAATCCTCCCAACCACCAGTCGGGATCATGCGAATACCATCGACATACTGTGTTACACCCCATTAGAGGGCCTACATGCGTCCGCAACGTACGACGATAACACTTGAACACCGAACAACATGCACACAACAGCGCCTTTGCATGTTCAGGAACGCAAGCCGTACCGCTTCATCAAAAGTTCAAAGTCTGATATCAACGTAGTCAGTATAGAATAAATCAACATCAAAACGACATGATGCCCAACTCGACGGCGACTGGGCAATATCAACAGACATAAAGAGCATCTCCGCATTATCGCAACAAGCTCGACCCAGCTTCCAACACGGCGGCATACAACACGGGACATTGATCTCGCCTGTGCTGTGAACGCCAATGAAGATTATCCACTCGGTCGGACATGTCGAAAAACCTTAGCCGCATGTGCCGAGGTTTGACCATTGACCACATAAGCACGCACCAGGCATGGAATATCCGAGCGCGTCTTCTCCAGACGAAGATGCGAATCTGGCTCCGGGATACATGGCCATTGTGTGTTAGCGTGGCTGTGGTTCGCGCGTGCATGTACCCCGCATGCACTTGCCGTCCCGCTGGATTGTCGACGAGCGGCTAAATTGCGGAAGGGGTTTCATCCGCGATTTGGGGGCTGGTTGGTCGTGGCGGACCAAGGGGTGAATGGACATGGCAAGAGGAACCTGTGGGATGAGATGGGGGGAGAGACTTGTGGTTATAACAAGGGAAGATGACCAGGTAGTTTGGTGCTGAAGGGGGAAGTGCACAATCTTGGCACCTATCCTGGCCAAGGGGCAGTACAGACAAGCTTGCGTACAGCGACGTCTGGACAAGGATTTCGAGAACCGTGATTCGAAGGGGTTTACCATGGGAGAAGAGCCCTCCACATACTTGGTAGCCTTGGTGGTAGTCCTTGGTGGTAGGGGGTTTGCCCCTGCGCCCAATCAATACTAACATTGCTCTCCATCAGCAACGCGAGTCTTCTCTGGATCACCCAGGCGGATATGCAGACCAAATGTTGATTGCTGCTGATGGCTGGTAGACCAGTACGACATGGTCGAGCCACTGTACCCGCCCTGCTTTAGCCCCAGGACTGCAAAACCGGGAGGATAATTGACCTCATGCTCTACAAAGGAGCTGTATCGTAATACAACTTTGTATATGCGACGAGGCCCCAAGGAGACTACTACGACTACTTGTAGTAGTGTAGCGACTCTGTGACCGTGTTCTGGGACTGCATCGTCGAACTTGGACAGACTGCTGCACAATCGCACAGGCAGCGTTTGTTGCTGCTGACGTGAAGGACAGAGAATCTACAGTAAACAACCAGCCTGGATTGATGTGATGTAGCAAGGACGTGACGTTGCCTCTTGCACCGAGGAAGAAGACGCAGGTGAAGCAAGGGGATGAAAGAGCGAAAGGCTCGCAATACTCCGGGCCATGCTGTAAGAGGGGAAAGAAGAAAAAGAAAGAATCTGCCACTGCCACTTGGCTCTAGCAGGTCCCGCGACGGAAGCACCTTTGCCTTTAGTGTGATATTGTCCATCATATGCCGTTAGATACTCGATTATCGAGATTGCTGCTGCGTGATGACATGAGGCCCAAAAGAGGCATGTATCAGCGTTGAAAAGGCATGAAGAATGGGAGGTACGTCATGATGTCGACATGTTGGTGGAGCATACGCAAGTTGCTTTGTTTCTTTGTATTGGTTCGTAAATGGCCTTGTCAGAGAAGGGCAGCCTGTTGCCTCGGGAAGCATCCACCTGCCGAAAGCGACCTCGTCCACGATCGGGCTCCAAGTAGTGTAACAGCGCCGCATGACGTTGCAGAAAAGGGCTCGTCTGCAGCTGTGCGCGGCCGCCTGCCGCCTGCGTGTGCACAGTGCACCGCCGCAGGAGAAGAGTTTACACCTAGTTTGGTTGGAGTGGAGGCTGTGGCGCACAATGACGTAGCAAGGTCAGCGGGGCATGACTGGCTCTGCGGTTTGCCCATGGCGCGATTCGCATGAAACCCACGATCGCCAGCGGAAAGTGGAAAAGTGCCACTGTGTCCCTTGCGGACTGGCCGCCGAAGCCGCATGTGATGTGATGTTCCAGTTCGCGCTTGCGATTCTAGGCTCTCGCCAGCAGATCCACGCTCACCTAGAGTATCTCACCTGCTCCTCCCCCACTCGCGGTCGTCTGACGTCACAAAGCGCTGCCTGCTTGCGGCTTGGACCCAAACACTGCCTATATAACCTTCTCCCGTCACCCTCAGCCGTCTCCCTCATCCACACTCAAGCCATCAACTCTTCACCTCATACACACTTCCCACCACCCACACCAACCCCAACCCCCAACCACTCCACCAAAATGTCTGCTCCCAACGCCAACAACCCCAACGAGGGCATCGTCGGCCAGGCCGTCAACTCTGTCAAGAACGCCGCCAACTACGTCTCCGAGTCCATCCAGGGCCAGTCCGCCGAGGCTCAGAAGGAGGCCAACAAGCAGCAGGCCAAGGGCAACGTTCCCGGACAGGACTCCCTGACCGACCGTGCCTCTGGTGCCGCCAGCGCTGTCAGCGACAAGCTCAACCAGGAGAAGCACGAGGGTGCTGCCGAGGCCAACAAGCGCTCCGTCTAAGTGCTCACACACTTTGTGACCACTTCGGCTTTCACTTCGGTACCTTCCATCCTCGCCAGCCTTTCTTCGAGATCGCCTACTGACAACAGCAACAGGATTCAGAACGTCTTCAGCAATGGGATATGCGATGAGCACTGCGACTCTCGCCGGATTCACGATAGTACCATGATAATGGACACATGAGATACCAATAAATTCTCTTCATCAACACCACAACTCCATCTTCCGGCTTACCTGTGACTGTGATTTGTTCGGCGCCAGTGTGGGCAAACTAACGTCAAAACAACACGAGCGCGTCAACACCTTCGTGCTTGCCCTAGCAATGTTTCCTTGACTTGCAACATTTTGCCTTTCCGACAATACCCCTCACCCAGCGGGCTTCGACGCCCCTCACTCACACAATGCTCCACCAACCTCACCATGCCCCGCTTTACTGCCGCCCACTTAACTCTACCCAATGCAGTCCACGCACTAGACAACCTCTTAAGCCCCCAAAGCCCCGTAAGCCACATACGGTGCGCCGTATTCTACACGTACAGTCTACACGCTAACACACGGATGTCGCACAAGCATTCTCATTGGCCACTCAAATCGTGGCTCACTCTTAGAACCCAAGAAAACACCACTACGACTACGCACCTTATGTAAGTGTTACTCTAGACAACAACGATGCCATCTTGGCATCGCGATTCAGGATCGGGTACCATGGGAAACAGAACAGGGAACATGGGTTACTTGGATATGCATGGCCCCTGCAATATATGAATATCTTGGGGGAAATCTGAGATCTGAGATGGAGCATGGCCAAGGTGGGGCTGGGTAGAGTCAAAGGGTGGGGCAAGGGAAGGGCGTACGGCTAGTTGATGTAGATGTGATTGTCTGGACATGTGATCATGATGGGTTTGATGAGTCTGCGGATAGTTTTTTTACGTGTATGATATTATAGAGGGAGAGGGAGGACATGTGATGGTGGTAAGTGATGGTGTTGGTTGTCGGCGAGGGACCATGCAGTTCTTCTGTGAAATGGTGGATGAAAAGGTGGAGCTAGAGATCATACATATGAATGACAACTGTTTGTGAAAATCTATTCGTGCTACTTCTCCTAACGTGCAGTCAAAACATGAGTTCGCGGAATGGCATGGGTATCGTGTGCTCAGGAAATAATGAAAGCCAGTAATGAAAAGCAGACAAAGCCTCGCTCGGCTCATCTGGTTCTTCTGGCGCGACAGGAGGCGGAGGTGCCGATGTGGTATCTTTGGAGGTTCCGTGGTCGGAGACGAAGCGCAGGGATATAGGGGCGGATGGCAGGGATGACAGATGCGCGACTGCAGAGTTCTTTGATGGTGGTGGTATTGCTGAGGATGTTTGGCGAGTTGTGAGAAGCAGCAGTTGATCTTGTGGCGCAATAGTGGGCGTCAGAGAGCGCTTCCGAAGCATCGGTGGTGAGCGACGAGGTGGGCCTTCCGTCTTCGACTTGCGAACGGCGATATCCCAGTTCCCACCCTCCACGTCAACATCAATCGCGATTCTCTGTTCGCACAAACACTGTCAGCCACGATTCATTTCCACCTTCTCAGTGCCTAGGGCAAGTAGAGGGAACGCGACTTAGACATGCAGACCCGCACGCCCGGTGTGAGTAGTCCTTGCCTTCCTGCTCTTCCAGAACACGACCGCACCCAGTACCGCCGAAAGAAGCCAGAGCAGCATATTCGCCAACAGCACCCACACGGCGTTCTTCATGCGGGTAATGCCCTTGTTACCCTCGGCATTCTCGGGGATGAACATCTTGCCAAAGATACCGAACGCAATCAAATAGCATAGGAAAACGAAGACATCCACGTAGAAGAAGAACCACGCCTTGACTAGTGGTAGCATAAACAGGAGCGAGATAAGCGACCCAAGGGTACCGCATACAACGGCCCACACCCATTTGCTATCGACATATTTTCCGGCTTTACGGGCGTTATCAAGATCGGTGGCGTAAAGACCGATGACGGTAATGCCGAGTACGAATTGGAAGAATCTCAGAAGGATGCGCATAGCGCCGGTGATAGAGAAGTGCGACCAAAAGGACGTCCCCATGGTCGCCTTCTCGCCCTTAAGCGTGCTACGCGTGAGGAACTTGAGTGCCATGATAAGAAGCTGAATCATTTGTCAGATTGTGGAGTGAAATGGTAGGTAAGGAAGTTTTGTAATGAGTAGCTTACAGGTTTGAATTTTGTATGTGAGTGAGGTTTATCGTAGGGTGTGCGCGCAGTTATGAAGAAGTCGTGGGGAGAAACCAGTCACGAGCTAGTAATAAGGTGTGTTGTGTTGTGGCAGCGAGCTAGGCTTGCAGTATTCAGAGACCACACAATGCTGTTGTCCCTTCAACGGAGAAATAAACGCTGTGTAGGGTTCGTTGTGTCGCGCGCTGGTGGTGTGTTCGGGTTAATCAACAATGTTGCTCGCTGCTCGTGTTGGCGGTCTGGCTGGTGACGTCGATTGTGGGATGTGGCTGCCAGGATGGGCACGGGGTCTCTTTCTGTAGAATGATCGACAGCAAATGAAATGAGGGTGTGCAAGGCTGTATCTCAGTAAATGCACGGCACTATTTATACGAGAAATTATGACTGCCAGAGTCTCAGTGAAGTGAACAGGTGAAGAGTCGCGCTCACAGCGTTCGGCACCACTGCGACTCCCTTGTTCACTCTTATACGGCATCGTGGCATGTCTTTGCCAGCTCCTGCGATCATTGGCGCCTTTGCAAACTTCTGTGTTACGCCAGAAGTCCCCCTGTCTGCTCAACGCTGTCACTTGCTTCGCTGACGTCGTTGGCGCCCTGTTAGCGTTCACTGCGAGCGCAAGGGTCCTGACAATGCACGATTGGTTGAGAGCTATCCAAGCCGCAAACAGCGGAACGGGCTACCAAGTTTAGGGCATATTCTGCAGTTGTTTCATCGGCCGTGTACTGTGTAGTTTCGTGGTCACAATAATGGTCGTCTGGTATCAATCGATTGGGACACCGCGAACCTACTGTGCCAGGCCAGGCGAAGCAGCTTGCCTTGTGGTGGTAGCGCAGGGTTCACAAGATGGTGCTGAGAGGCCGTTGAGAGGTGTTAACATCATAATATTGTCACGCCTAGGTAGGTCGATCACGTGAAGTGGATGACAGGTGAAGCTCTTGCTTCCCGTTACATTTGTTCCTCGTGTTTACATCTTGAGCTTGTTTGGCTGCTCATCGACTGCGCATTTACGGCGAAGAATACTTGTATCCGTACTGCTCCTTGGCCGCCTTGATCTGCGCTCGGATCGTCTCTTCCTTGTCCGCGTATTCCTTGTCGTCCTTGAGCCTCTGCCTGTACACGTCATTGCCAAATAGATTCTTGCTCGGGACGTTGAGACCCCTCTTCACCGCGGGGCGCTCCAACAGACGCTCCCACCACTTCATCACATTGGGAAACTGCTTCGAGTCCACACCAGTGAACTCCAGTCCGTTGATCCAGCCAAGGCTTGCGATATCAGCAATGCTGAACTTGTCGCCGACTAGGTAGTCGTGGTCTTTGAGCTGGTTCTCGAGGATGCCGACCAGGCGCTCCGTCTCGCCAGTGTAGCGCTGCATGGCGTATGGGATGCGCTCTTTGGAGAAGCGGTTGAAGTGGTTGGCTTGTCCCTGCATGGGACCGAGGCCGCCGTGCTGCCAGGCGATCCACTGTTCGGCGCGCGAAACATCGAGCGGATCTGTGAAGCTGAACTTGTGCTCGGGATCGTAGTGGCGTGTGAGGTAAGCGAGGATAGCTGGGGGGGGAAGCTCGTCAGTAAGGGGAACATTGTTGTCGCGAGAAATGGTTGCTCACCAGCGCCTTCTTGGACGGCGAAGCCACCCTGGTCGTGGTCTACAATGACGGGAATGCGGCCATTAGGACCGAGCTTGGTGAACCATGGCTCCTTTTGGATGTTCTGGCTGATGTTGATAGCCTGGACTGTATAGTCCTTGCCGTATGCTTCCTTCAACTCCTCCAGGAGGATCGAAGCCTTCCAGCCGTTGGGTGTGCCCCACGTGAGCAGCTCAATGCCCTTGTTAGCCTTCAGTCCCGTGGGTCGCTCGTCGGCCATATTGTCCTGTGACTGTTGCAGAAATCTCGAGGTATGGAAAGCTGATTTGATGACAAATTGGTGCTTTGGAACTGCAATAAAGCTTCGAGAGGTGTGCCTTAGTTGTGAGGAGAACAGAGGGCGTAATGCAGACATTGGAACTAGCTGGGCCGCATCAATGAGGGGTTATGTATAGCTCCTTGCTCGAATCGGCAGTACAGCTTGCTTAACAATCGTGCCGTCGCATTACCGGTGCGTACGGACTTGCGAAACGCCGAAGAGTCCGTTTCTCAGCGGCCGGCCTGACAAAATAATCCGCATTTTACTGCATGGGGAAGAGAACGAAAGCCTAGGTTAGCAATCGCCCTCCACTTGCAATTTAACCCTGTGTGCCTGTGTCTGATGAGGCGGGGTCGCGTGCACTGTCTCGCAAAGAGTACACAGTAAGCTCTTTGCATAGCCAAGCTACAGACTACTGTCCGGTTTCTATATGAAGCTTAAGGGTGTCATTCTTGTTACCCGTGGTCAACATCAGTACACATCGCAGCTTTTTGCGTTCCTCAGTCAAGTTGGTCAGCACCTGATCCTACTCGTCTATCCTGGGCTGCACGACCTTGGACAAGATTTGTCATTGGTGCAGCAGTGCACTCGGTTTTCCTATCTTCATGGTACGGTAATTCATTCAGGGACGCTGAAATTTCTCTGAACGGGTTCGAAGCGCAGTGGTGGATGTAGAATCGTTGACTCTCTGGATCGCTGTCCTTCCACCAACACCTCATGGTGCTCTACCGCGTTTGTGCGTAGGTCCAAGCAAATAGTCATCCATATCGCAGTTCAGCAACCCGAGCTCGCGTGCAGATACGCCTCGGTGTGGACCACTACAGACAAACCATGTCAATACAACTCTCAAACGCAATAAGCGTCGCTTTCTCGGGTGCTCTTTCTCACCGAACCCTTCTTGCAGTGGATGCCTGTGATATTGCGCTGACTGGCTGCTCTGGCGTACGTGGTGCTTGCTCCTCGATCGGTAACTCGATCGAAGGTTCCCTCAGAGGCTCTGTCGTAGACTTCACACTAACGCATGCCGCCACATTAGCATCGATCAATGACAGAGGCAGAACGGCGGCAAGATGCTGCAAACTTCAGCATCTCACCTCCGCCTACTTCTATCTCCACTCGCTTGCTGTGCTGCTTGTTGCGCTGCCTCATGTCCAAGTTCTGTTCGTAGCGCCTTCAGCTTGTTCTCCGTCTCCTCACGCTTCTTGAGTTCTTTCTCCAGCTGCTTGTCCACCTCATCCATCTTGCTCTTGAGCAGATCGATCAGCGCCTGTTCTTGGTCCTGGCTGAACGGAACATCGTCTGCGCCTTTCTCTGGTAGCTGTGCGCTTCTTTCGCCGTTTGGCATGCCGCGCTTCATGCGACCGTTGGCACCGAGGGAAGCCTTCTTGGAGCCGCCCTTACCGGCTGGTACGAGGTAGTTCCACTGGTCTTCTGCTGTGAGAGCGTCGAACAAGGCTTCGGTAGGCTCGTTGAACTGTACAACCTCGAGGAACTCGCTTCGTACGCAGCCTGTCCTTTCTTGCTCCGCCTGCATCCTTTCATCGCCGTACTTTTCCAGCTGCAGAAAGTGCTGCCTGTATTGTGCCTTCTCGCCACTGATGGGCTGAAAGTGTAGTCTAATATCGATGCTGAACCCTCCCCATCCCGTTTCGGTGACCTCGAAGGGCGGATTCTCGCAGGTTCGTAGCGGGTTCTCGTAGGTGTTGAAGATCTTGAATTGGACTTTGTTGAGCCACGTCGTGAGGGCGGGATCGCCTTCGGGCTGGCGCACGTAGACAGTCCAGCGCTTGGTGTGGTCTTCGGGTACGCCTTTGGGACGGTCGGGGTGGCCTGGCGGAGGCAGTTGCCAGGCTTCCGAGCCGATTACTGGCGAGGTTAGCTACCAGGCGTACGATGCAGCTGACCGTAGCCATACTGATGTTTCTGCTAATGCGCTTGTTCTGCGTGCTGTCAGTTTTGTGAGGAGCGCGTTCGTGGCGCTTACCGACCTTGACGCGCTTGTTCGCGGCGGGCGCAGGCATCTTGAGAGATGGCGCGGCCGAATACGCGTACTACAGGCGACTTGCGATGTCTGGCGTATATCTAATCTGTTGCAGTGTCTCAAGGTGTCTATGCGACCAAGGACTGAGTCGTGTGCATGTTGGTGCAAGTGGTGGTGGGTGGAAAGTGTGTGGAACAGCAAGAGCTCCAACCATTGAGTTCACTCGAGTCGGAGCGACGCTATTGGCGTTAGGTATGTATTGAATATGCACCCACCCTGGTCAGCCCTACATACTATGTATGCACTTCGGGAAGGGGCGCTAGCAACGGTCTTGACTATTATTTCTACGAGACGAATGCGACTGGAAGCAGACATTTGCATGGTTGGATTACGAAGGCTGCACAGAATTGATCATAGAAGTCAGGCCGTCAGATCTGTCCACCAGCTTCCATCCATGCCTCACCGACAATCCCCCAGTCTAGATCACTTCCCATCCCTCCCACTCTTCTCCTCCTTCCCCCTCTTTCCATATAATTCCTCTTGCTTACCCGCATTCGGCTTCCCCTCGATCCGATCCAGCGAGTCCTCAATCAGTCCAATGTGGCCCCGCAACGTACCCTCAATTTCATCAAGTCGCGCTTCCTGCTCCTCCAAGTTACGATCTAGCTTCTTCTCCACGCGCGAGCCAAGATAAGTCGCGAAACCGGCGACTACGGTAAGGTTCGTACCAACGAGGACGAGGTCGTTCTTGAAGAGGTTGCGGAATGCTGCCATGCTTGCCATACTGTGATTCGTGATGGAGCAGAGCCCTGTTGGTTGAGGTATGTATATTGAGTTACTGTGTAAGATTTGATGGTATTTCGAGGTATCTACAAGGGCGACTAGTACAGTGTCAACGCGATAGCTTCCAAGGGTATATCATGACGACATCGATGAGTGATGGAGATTCAATCAGTTTGGTCCACAAAATGTTGGCATAGAAGTCAGTCTACGCAGCTAGAACTCACAAGCCAAGAACATCCCCGCGCATTGGCATTGCTCAGTTCTAATGGCATGCCCCCAAGTGCTGCTGTTCAACATCAGCCTATCGAGTGCCTTGCTGGAATGCGGAGGTCCGCAACCAGACCCTTGTCAGCCCTACCGGTACCTACACGATGCGCGAGCTAAAGTGACATCAACACTCAAAAGTTCCAATCGCGTTGTTGAACCTCACTCATTCTGTGCACGTGTTACCTTTTGACAGCACACACCATCATACACACAATGTCTGCAGCAGCGACAGCAGCGGTGGCAAAGAAGAAGCTTGTAGTCTGTGGCGGCAATGGCTTTCTCGGTATGCAATCGACGACACGACGAGCTCGCGCATGTGAAGAGGAGCTCAGAAACGGCATGACGCAGGTAGCTGACAGTATACAGGAAGTCGCATATGCAAAGCCGCAGCGCACCGCGGCTGGTCCGTAACATCCATCTCGTACGACCATCACCCCAACACCCACATCTCCACCTCTAACAGTACACAGACGCTCCGGCACACCCCACTGGTCCTCCGTCTCCTCTTCCCCCAATCCCCCCGACTGGTCGACCTCCGTGTCCTGGCAAAAAGGCGACATTCTCGACCCTTCCTCCTACACGCAGCACCTCGAAGGCGCAGACGCCGTGATCCACAGCATGGGCATTCTCCTCGAAGCAGACTACAAAGGCGTAGTCAGCGGCAAGGAAAGCCCAATCAAAGGCCTGCAACGCGCATTCAGCGCCTCAAAAGCCGGGACACAGAACCCGCTGGAGAGAAAGGAGGGGGAGGCGTTACGGCCGCTGGAGAGCGACGGCCAACTGACATATGAGGTTATGAACAGGGATACCGGTACGTCATCATAAGTTTGCCAACAAGTCTATATCCTACCCCAGAGAAGAAAGGGGTTAGAACACATGCGAAGCCATGCTAACACCACACACCACAGCTCTAAGTCTCGCCAAAGAAAGTTCAACGAAGAAAGTCCCAACCTTCCTCTACGTCTCTGCTGCAGCAGGAACACCCATCCTCCCTCACCGCTACATATCCACGAAACGCGATGCCGAATCCCTAATCAGCACATCGTTTCCCTCCATGCGCTCAATCTTCATCCGCGCACCCTTCATGTACGACTCCTCGCGGACATTTACGCTCCCGATCGCTGCGGCCGGTGGCGTTGCTAGCATGATTAACTCTGCGGTGGGCGGGAGGTTGACGTGGTTGATGGGGGCGGGAGGCATCAAGCCGCTCAAGGCAGATTTGGTGGGGGAGGCGGTCGTGGAGGCGTTGGAGGATGAGGAGGTTAGGGGGCCGATTGAGGTACCGGAGATTGAGAGACTGGGGACGAGGGCGTGGAGGAAGAATATGCTGTGATGAGTTGTGAAAACACAACGAGGAGAATAGACGACAATGATATACGGCATCCCGTCCTACTTTGGTGTAGATACTAACTACTATCTTGGAAGAAGTATCCACCCCGCAACCATACACCCCATCACTTCTTGCCCCTACCCCCTTGACTAACCAGCTTTTTCTTCATATGTTTTGGCATCTTGTCCTTTCTCTTCTCTCTCTTCTCCTCCTTGATTGCCTTCTTATGAGCAAGCTTCTCCTCCTTATCCATATGCTTCTTGCCCCTACTCTGCCCCTTGTCAAACAGACTCTGATCAATTTCCGAACTCGCATTTGAATCAGCATCTGATTCATCTTCAGGCGATGCGTCGGATTCATTTTGCGCATTGACGACTTTATCAGGAAGCAGGGATTGGTACGGAAGTTCGCTGCCCTCGCCTTTGTGCACGAGTTCTGCATCGCGCTCAATGTCGTAGACTTGGTCGAGGGTTTGGGGAATATATGTGTTTCGGAAGACATCGTCCTGTTCGTCTTCCTTTTCCCGTCCTTCTTCGGTCAGGGGCTCCTGTTTGCTCATGACCTGGCGGGCGAGATGCTCAATCGCAGAGAGGTCTTTCATCTCCTTTGCGCCGATGTCGCTGGTCACGAACGCGAAAGCTTTGCGCTCACTGAGCGTCTCCACGTTGCGCGTGCGGAAGAAGTCGGACACGTTCTTTACATCCATGCGCAGGAACTCGAGAGACCGCGGGTGGTCGTGTTCAACAGCTTGCGAGACATCGATCATCCATTGCTTGCCCTCGTGGAAGAGAATATTGTACTCGCTTAGGTCGGCGTGGACGAGGCGGCAGGTCTGGTAAAGAATGCGCATGTAGCTCAACAGCTGGACGTATAGATCTGACCACTTTGCGTCCACCTCTTCTGGCGATAGATCTTCGAACCGCACATCCTTGAGTCGCGGCGCAGCTGTTCCTTTACGGTCACCGACAAAGCTCATGACTAGCACATGCTTATGCAGCGCAATGGGCGCGGGCGAGGGGATGCCGGCGTCGTGGATTCTGGCAAGATTCCTACGTTCCTTGTCTGCCCACATCTTGACCATGTCGCGGTTGTTGCTCTTGTTGAAGCCTCCTCTGAACCTGAATTCGCCCTCGACATATTTGGCGCGGTCCTTGAAGACAAGGATCGATGTCTTGTACACCTTGACGGCACGATGTACTGGTGGTTCGTCTGAATCTTGGGGCTCATTGACGGCGTGGTAGACGTTCGCTTCCTTGCCCGTGGACACGACACCATGAAGCTGTGTAATGACATTACGGTTGATCATGCGTAGCAGAATCATCTGCGTCCGGTTGTCCAGCACTTGCTCTATGGTCGCGCGGTCTGCCTTGTCTTTGCTGCGCGCGTTGCCACCTGTAGCACCCGTTGCCTTGCCAGTAAGACGAATCTTGCCCGCGTGCTTCGCGAGCGATGCGATGCCGTCATCTATGGAGGCATTTGTGTTTGGTGAAGGTTTCTGTGGGTTTGCTTTGGGCTTGTGGTCGGCGGGTATGGAGGCGTCGTTGAGTTTTCGTTGCCGGTTGTATGATTTGGTGTAATCGTTGCCGTCGCCCGAAATCAACTCTGGCACAATCTCGTCTTCGCCACCCGAGAGGTCGGAATGAACGTCACTGTCCTCGTCGTTGTGTTCTGATTCTTGGATGTCTTCCGGCTGCTGGCTGAGAGGCTGCTGGGGTTCCTGTGGCGTTGTCATGGTGGGCAGTAACCATGTGCGTGAGAGCAGGGGCACAATGCGGCGTATCGAGGGAGTGAGTGCATGTACCGCTATGACTACCAGAGACAAAAATATCGGGCGCGGGTTTAACTTGGTCCTTCGGCAGAATCGCGGGGGAGGGGCAAGAGCGGTAGGCTTATGTCATTTACAGACAAACGCCCATCTACGGACCCCAGGAAAGTGTCACCCGTGTTTTCAAACATGTACCCGCCCGTTGTCACTGCCGAGAGCCTAGAGGACGGATGGTTTGGGATTCCCATGCGAGCCTTGTGTCAGCGGGCGGCTGCTGTGTTTAGCAGACCGACCAACCAGCGGCAACGCCGCCAGAAACTGATCATGGCTGTAGCTTGTGCCACAAAAAGATCTTCAGGATGGCAGATCATTCCTGATACCCAAGAACCACCGACACATGATGTCATGTTTGAGAAGATCACATGAGAAGCATCGTTGTGGAATGCGTAGCGACGCGCATCGCAATCCTTGACATGCAACACCAACCAGCCTCGGGTCGGCGTCCTGAATAACGCACACCACTTCTGGAACAACTCATCAGGCAACCTTCTTGATATGGACCATTATTACAGTAAGCATGTCGGCACACTATGTACATACATAGTAGGCATGAATGGCGCGGCGAATGCAGCTTCATGTGCTCAATATCCTCCACAGCCTCGCCTCATCACTGGCCCGACCTTACGCAGCATCGTTTCAGGACTCAGGACTCAGGACTCAGGGGCTGTGAATGCGGCAAAATGCAGGGCTCTAGTGGCTTGGATGAGGAAACATCGTCGGGCACTGCTGGCCTCTCATTGGCCGAGTCTGTGCTGGTTGCCAGACTGGGGCAGGCGGTTGGCGCATCTGATACGTCCTAGTTCCCACTCAGGCTTCATGAAACGCATCAGGAGCGCAGAGGAAGATCCATCTTGACCATTCAGATCTGCCTACCTTCCAGAAACTGTCGGCATGGGCGGACGCGCGAGAGGCCCTATGGCTTTGCCCGCTCATGCTGATTCCTGGGCACGGAGATTATGAAGTGAGCCTGCCACTTTTTATAGTCAGTGCTCCTCTGGCACGCCAGCTTTCCTACATTCTTCATCCAACCCTCTTGCTTTCGCACCTTTGCACTGTCCCTCTCATACCACTCTCTCTTCTGTCGCAATTCAGGACGCCGGACGACCACACTCATTACCTTGTTCCACCACTGGTCTTTGTTGAACACTACATTCATTCATTCATTCATTCATTCATTCATTCATTGACCATTGTTGCGTTGGACGCCACAACCAGGATATCGGATCCATTCAGATTCTTCCGTGAAGAACTGTTGAAACAAACGTCAAAACTGCCAAATTCTCGAAGATCGTGCCAACCATATCTCCAAATCTCATATCTCACAATTATCAAAGATACCCAACAACATGCGTTACAACACATATGCCGCTGCAAGCGCATTGGCTGCTATCGCAGGCGCTCAGACTTTCACCGACTGCAACCCCATGGAGAAGACTTGCCCTAACGACCCCGCTATGCCCAAGACCTGGGAAACTGACTTTACCGCTGGAAAGGACGCCATCAAGGGATGGAAGCAGACTGCAGGTAGCCTCACCTACGGTCCTGAGGGTGCAGAATTCATTGTGGCTAAGAAGGGTGACGCACCTACAATTGGCAGCTCGACCTTTTTGCACTATGGTTATGTCGAGGTTGTCATGAAGGCAGCTCCTGGCGTCGGCATCGTCTCTTCCATCGTTCTCCAGTCCGCCAACTTGGATGAAGTCGACTGGGAGTGGATTGGCGGTGTCGACAGCAGGGTTCAGCAAAACTACTTCGGTGAGTTTGAAGCGTAAACTAAAAATGAAACATTTGCTGACTCGAGCAATAGGCAAGGGCAACACAACAACATATGATCGTATGATCGAAGCCCCAGTTGCGAACAATCAAAATGAGTTCCACAGCTATGCTCTCAACTGGACAGCCGAGTCACTGACCTGGATCGTGGACGGCAAACCCACCCGCACCCTGAACAAGGCCGATGCCAACGGCGGAAAGAACTACCCCCAAACTCCCTGCAACGTCCGCCTTGGAAACTGGCCCGGTGGTGATTCCGAGAACGAGGGAACCCGTCAGTGGGCTGGTGGAAACGTGACATACGACCAGGCACCCTTCAAAATGACCGTGAAGTCTATCAAAGTCACCAACTACTCGCCCGGCACAGAGTACAAGTGGACTGACAAGACGGGTAACTCCGACTCCATTGAAGTCATCGGCGCTGGAAACGAACAAGGTGCTCCCCAAAACACTGCTGTCATTGAGGCTTCTGCCACCCTCCCCGCTATTCCCCTTGAGTCTGGCCTTGATGCGCCCAACTCGACTTCTGTTGTCAATGCGCCAAAACCGACTTCTGGATTTGACTTTCCCGTCGGCGGAGCGGAGCCAAAACCCACTGGTTCCCCAGACTCTGACTCTGACTCGGGTGACTCTCCTGATGCAGACTCCCCTAATTCAGAATCCCCCGATTCCGACTCCGACGACGTGCCCTGTGGATGCGGAACAGCAACCGTCACCGTCACCGGTGCCCCACCACCAGCCTCCAACGCTCCCCCTGCTATCTTCACCACAGAGTACCCCGCCGTCTCCATGTCGACTGTTATTAGTATCACATCTATCCCGGTCCCTGCTGCATCGCAACCCCCCTTCCCATCATCTGGTCTGGAAATTGACACTCGCTCTGCGCCACCTGCTGTCAACCCCATCGCGCCTACGGGTGCGCTGCCGATTCCGCCACCGGCCCCATCAGGTAACGCAACAAGCTCGGCTGGTCTTCCCGAATTTACAGGTGCAGCGAGCCACAATCAGGCGGGGCTTGTGATGGGCGTTGTTGTTGGTGCTGTGTTGTATGCTTTTTAAGCAGCTTGGACTTGTGTAGCTAGATCAATGGGCAATGTGGATACCCGGTTAGGTGGGCGAATGAATGGGTTCATAAGGCTTCTCTTCGGTTAATGTAAATACTTACGCAGGTGGGTGTGTTTGATATATATCCGCCTTGATTACACGTTTCCTTTTTTTGTCCATGGCTGGATAATATATGAGGGATGCACATGTGAGCATTGGGTTCATGTGTGGGGGGACAGAAACATGAGATACATGACGATGTGCAAAGCAGTCTTGACGATTGGTTATACAAAGACAACAACTCCGCGGTCTTCACCACGCTGGTGTTGTGTAAAGTAGATGCAGCAGGTTTGTCGAGGAATAAGTAAATCAGGACGCCGCTCCGCCACATACAAAACAGATCGCATTTCCTCCCGATTTTACCGACCAGTCAAGTAAAAGAATCACATCTTGAAGACAGTATACTGGCATTGGGGTTGTGGTCCATTATCCTCCCAATCCTGATAGACGTCTCTCGCACGCAAATGTGTATAGGTATGCCTCTAATCCCATTGCCGCTTGAACTCCGCGATCCTCTCAGCCATCCCTTTGCATTCTCTCATGCTCAGGTATCCCTCCATCTCCCTGCCGCCTCCTGATATACACACCACTTCTCCCTTGATACACATTGAATTGCCGTCTCAGCCCTGTGTGCCCCTAGCCATGATGAGAAACCTCCCTTCCCTTTGACCACGGCGAGTGCGTCTACACTCATCCCAATCCCCCCACTTGCCCCGAAATCTTTAGCCCCAGCAGAAAATACAATTCTGCTTCGCGCGGGGAGCAGGGTATCGCTTGGCCTTGGAGGTGGAGAAATGGACGGCGCTGTTGTGGAGGTGCTGGGGATGTGATGCTAGTGTGTGGGTTTGCGGAGTGCGATGGTATGGATATGACTATGGATATGGATGGGGAGCGTGGTGGCGATTGCGATCCTGATGGCAGTAATGGCGGGGTGTTTATTGGCATAGTACTAATCCTGGTGTTCTTTGCAGGTCTGTGGGTCCAGCGTTGGTGGTTTGTTGCAAGGAGTGAGAGGTGAGATATGGTAGGTATGTTTGAATCGCAATATCTCCCGCGCGCAGATGTACTTTTGCGGAGATTATAAGTGGATGGGATGACAAGTTCACGTCCGCAGAGGTTCGACGTAAGTGTTGACGTCAATCGACATGTGTTGATTTCAAGAGTCGTTTTCTAAAAGTCTGCAGGATGCCTAGGTGTACTCTATACTCATGACACACATACGGTATCCCACAAGCCCCTCAAAACTGCACACAATATTGACGTACCATCTCCACACAAGAACGCCATATCCACCCCTCATTTCCCCATCCGATCACATACCCCTAGAAAATCCCTCATCCCTCATCCCTCATTCCATCACCCAGAGCCAAACTTCTGGGTGCGGAGTCGCACGCCATAGCACACCACAGCTTGCCCCGGTTTCCAAAGACTGAGGCATTTTCATACCTGAGCTGACCATGCTGTGCGCAGCACATGCGTACCATACCAGTCAATCATGTCCATAAACACGGCAATATCTTACAACACTCACCCACTGCTTGGTCTAGTCATTCGTCCTAGCTATTTGCACAAAAGGCAGTGCAGTGTGCTACAACACCATGACGCCTTCCTCCATGGCGAGACCCGGTTTCCCGATGGTATGTAGTCTATACGCGTCGAAAACTCGCCATAGCACGCCATACCGCACACACGCATCGTATTGTTCACGTCATATCTTTGACACGCGCCGAGCATCCCCTCCGCCTGACCAGATCGATACCCTTCAGGTGACGAAGATGTGCTGTGGGTTGTAATTGTAATTAGATTGAGTTAAGGGGGTATCTGATTTGTAGATTGGCTATGTGAAGTCGAGTGAATCAATGGGACATAAATTCCAAAACAGAATTAGAAAAAAAAAACACTTCGCTGAACAAAATAAGATTGAAAACGCCCTAATTTTTCGCTATCCATCCATGCTTGTTACTTAACCTTGCTTTTCCATTTCCATTGGCAAGGAAAAAAAAGACGGCAGGGAAGACGACCCCCAAAAAACGCCATGCCGAATTAAGAGATAATTCTTCTGCATCGAGGGACATGGTTGTTACCATTCAGAAAAGAAAAAAAGGAAAGACATGTTGATGCCTCATGTACTTTAAACAAAACAGTGTACACGTACACTGCCATCCTCACTCCCACTAACCACCCGCTCATCACTCAATCCCACACAGGTGATTGGCCCCGTGTGTCCAGTGAGCGTGCGTTCGCATTTGCCCGTCCTGGGGTCCCAGATCTTCATTAGTTTGTCTTCTGCTCCACTGACTAGGCGTAGAGAGTCCGCAGCAAGTGACCAGATGCCCTCGACATGTCCGAAGAACCGGTGTACACATCGACCAGAGGGTACGTGCCAGAGACGGATTGTGCCGTCGAGGGAGCCGGTGAGCATGTACGAGGGTGGAGAAGGGCGCGTAGGGTCGTGGGGGAAAAAGGAATCGTCTGTGGCGTTGGAGGAAGAGTAGGCGTTTCGTGACAAATACTGATTTCCCAGCAGTGGCTGTTGTTGTTGTTGTTGTTGTTGTTGTTGTTGTTGTTGTTGTTGAGAGGAGTGGCTAATGTCTGAGGCGAGGGAAGCGGTGTCTGAAGCGTCGTTGTTGGCGTTTGCTACAAAGTCGTCTTCGTCGATTTCGAATTCGTGGGGAAGCGGGAGCACTTGTTGGACTTGGCCGACGTGGCCTTCGTAGGTGCGGATGCAGCGGTGGGTATCGAGATCCCATAGCTTGACGGTCATGTCGTCGGAAGCGGAGAAGAGGGTGCGGGAGGAGAGGTCGATTTTGACAGCGTTGACCCAGTCCGTGTGGCCGCGGAGGGTGGTGCGCTGCAAGGTTGCAAAATCATGAATCACAATGGTGTTATCAGAGGATCCAGAGGCAAGAAGCTTGTCGACTATGTGGAGGCCGATGATGCCCTTGGAGTGGCCACCGAGCGTCTTGAGACATTGGCCTGTTCGCCAGTTCCAAATCTTGATGGTGTTGTCGAGGCTCCCGGTCAGAAGCTTGTGGTCATCGAATTGCAGACATCGGATGCCTTGGGTGTGACCGGTGAGGGTCCTGATCTCCTTGCCAGTCTTGATGTCCCAGATTTTGACGGTAGCATCGTAGGAGCCTGTGACTAGGATTTCATCGTCGAATTGTAGGCACATGACACCGTTAGTGTGGCCTTTGAGAATCCTAGTCGAGTAGCGGCCGTACTTCCAGTTTGTGCCGACCTTGTACCGGTCCTTGTAGACATCTTTCCACGGTCGCTTTTTGGGTTCTTCAAAGTAGGCTGCTAGGTCATCTTGATTGGCACTTGTACATGATCGCTTGTTGGAGATTTGTGGGGAAGCCGGTCCTTCTGAGGCCGAGCGCTTCGTGCCAGAGGTAGGCTCTGAGGTGTCTGATGGACTGCGAACAAGTGCAGCAGGGGGTTCGGTGATTTCGGGTACAGGCGTGACGCTGGGTGACGCTTGATTCAGGTCTTGTCCAGAGGCGCGTAACTGAATCTTCCTCTTCTCCAGTCGGAGGCGGCGCTGGTCCAGCAATGGCAAGCCCCAGCCACACTTTGTGCACTTTCTGTCAATGTGTTGCTCACACATTTTATGCCAGACGACATCGTCGTCGGCCAATTGGCGCCATCTCCGGCTCACTTGTGCTGCCTTGCAGAGCGAGGTTGTGTCGAGATGGCAGAGGATCTTGAAGCCCAGCTCTGTGGGGAGGGCGCTGAGGAAGTCGATTTTGATTAGGTTGCGAACAGACGAGGAGATGAAGGAAAGCTGGGGGAAGCAGCATTGGGCGAGGATGCCCTGGAGCATGAGGTTGCGGTGCTTGGCGGGGGCGGCGGAGAAGAGAGACCAGACGTTGGCGATGCTCTGCTGGTCAGCCTGTGATTCCTGACCGAGTTCCTGTGCGAGTTGTTAGTGTGGGCAAGTGGCGTCGGTGGAGAGGAAACATGCGTCTTGCAATTGCTCCATGCTGGGCTCGTCTGCCTGGCGTCGACACAGCAGATCAGGGCGGTGGCGGTAGCAAAACTTTGTATCGCCCGTGCGGTGGGTGTCGTCGTGGCCATCATGATGGCCATGGCCGTGATGGTGGGCGTTTGCGCCGTTTGCGCCCAGGGGGTTGTACTGGTGCGGAATGTGTTGGGCGAGGTATGGCGTGATCATCTTCTCAATCTTCTTGGACTTGAGGGCAGCGGCCTCGTCGACTTGGGCGGCGGTCTCGAGGTGCCGTGTTCGCTCCAAGAGGGACTCGTGGTCATGGCCACGCATCAGGGCCGCGTGCGGGTCGGTGGTGAAGTCGTCAGAGTCGGGCACTGGGGTCCGCCATGAGGAGCGCCGTGGCTTGGGAGTCGGAGTGTCCAAAGGCGACGCCATGTCAGCAGTGGGCACGCGCTGTCGAGATTCGGCGGCGATATCGCGTGCGAGTGCGAGCTGGCCAGGGTCCTGGGGTCCTGGGGTCCTGGGCGTGCGCGTGCGGGCGGCCCAGGCTGCTTTTGATGTTGGATGGCGAGAGGCAAGGCGGCGACGATGGCGCAATGGTGCGCCTCGATAGCATCTTGCACAAGCACGCCATTGCAATTCCTCCCTCGGCCTGCGGCAGCACGTGCAACGGCATGCTTTTGCACTGTACTCTGGACGTGTACACGGTGCATGCCCGCCCGGACCCTGGCGCAACAAGACGACGATGCAGGCAGGGCAGGCTTCCGGCTTCCCCTCTAGCGCTGCCGGTTGCCCTCAGCGCTGGGAGCTGGCCCTGCACGTCTTGGTCGCCCATGTGCTCACCATGTGCCTGCCCTGACCATACCACAGTACGTCCATGGAGAGCAGTCCCTGCCTTTGATCTCCACCATGGCGGCGCCGTCTCCAGCCTCGCCAGCCAGCAGCATCGCATCGCGCCAGTCACTCGACCACGACGCAGACGGCCCCCACACACTCCAACACCTCGTGAACCACTTTGTCGCCTCCAAGCGCTCGCTAAACACGCAGACGGTCCTATGGCGCGCCACCGAAATCGTCGCCACTGCGCGCGAGCTCCTCGAGGAGAATGCCGTCCTGGCAGCAAAGAACACGGCCATACGTAACATTGCCGAGCACCAGGCCGACGCCCTCGAAGCCATACGCCGCGGCATCGACGTGGTCGAGGCAGAAGTCGACACGGAATTCAAACAACTCCTCCACGACGTCGACACGTCCTTTGCAGGCCTGACCTCCACCCTGGCCGTCCTCCGCGAAACCCCCATCGAAGCCGTCCTGCAACCCCCAGGCACCCCGCAAAAACACCTCTACGACTTCATCGACAGCGCCACCCTCTCCAACCTCGAAGCCGACCTGCGCGCCTGCATCGACCGCTACAACCAAGCCCACGCCACCCTCGACGACACAAACGACGCCTTCGACACCTCCCTCGACAACCTCCACTCCTCCCTCGACAATGTGCCCCTCGCGCCCTCGTCCCCAGACAACCCCAGCCCCATACCAGCCCTCTACCACCAACTCGAGGCCCACGCCAAAGAAGCTGCCCAGGCCTTCCAGTCGCTCGTCTCCCACTACGATCTCTGCATTACCGCCCTCCGCCACACCGAAGGCGGCTCAGCAGCAGCCACCCAAGCCGCCGCCAACCAAGACGAAACAGGCTTACCCGACCACTCCGACCCTTCCTTTGCCCTCCCCACCTCCCCCGAGCCCATGAGCCAAGACGAGCGCCAACACATGCTCTCCATCCTCTCCAAAGACGCCCAAGAAGTCGATGCCGTAATCAGCGAAATCCAGTCGCGCGGCACAGAAATGGAACTCCTACTAACCCGCATCCTGGCCCACATGTCCCATCTCCGCCACGAAGCCACAGCCCTCGGCGCAATCCTCACAATCCTCTCCTCCACAACCTCAAAAACGCACACCTACATCTCCAGCCTCAACGCCTTCCAATCACACTACATGACGCACACGCGACCCGCCCTCCTCACCGGCATCCAAGAATCCTCCACCCAGCGCGACTTTTACCTGCGCTTCGACATTGCCTATGCCGAGCTCCTCGTCGAAATTTCGGCCCGCCGACGGCGCTACGATAAAATGGTGCGCAAGGCCGAAGAGGCGCAGCGCGAGCTGGATCGCTTGCGCAACGAGGACGAAAAAGCTAGAGAGCTGTTTACGAGGGAGCAGGGGGATTACCTGCCGTTGGATATTTGGAGGGGGTTGAGTGGCAAGGCACAGAGGTGGGAGGTTAGGGAGATATGGGACACGAGCGTGGATGCGCAAGGGCATGATACAAAAGGGCAAGGGGAAGAGGGGGGTAAGGACAAAGGTGGTGGGATGCAGAGTATTCCGATACTTGGACGGGGTGTTGTTGAACGGGCGTTGACGAGGGTGAAGAGGAGAATGTGATGTCATGTGAGGTGTGGAGTTTGTCTCACTGCTGTACGGATATGCTTCATGTATCCGATGCCGAGGGAATTGCATAGCGTGGCGTTTTGACACAACATGGCTTATTTGTGCAGAATATGCATCTCTCCGACTTGACGTGTATTCAAATGACAATCACGACAACAAGGAGAAGACGAATCGCTAATAAAGAAAAGGCGATTCATTCCATTTGGGTACCAATAGTCTTGTCTCAATCCCATATTGCCGTTCTGTACGCCAAACGTAAAAGCGGGATGAGTACTCATGTAGCAGTTGAATTGTACTACTGTCATCGCCTGCCCATCTACAGTAGTAGCTATAGATGTACACGGGGTATCAATCCAAGACGACTAATCTACCAGTAACGCCATTATACCAACGATGTGGCTGTTGTACGTAAGAGAGAATCTACCCACCCATGCTAGAAACTCGTTACGCATTACTCTCATCACTTCTTCTCCCCATGAACAAGTCTAAACAACTCCATGCTCCCTAAACACGGTCTGATCCTTGCTACCCAGCGAATCCACATCACCCTCCCTCGCTGCATGCGGCGTCCACTTCGCACTCGTCCTCGGCGTGGTCTCCTCCAGCATGCGATCGACCTGTTCAAGACTGAGTCCCTTGGTCTCCGGCACCAAAAAGTACGCGAAAATGACACAAGTCGTGCACGTCGCGCCCCACAGGAAGAAGACCTTGGATTTGAGATTTCCCTCATCTTCATTCATAAGGTAGGGCGTGATAAAACTGATCAAAAAGTTCCAAAACCAGTTGGAAGCCGTCGAGAGGGCAACGCCTTTTGCGCGGATAGGGAGGGGGAAAATTTCGCCAATTACGACCCAGGCTGCCGGACCCCATGTACTAGCAAAGAAGAAAATGTACAAGGAAACGAACTAGGATTCTAGGTTAGCCAAGGGCTGTGTGGAAAGGTGGAGGGACGTACGACGATCAGGCAGGTCGATGCGGCTTTGCTGCCTTCGGGCGTAGCGGTGCCGACGATGGCAATGATGAATTCGCAGATGAGCATGCCAACCGCGCCGTAGATGAGAAGCGTACGACGGCCAAATTTCTCAATGGTGTAGAAGGAAATCGGTGTGGAGCCAGCGTTCACGGCGGAGGTGATCATGCTGACGATGAAGGCGTTTTTGATACCGACGGATTGGAAAAAGGTGCTGCCGTAGTAGAAGATGAAGTTTACCCCAGTCCACTAGGATATGTTAGTATATTCTAATGGTGATGGGAAGACATTGACCTACCTGCTGCATCATCTGCAACGCCATGCCCAGAACCACACGGCGGAGGTTGCTTGATGGGCGCTTCAAACCGCCCCGGAAACAGTCAATCCAGCCAGTCTTCATGTTGCGCATTTCGTACTCGTGATTTGAAATCAGCTCCTTGAGTTCGTCCTTGACGTAAAGAGAGTCGACAGGCTGGCCGCGGAGTTTCCCAAGTGCCTCTGCGGCCTCGTCGATACGGCTTTTCTTAACGAACCAGCGAGGCGATTCGGGGAGCAGGAATAGACCGACACCAAGAATCAGGGCGAAAGGCCACTGGATGGACATGGCTATGCGGTAGGAGCCAGTGTCCATACGGTCCTTGAGCGCGTTGTCGACGATGGCGGCGAGTAAGAGACCAATGGTGATGCAGAATTGGTAGCCAGAGACGATGGCACCTCGCACAGCTTTGGGAGCCACCTCACTCATGTACAGGATGATGATGGCGGAGACGAAACCAACACCGATGCCTGCGATCAGGCGGCCGGGGACGAGCATTGAGACAGTGGTGGAAGCGACTTGCAAAACAACACCGGCGGAGAACACCACACAGCCCGCGATGATTGTAGTGCGACGCCCAATCCAATCTGCCAGTGCGCCCGCCGCCAACGCGCCGAAGAACGTACCAGCTGAAAGAATGGAGACGATAAGCGACTTCTCCCAGGTCTTGTAGAGGAGGCCATCAGAGGCGGCAGAGTCGGTTGAGGGGCCTGGGAAACTGTTAGTACCATCGCGACTTGATTATTTGCGCACTATAAAGGCAACACATACTACCAAACTCCTGCTTAAAGAAATCCATGGCTAGGACGCCGCTGATGTACCCGGAGTCATAGCCGAACAGAATACCACCAAACGCCGCAAAGACGCAAAGCAGGTACCCGCGGAACGTAACAGGCGCCTCGACGCGATCGACCGCGCCAGCTTGTCGGGTCATCTTGAAAGCTTGTCAAAACCTAAGCTCTATTAGGTGTCTGTGTAGGTAAGATTGAGGTAAGGTAAGGCGTGGAATGCAGTTGAACGTGCGTGTGGGGTGATACAAGGTCCGAAGGCGAGAGGCGAGAATTCGTCGGAGGGAGGAGCGGTGGTAGTTCGTGGGAAGAAATGCAAGATTATATTGTGCGTGGGCCCAAGGCGTTTGCGTGGTGACGCAGCGGAGGCTACAGGACGGAAGCGGCCATGCAGTACGGCGAACGGGGTCAGTGCCCGCCCATGTGAGCAACTTCGTGAATTTTGACCTTTGCGGCGTGGCAGAGCGAGGTGAAAGACAAGTTGGGAGAGTCGCTAGAGCCGCCGCATTGAGCAGGAAGGAATGGAAACTTGGGCTTGATTCGGTAGGTTGCACAACTGCAAGAAAGTGAGGTACCGTGTTTCACGTGTGAAGCCGGGTATCTGGGTATACGCAGGGTGTTCTGATAAACGTGACTCTGGGCTCTTCCAGATCGTACACTTCGCTGTCTATCGCAAATTGATGCCTCAGTCGATGGAATTGGTGTATGTCGTTGGAGAAGTTGAGACTCACGGCAGGTCTAGACGACAAAGGCCGACTCGCGTGACCCCCACCCAAAGCGGCTCTCCTTCTTTGTTTCGGCTTTCAGGGCATAACAGCTATCATTTTACGAGCAGCTGACCTCTCGGATGTTTTCCAGACGTTCGCATAGGAAATGCAAGGCCGTTCTGGGAAGGCACGAGCCGCGTGTCCGTGACAGACACTAGACGATTGCACGGTAGAGCACATGCAGCGGATAGTCAGAACAGGTCCGATTGAAGTACGTTCATATGACACATGTCAGTATTGGGCTGCGTAATAACTGGGATTCTTGCGCATACGTGCCGCGCCAATGTACAGCATCCTGTTGTGAAGGGGTGCATGACAAGATACTAACTCCCTCGTATAGACAATTGTGCTTGAAAACGGTACGCCAGAAGTAATATGTGCACTAAGCGTATAGGGCTCTCTATCTCGCCGTGAGTCGGTGGAGTATCACGGCGCGTGAGTACTTTGCAATCGACTTCGCAGTAGTGGTTGGTGATAGTCGTTTGAGGTCAATCAACGTCACAAGCGCTATCAACGCAAGCCTGCTATTGACATATCACAAACCATGCCGAGTGACGATAGGAAAAGGTGATAACCCAGGAATAGACCATACACCGCGTGCAAACAAGACAAAGTATGAAGGAGCTCGTATTTACTGAGTCACCAAGATCATAAGTGCTGCTCAAGCCGTAATTGACACACCACACTAAGCACTGTCCTTTAGTACTACGTGTATTTTCTAATTGTAGTAAAGATTCTGTTGTCTTTTACTAGTGTGGTTTTGTCGTCTCCTTTGCTGTGTAGGCTCAAACCTATGCTCTCAAGATAAGCTGGGGACATAATAAATACGAGCTCCTGCGTAGCCAATAAGGTCCTCGTGGCATGTTCCATCTCTTATCTTGTCCTCGTATGTCATCCCGTTGGTGGTCTAAGTGCAACCGTGACAAGCTCCATTTCAAGCATCTCAACTTGCGTCTTGTTGGACAACATCTTCGTACCTCGGTGGTGGCGCTTCCTCACCGAATCTCGTCTCATCTACACTGTCTCGTCGACTGGCATACTGAGGCACATTTTCGTCGCCTTGTCGTGCTGCTTGAAGCTCACGTAGTGCCTCCTCTCGTTTCCTGTCCGTCTGAGACTCTCTTTCCCGTGTAGTGTAAGCGGGGTGAGACAATGAGGAGCTAGGTGTGCCATAAATCGTCTCATGCGCCTTCCTCTCGTTAGTACCTGCACAATCCTCCACCGATGTTGGATGCATAACATACAGCAATTGCCTTCTTCTCCTTCTTTTCGAGTCTCTTGTCGGAGATCTTTCTACTGAGTTTCTCCGCGCCGAGACCAATACCTACAGCAAGCAGAGCAACAACCATTTTGGGACGCTGAAACGGTGGAGTGGATTCAATAAATTCCTGTAGCGCTTTGGGTACAAATACTTCTAGAAGGCGTTGTTGACGGCAATAACCACAGCAGCCGCGCTGGGCGTTTGAGCAGCTTGTGCAAGAAGACGTGTCTGTTTCGCGGTCTGCAATACATCATCAATAGCTGGTGACTTAGCGGATAGAGGTAGTGTGCGATGTTCTGATGCGAACTTGTCGCCGTTGTGGTGCTGTGCCGTTGGGCCCAAAGACGATTTGCTTACCTTCTATGCAGCGACTAGCGGTGCGATATAACCACCTATGACTATGCAATGATGTTTTGGTGTGAATTTGCTCAGCCGCCGTAAGTTGAGAAAAGCATCTAGCTTTTATCTTCTTTCTTTGACTTCGTTTGAGTATGTCGTTTGGTAAAGTTCCATGTCATGATGTGCTCTAGCCATATATCTTACTAATGCTGCGGCCACGAGTCGTGACGTACGCCAGGGTCGTGGCGCGTGGCGATTTACTCTGAAATCTGATTGGATGTTGCAACCCCATCGTTGAGCGATTGCGAAAGGACTTGGGGCCTTCACTGGAAATGCTCGAGATACAAAGTGAAATATGGACTTGAATTGCTCAAGTGTTCGTAAATATGCGCTCAGCGTACATCTGCCGCGTAGAGTTTGACTCACAGCATGCTTCGTCGTTTACCTCTCGACGCCTCACATGTACCTATCATAGCCTGTGAAAGATGTCACCTTCGACTTCAGCCATGAATATGTGCAACGATCTGTTAATTGTAGTTCAACCACAGATCCTGATCCCACTCCATGCTATCCAGCCATTTGGAAAAGTCTTCGTCGCTGCCGGCCTGGAGAGCTGGGGCACCAAAGGTGGGATCATTCAAATCATCAAAGCTTGAGGGCTCGATCGCTGCAGCAGCAGCCGGACCTGGACCTAGTATCAAGTCGAGGATCTTCTTGAGGAAACGATGGCCCCTTTCACAGTTTTGCGAACCATAGGCCTCGGTTCGTATAGAACCCAAGCAAGAGACGAAGACGGAAAGGCGCTGGACGGTATCCGATCGATGCAATGGGTAGGCAATCGTGGAGACGGCGGTAGGATTGCGCTCCTGGTGTAAGAGTTCGACTGCAAGGATGGCCGCTGTGGGCACACCATGCACCGCGAGCATCTGCACGTAATCCGTCTGGTATTCTCGGAAAGAATCTTTATTCTGTGCCATCAGAAGAGCAAAGTTGAAGATCTCGTTGCAGATGGGTAGCAGATTGACGTTCGGGTTGTCTGGTCCAGACTGCACTATCTTGCTGATGGTTCGCTGTAATAAAAAGTGATGTTCCAAATGGCTCAGACGCACGGTGATCAGGTGCACCAGCTCAAGTGGTGACCTTTGGGAGCTCCAGGGATCCTCTATGTTGATTCTTAGGAATTCCGGAAGCTCGGCCCAGCATCTGTTAGTTTTGGCTTCGATTTCTTTCGCTCGTCGCATGATCTCGTCATGCGACAAGCTTCCTAGTGAAATCTCCAATATCTCCTCTGCAATGAGAGCATTGGTAGCACTGAGACGGGCGTACGTGCATCTATGAACTGAGTTGCGTTGATTCCACCCCTCTTCGTCGAGTTCCTGGATTGCATTCTCCAAGTCCACACCCTCTGACATCATTTGGGCGTCTGTGAGGTCGAGTGGTACTTGGAGTTTGCAATAATGCCTTGTCATAGCCGGAGGCTTTCCTGCCGAGATAGCGACGCGTTTGTCGTTTGCGTAGCCGCATATGAAGAGGCGCTTCCGAAACTCGGTGATGAAGAGTGGTGTCTTGTCGTCGACTTTGATCTCTTGGTGCAGATTGCAGCAAATGGCGGCAGCATTCACTGCTGCGATCTTCTTGATGTTTTCGTAGTTGCTTCTTGTCCGCATGGTATAGAACGCGATCGAGTTTTCATACAAGAGTGCTAGATATAGATCGTTGAGAATCTTGAAGTCATCGCAGAAGCTGACGCATATTTCTGATCCATTGAGCATACGCAAAGCAAGGGCAGCACGTTCTACAGGTACGTCCTCCGATGAGCGAAGGATCGGGTCCCCATCTTTGACGTGTTGTGCAAGGAGGCAAACGAGTGTTATGATTATTCCGATGACCTCCCATCGCAGCGACTCGCCTGTTACACTTGCACAGAAGCCTCGTGGTGTTGTGTGTCGATTTAGGAGTCTCGAGACTGGCTTCAGCGTATTCTTCCATATTGTTTCGGACATGAGCTTAAGATCTGCAGGCTTTTGAGCTTCCAGAATCTTACGCCACGTTGACCAGATGCCATTTGTGTAGATCTTGACCATAGGAGCGATCACGACGAAACCACCCGCGAACGCGAACCACTTGTCGATATACCTTTGAATACCTTGAAAGTCCTTGAGCAAAGTCAGAACGGCCGCACCCCTCTCGATGTGGGCCTGCGTGACCTGAGATACAGGCGGGGTGTAAAGCCTTGGTGGTTGGATGCCGATACTGAGTTCGTTCTCGGCCAGGACTGCGAAATCATTGATGAACGCTGCTTTGTTGTCGAAATGCTGTACATCATCCCAATTGGGTTGGTCTGAGAGCGATCGTTGCTGTTGTTGATTCTCTTGGTCAACTTGACACTCAGCTGGAGTTGGTAGACTCGTCGCCCGAAGACCTGAGGTTCCCAAATCACCAGCTGCTCCAGCTCCGCTGATTGAATTGTGTTCAAGCAACTGTGAGATTGACGGTAGAGGCTGTGGCAGTATTACGCTCATCGCAGAAGTATTGTTGTTTTCCGTTGCCCCGTTGTGTGTGGCGTGGCTATGATAGTCGCTATTGACAGCATCGAGGCCATGCGATTCTGGGCTGCTGCTCTCTACACCGGCGTTTCGTGGAACTGAACGTGTCTTTGTTAGAGGTGCAGGATGATAGACACACTTGTCGGTCTTGTTTCGTCGAACACATCGTCCGCATATTGGCATCATGTGGTCACATCTCAGCTTCCCTTTCCGACATGGCTCGCACGCTTGTAGTTTTCCGTTGCGTCGGAAGTTGGTGTTTTGACGTCGGTCTTGATGCGAGGCCCACAATCGCGCTGGAAAAAGATTGCCAGTCATCTTGGAGTGACAGAATCGTGGCAAAGCGTTGGCGATAAGCCTCTCACTCCCATCGGCATGTTGCTTTCTACAAGACCTAGCATCTACACCATGATATAGGTCGGTCTGCTGTCTTATCGGGCACGTCGATTACGAGAGTGTAGCACTCGAGGGAGGTTGCGGGCAGCCTTTTGTCAGGTGGCGTCAGCGCTAAGTTAGTTGGGTCAAGTCAGCGTCTGTGCGCGTAGTAGTCAGGTACAAAGTACACGGCACGCGTCAACGTTCAAGCCGTGATATTACACAATCCTACTCTCCAAAAGTCGGTATGCCGGTGTAAGCACAGCACGTTGTGGTCTACCGACCTCGCCATGGAACTCAGGACCATAAGATTTGCCGATAGCCTGCGCATAATTCCTGTACCTTACAAGTGCGTTCGAGTACCTATAGCCCTGGGGCTTCACTATCTATCGAACGCACTATGGATCTGGATCTGATCAGCAGTGGGACAAGCTGCTCCAGAACATCACCAAGGGCGTTAAGGCACGACGTGGGACGCACGCAGAACCGGACGACGACTTTTCCATGATTGCCAAAACAGAGGTGTTCAAACTGGATGCTCGCTCAGATCCTGCGGCCTTGGACGGCTTAACGCGGGAAGAGTATGACAGCTTCACCACGAAACGGGAGGTCAGCCAATGGACACGGACAAGGAACCATGGTGAGTCTTTGTCCTGGTAAGATACAGAGGTGCTGGCGAACCTTGACTTTAGCATGATCAAATGTGCAGCAACAGATTACAACACCGCTGCTTGCGTGCCCAGGAATTCGCGGTTTGGTCCACAACGTTACTTTGGGTGAATAAGGATGTCATCCGAACACATTTTGGTGCTGTGGTTCGAATTGGAGGACTACTTCTTTGACGAAATTGGCAATAGTACATTTGGTGGCCCTGGCGCGTGATGGGACTGTTGATGGACAATGTCCAAGCTACTAGTCACGCGTCTTTAAAGCTCGGAAAATGTCAGTTCGCGCTGCTAGCATAGGATAAAGCCACTGTGAGAAACTATCTCGACACATTCAGTGATGTTCATTTGAAGCTGATAAACTTGCAAATCCAGGTACATCGAGCAGATACTCATCGTCCTGTCATCGTGTAGACTGATCACAAACTTTTCGCGCCAGGTCTCTTTCACCGAAATCTGTGACAGTGGCGATGGAACCATGATTGCGCAAAATCTTATACTTGTTGCATATGCGCAAGGAGGATATCCTCTGCTATCAAGACATAAAATTGTCAGCGTGGCCAGTGTGTGTCGCGTCACGTCCACGGCCGCCTCTGTCCAGGTCGCGACTTCCTCTCCAGTTGACTTATTTTGGCACCTAAACACGCTAAGCACCGCTTCTCAATCGGTGAGCCTCACACCGTCTTCCCCGAGGTCGCATCTTACTTCCCGAGACGACCTCGACTCGCTCAACACTCGCGCATCCCTCGCCACACATCATTCAGAGCGTTACACGATCGTCGTGAGCGATGGAGATGGAGAGTCCAAAGGCTGCAATACAGTCGATGGGAGCGCAGCTCAGTAAGCAATCACATATAGTCCTTTCATCGCACTTTTGTTGGTTCTTAGAACTGAGGACAGTTTGACTGACACTGAGGTAGCGAGCGCATCGAGATGCTCATACCAGCGACCGAAACTCCACATGAGGTAGCCACTCTCACTCTGGACCATCGGATCTACAATGCTCTCACATCGAATGAGCGCCAAGCTCTAGTGAAGTTCAATCAGAAGTATGCGAGATGATAAAATCGCCGGCGGTTGCTAGCGGTCGCGCAGATTCATCAACAGCAGCTACTCCCGAAGGCTGAGCGAAGAACTTCTCGATCCAAATGGCAATTCACAGTCTTCAGTTTTCGATCTGGCCCTGTGGGATGATGATCATGAGCTACCAGGTTTTCGACTCATGGACCTACCAGCCGAAATACGTGTCATGATCATCCGGTTCGCCTTATTCAAACCACAGGGCCTGTTTTTCATGTGGAAAAAGTATCGGAAAAGCCCTCGTGTTGCATGTCTGGGGTCCCGCTTCCATACGGACGTGGACAATCTCAATGCCTTGGCGAGGACGTGCCGTACACTGTACCGGGAGAGCCATGGCATCGTCTTTCAAGTGAACACAATCAAGTTCGATATGACAAATATGCATTCAGGTCACACTCCCCGGCAATGTTTGATCACACCGGATGGTTCAGACCGTCTGCTGTATGCTAGCGTCGAAGCACTTGACTACCTACGCCGTTTCGGCCCAGGCCTTTTGTGGTCGAAAGTCACGTGCATTGAGATTGCGTGTCTTGACATGGCAGCGCTGACTCTCGAGCGGTTGGAGCGTCTCGACACGGTCGACTACGTTCACCCCATGTGTAAGATTTCAGTAAAGGTCGAGAGATGGACATTACGAAAACCTTGTGGGGAAAGATTGGAAGAACTGGAGGAAGACGGAGATTCGGTGGCGACAGAGGCCTTTATCCAAGCGCACATGCAAGCTCAAACGGACGAATTCTTGAGGGAAGCCTCAACCGCACTCGCTATAATGAGAGGCTCAAACGCTACTGCGAGAGCATGGCGAATCTTTCCCGTGGATCGATACAACCTCATCGAAACTTTCGAAGGCCATTGTACTGAAGCACAGCTCTCAGCAATGAAGGATCATTTCGAGAATGGGATCGGCTGTGAGAATTGATGACACCCGTTCCCCAATACTATCACTCCCAGTGCGAACCCGCTCAATTCAAATTTCGATTACCCCAACGGATGGAAGTGCGGAAATCCACGCGTGTACGATAGCGTTCAGCTTGAGAGCACGGCACGGGCCGAAAAATGCACACCAACGATCCTGTCAGGTATGAAGTGTGAGTTTCGGACTTGGTTCAATGATCCTTATCTAAACTTGGCGACACTTCAGACGAGGCCATGGAGCTTGGAGGTCTTCTACTAGCATCTTAGAACTGAGACTTAACTCGTGGACTAGTGTAACTAGTCACGCTGCGAAGTAGCACATGGGTCTCAAAGTAATACCCAGGTTCGACCACCATAGTATTTACCTAATCTTAATTTCTCTTGCCGAATTTTGCCTATATTGCTCAAACACCCCACCTTGTCGCAGTCTAGAATCGTAATAATAATGCTAGGCAAGTGGCCGAGGACGCTCACTATGTAACTTATAGACTTGATGTCCAGACCGATTCTGAGTTTACATGCCAGATCTACCCCCGTTCCTAATGTCTAGCGAGCACCCACTAAACGTGACGCAATGTTTCGATTCCAGCTAAGCAAACCTTCTTGTAAGCTTCATTGTGTGGTCTCTCATTTGCTCGTAAACTGTACGGAGCACCTATCGGGCCGCGCCGTGCTGACTGCTTTGCGTATAACTCCCCGCGCTGCCCAATAGTCGAGTCATGTAGGCTCGCCGAACTCTGCGTTGTTTCATCATCGGCCATCAAGTCTCTTTCCTCATCAGCTACCAGTTCCCATAGGCCTTGCATTCAAAGAAAGACATATTTGCGTAAAAGGTCTGCAAGAGGCTACCATGAACAACAACATTGGAGGTTGGAGCACCAGTGCCAGTCGCAACGGCCAATTTGCATCGTAAGTTCTAGACCGTCTTTTGTCGTTCTCACGAACGAGGTAAAGCTGGTCATATAGAGTAGCGATACCACAATATCCAGCTCTAAGAAACCCCAAAGTGCACGTGAGCATTGTCAATCCTCTCCGCCTAGCGATGTTGTTCACATTTCGCTAACTCAACACTTGCAGGATAGTATCAGTACTATAGGAATGTTAAGCCTGGCACGAATAATACATTGCCAATAAGACTTGTCGGAAGGCATTGCTCAATTTGTTGGGTCAATATCTCCTAGACTGCCAATGCGTCAAGCAAGTCCATCGGGTCATTTCTTTTTAATGGATCTTCCTGTCGAGCTTCGCGTTGTCATCGCCGAATACGCTCGACCTGTACCTGTAGGTCTGGAGTAGAGGTGGAGGTGTTATAAGGAAGGACACCGCCACCTCTGCGCTGCCATATTGAAGCGTAGGTAGAGAGCTGGTAGTCTTGATCCAACAACTTCTTTTTTCTGCAGTTGTGGCACGATCTGCACAGAAACTCAGGGTTTGCACGCAAAGGCCAATACTGTGGCTCTCATGACCAGTCATCGGTCATTCGACAAAGTGCGTCCTGATGCAGAGGCCGTACGCCTTTTTCGAAATGTTAGCTTTCCTTCTTGGTGGTCAAATGTTAATCGCCCCGAACTCCAAGGTGAGGCCATCGATGCCATCTTTGCGAGCTTTGATAAGCTAGACTTGATCAGTTCTGCTTCGCCTGGTGTATAGTTCACAGTTCGAGCAGCTGAGTGGTACTTGGACCCAATCAGAAAGCACAGCAGTTGGGGTAGATGCGAACCCCCAGTTAAGGCCGAAGATATGCATACTGGGCCAGCATTCGTCGTCAGGTTTTTCAAGCAGGATAGTAGATTGAAAGCCTAGATGAATCTCGCAAGTGCTGTCAAGAGGAGATGAAAAGTCTCCCCAGTACTCAGTTCTTCTGGATTGGACTTTCTCGCTATGTGTGTTTTGGAAGACGGAATGGCATCGGTGCAGGGACAGTTTACCAGAGAGGCTGGTCGCAACGCTTAGTGTCCACCAGGTCGTCGCAAAATCTATCGGTCGAGTTTATCTTGCTGTTCTTCTAAAATTTCCCGGCCAGAAGAATATGTTTTACATTAATCCGCTCGTGCGTGTCAGCCCAAATGAACAGCAGCGGAAACAAACGCACATTGGAACTCATTATTTCTGCCTATATCGCCTCACAGCAGGCAAGTTTGTGTACATGTCGCGTATTTTAGGCATTGCAGTCGTCGTCCAAACAAGCGCTTCATCTTCATTCAGACATTCCCGCATAAGCCGGTACAGCTGAAGCCCTTGCTAGAGGATCCCGTCCACTACTCCAAGCGTTAATGGGTAACGCGCAGGCCATTCCAGAGAAGCCCAGGCCTCACACGCCCCGAGCCATGACCGAGAAACCTTTCATCCTTCCCTAAGAGGCATTCTTCCCAATGTCGTCGACGGCTGCACTAACACGGAGAATAAACACGCGTAATACAAACAGGCCACGGAAACATCCCCAAAGTATATTCCAAGGACCCTCTCCGGTTCTAAAACCAGTACGATCCAACAACCCTTTTAGTCTGGAAGCGTGTCCACATATCAGGCAATGTGCGGCGTAAATTGTCCTACCAGCATATGGGAAAATGCATTCCCATGTCCAATTCGTCATGGCGTTCTGAACTGCAAGTAATATACGATCAGGGTTGTGGGTACCCCGGTAGCGAAGCGCGCGGAGTCGGATACGTGAGCGAAACCTTAGTCGTGGATGCTAGTCCGCAGGGCGCTACTTGGAGGAATTGCGGCACATCGTCAATGTCGTACCGTAACTGTAGATGATTCGCGGTATAGTAACGGAGTTGGACTGAACATCCCATTTTCCAGGGGCTGTTCATGCTGTACCGTAAGCAAGTCGTGGTGTACATTGTGCTTCTCCTCGGCTAAACATGGCGGCAGGGGTTGTGTGGCAGAAGCCCAACCTCAGGGAGTGGCAGTTACTTTGAGTGCTCCAAGAAACTATGCAGGAATTATGGTCTACTCTGTCGCGAGAATCGGTGGGATCATCCAAGGTAGTTCATGAGGCGAATGACAGTGGTTTTAGAACGGAGCATTTGATTAAGTCTTTAACTGAAGGACGAATATATATAGGAGGAATTCTGTCTTGGCTAGCGTAAGCATGGCAAGAGGGTGAGAGTAGTAGCATGCACTGACGTGTGTACATCTTAATTACTGTGGCAGTTGATGGCTGTTGTGAATGTGTCGTTCATATTGCTGTAGGAACTTGCAGGTGACAATGACTGAGGATGAGAATCGCTAATCAGAGGATCAAACTCCCTTGGACTGAAGTCTGGCACTCATTTAGATGAATTGTGTTTTGACAGACAGCCTCCACGAGCAAAGGTTGAGCTCGATCCAAGGCTTGCTTAGCGCCTGGCATGACGTCATGGCTGTCGCGTACCGTGCTCTTCCACATCCTCGTACTCTAGCTACATCTTCATCTAGAATGTCCTCAAAGGTCATCAACGTCAGGCCAGAATCATCCGTCTGGATAGGGTCGGCTATGATTGAGACGCGGTGAAGTTCCTGACCTTCACTGAAGAAATGCCTCAAAAGGTAGTCACTCGCGATGTGTTCGTTTACCCAACTTTTACACCTGCTTCAGCCTCCAGGAGAAAAGGACTATGAGACTTCTGTGGCCACAGCTTTCAACAGAAAATGAAGGAAGAGGGATCACAGTACTGGCCGCCGGCATCTGCCCAGGCGATATGATGCCCCCACATCCTGGCTGCGTACATAGACGGGTTGCGTTGCGCACTTTCAAATTCCCAGCTACAGTGATGCGCAAAGACGAACTCCAGCTGGCATACCTCGCTCGATACTCAAGGGCTGACTCGACGATATAGAAGCATGCTTGACGAAAGGGTGAGAGTAGGGTCGTGCCTTCCTATCCCGATCCGCGTTTGCGACCGTGCACCAAAGTGATGTTAGTCTGCGAGCTTCTCTCAGCATCCCCACATCACACGGTCACCACAACTATCATGGAGGAGTCCCTCCGTCGTGCGAGGGTACACCGTGACAGCGAGACATCTGAGGTGAAGGCGGAGCTGAGCATTGAGCGTAATCTTGGCCTAGCTCTAAGCTCTTCTCAAGGAACAACCGCAGCGCCTACAACACCCCACGATGCGGCAGCTCTAGTGACGCCTACCATGGACATGACATCGGATGAGCCTTCGTATTCCGACCAGCACGGCAACCAAGTCCTGGATACACGCTCACGTCGAGCGCCGTCAAAGTTTGCCAGTCCGGATGCCAATACGCTATGCAGCATGTGTCCAGCAACAGGCAGAACCGCATGTAACGAGTGCCAATCCGTTACCTACTGCACGCCTCTATGTAGAGACGCAGATCTGAAGTCACACCAAATCCTGTGCAGCACGCGCGCAGAGTATGAGCACCGCCCAGGTGAGGCCATGCGGCGTGCTATCTATTTCCCGGATACACCAGGTGAGCCGCTTCGATTCACATGGGTCAAGTTTCAAGAGGCGTGGACCGAAGATAATGAGCGGTTCCAGACTGCTCTGGTGGGCAGTTACTTCAACGTTCCCCAAGACCGGAGATCCTCCTATTACCTCACGGAGAACCACGTCCTTTGCCGACCATTGACTCGCACAATTCGCATCATCGCGGCCAACGACAACTCGGCTTTTGCTCAGACCAACCCATCAATCGTAGATCAAATCGATCAGCGTCATGCGTATCCATGGAAGGGTCCTTTGCTTGCCATAGCACTACAAGGCACTGCGACCAATCCCAGCTTGCCCTTGGGAGATGATCTTGCCGTCGAGGATCTTCGCCATGTGTTGGACTTTCTGAACACGTTCCAAAGCACAGCCATAAGCGCCGACTTCGACCGCTATTTTGGACGCACCGTGCGCGGTGTCAGAATCAACTCTTCTGGTGATCAGAAGTCAGTGGAATTACCCGATGAGTTTGAACCCGTACGAGTACCAACAACACATGCTGTCTTCCATCAGAAAACTCCAGCTACTCTGCCGATACCCCATCTGCTTGAGTTGCCGATCACTTATTCCAAGTGTCCTCGGAGGCCAGATCTCGAGGCAGCCTGCGAGATTGAGAAGTGGGGAGTGCGAAAAAGTGACTGGAACTCGCCATTCCGCGACCTTCAACAATCATGGTTACTTGCCGGACAGCAAGACTTCGCCACTACTGCCTTTGCTATGGTTCATACAAATGATACGGTCGCAGAGTACTACTGCGGTTCCGCTATCTTAGTGCGTCAGGACGAGAAACCTCTGCTTGTTCCGCAACTGGAAGCGCTTTGGCGGTACAATAAATTTCTTTTAGAGCCCAGGATGACACAGGCATCACAGACTGTGGCGAGCAGTAGCTCAAGCGACCAATCAAAGGAGGAGAGGGCGACTGTTGATGCTTATCTACGAAAGGCAAGATTTGCGCAATTTTACTCAGATGGCCGGTGCTACCAGAAGAGTGCAGCGGAGCGCGCTTTTCCCTCACCCTACGAGATGAAGAAGCGATCTGGACAACTAAAGCGTAAGAGCTCAAAGAATTTCTTCGATCGCGTGGCCAAGAAGTACAAGTGGGAGTGGATATCGGATTGTGACGAGTCTGGGACAGAGAAGGATGCCGGTGAGGCAGAGGAACAGAAGTAACACAAGGAGGAAGTACCGTGTCTATCGGCGTTGCGATTTTTCCATCATGCAACAAGCTTCGTTCATGATTATTGCTAAATCGACGAGGGTCATGGACTGTCGTGCTCAATACCACCTCTCTGCACACTGATTAAGGGCATGAAAGTCTCCATGTACCACATGATATACTCATCATAAAGTAGTAATAACCAAAGTCTCACACTCACGGGATGGTGGGGGCTCTGCTCGCACCATCTAGCTGGCACACACACCTGAGAACAGCCCTCAAGTAGGGACCGAGCAATCGAAGTCCTAAGGCAAGCCACGTGGATTTGGAAAACCCGAGTCGCTTGAGTAATACAAGCTGTATATTCGGAGACAAAAAAAACGCATATTTCGTACAAATGCTTCCATGAGCGATGAGCTGTTCCTGGTGTCAACCTGAAGTGCGGAACTCACGCGCTGAGCTGACTGATGCATTTCTAATTTTGCAAAATCGTCGGCACATTCGTGTCCCGTGTTCCGACCCCCACATTCCCGAGCCTCATACTGGCGACGAAAGAGGGTATGGCGGAAGCAAAATTCGAGCTGTTGTCATTGCTACCATTGATTTGCTGCGAATTCTCATTGATCAATTGGCTGCTTTTGTCAGAGTTCCCGCGTTCGGCTTTCGGCAGCGATCCTCTTCCTGTCTATCTGCAATACGGCGGGCGCATTGTGCCATGGTTTTCGCTGTGCGTTCTTTACTTACCGGATTGATAACGGGTCTAGTTCTTGCCCTTCTGTTGCATGAATTCGTCCCCACGATTCAAAGGCAGACTAACACCCAAGTGGATCATCCATTACCGCTACCAGACCCTCGTTCGATGGCGCAAGTGCTGAAAAATAGCTTGCAAGCAGCTAGAAGGCGTGCCTGGGCTGCTGGTGGATACAAAAGCTCTTCGTCCCTGCGTCCATCGACTCCATCATTTCTATCCTCTCTTTCCCAGAAACCAAGAACGTTTTCTGCCACAACACTCAAGATGTCTGCCACCAAGTCATTCGCCGAGGCCGCAAATGAGCGCCGCACCTACTACCAGCTCAACAACAAGGCACCCATCTCTGACAAGCAGATCACCGACATTGCTGAGCAGGCTCTCCTCCACACCCCCTCATCATTCAACTCCCAATCTACCCGCCTGGTTGTACTCCTCAACAACGACCACGAGAAGTTCTGGGACTTTGTGCTCGAGGTCCTTAAGCCTTTGACTCCAGAGGACAAGTTCGACGGAACCAAGCAGAGGATTAGCGGCTTCAGGGCTGCTAAGGGAACTGTAAGTCTACCCGTTCACACATCGTTATCTCTGCGACGATGGGTGGTTGCCGAAGCTGCGAGAAGCACCTGGGGGTGAAGCATGCCCCCCCCCCCCCCGGGCCATGCATGCCCCACCAAGCTCCCGATTCCGCGGCATTGCGCCCACCACCCGATGGCAGCCTCGTTTTCCACGTGCACCCCCATCCATACATACGTCCCAACTCACTTCACCTGGTGCTAATTCATAATCAATAGATCCTCTTCTATGAAGACCCCGAGCCCGTCGAGAACCTCCGCAAAGGCTTCCCTCTCTACGCACACCACTTTGGTACATGGTCCGAGCACACCAGCGCCATGCACCAGTACGCTCTCTGGGTTGGCCTGGAGGCCCAAGGCTTCGGCGCCAGCCTCCAGCACTACAACCCCATTATCGACCAGCGCGCAGCCGAGGAGTGGAGCATCCCTCTTGACTGGAAGCTCACGGCCCAGCTCGTCTTTGGTGGACGCGCTGGTGAGCCTGGCGAGAAGCAGTTCCAAGAGACTCACGGAAAGAGGCTGTTTGTCCACGGTGCTCAGTAGATGGATGATGTAATGAAAGATCATGATATGTAGATGTGTATAGGTAGCGAATGAATATACCAACACTACAAAATGAAGGTTTAAGATAAGTGGATTATACACAAGGTTTGCCTGGTGTCATAAACGCTATTTCGCCTCCTCGAGTTCGCTGCTTCGTTTGCAAGGAGTTTATCTGTTGGGTTCACGGTTGATCGACATACCCTCATCGGTTAGGTTTGTCCACATCGCAAGGCAGACTCTATGAATCTCCAGGTCACGCCATCTGTTGAAATCCGCTCTTGTCCATCGTACTGTGTAGTTCTATTCTTGCACCTCTGTTCGCTACGGGTGACGAGGAGCCTCATCTCGCTCAAAACCAAAATCAGAAAATTAAAATCTAAAAATTAAAATCGCTAAAATTTAATAATAGTAATAAGTAACACAACACAACGCTATATATATATAGTATTTATTATTAATAATAGAATAAACCTCTATTATAATATTTAATTATAAATAAGTAAAAAGCTATAGCACTACGTAATTTTACTTAAAAATTAATTTATTTTACTCTATATAGTAATTTTATATTACTAAGCTATAACGTGTTTTATTAACTATTATAAAAACTATTATAAAAACTATTATAATTATACTAAACTATAGGGCTAAAAAATATAAAAATATAGATCTATTTTAGTATAAATTTAAAATTATTAGGCTTATATAGGATAGAGTAAAGAATAAAAATCTATATAAATAGCTATAGAAAAAGTATAGTATAAAGTATAGTATTATAACACTTAAAAAAAAGTATATAGTATAGAGCGTAAAGCGTTTAATATCTAAAAAGCTAAAATAGTAACTAAAAAACTAGGTTTTTTTTTTATTTTATTTATTAGGCTTTAAAGACAGTAAAATCTATAAATTATTTAAAAAAAAAGGTACACTAATTAGCTAAAAAGCTTTAGTTTAACTAAAATATAAAATAAAGCTAAAAAAAAGTATAAAAAATAAAAAAGTTTAGTAGGCAGCTATTATTACTATATAGAAAGTAATTAAAAAGTAGTTACTAGAGGGAATTATTAATAGATATAAAAAGTAGATGCTACAGCTATATTTTTAATAGAGAGGGATATTTTTTATATAGAATTTATTATTTAAAAAATACGTAGCTATTAATCTAGAAGTAGTATAGTAAAGGCTTAATAATTACTAATAACGCTATAGTAAGTATATTATTAATAGACCTAACTAGTATTAGTTTATTAATAGGTATAAAAAAATTAAGCTTTATAGTATTAAAATCTATACTTATATTAATATATACTTATACTATATTATATAGGCGTATATAGGTATTACAGCTAGCATATTATTAAATATACTCTACTAATACTTATATATTATTAAAGAATCTAGGTTTATACTATAGTTTATATAGTTAAACTATAGTATTAAAATAGAATAGATATTATATACCTATTTTATACTTTTAAAAGTAAATAACCTAGATATTACCTAGAAGTAGTGCTATATATATAGCACTAGCACGTTTAATTAGAAAATTAAAGTATAGTAGTAGTAGCTATCTAAAGGCCTTTTTTTTTACTAGAGGGTAGGTTAGGTATAATATAAGTATATAAAACTATTATACTAACTATTATAGAATTACTTCTATAATATATAGACCTAAAATTTATACTCTAAAAATTAACTAGCTAATACTATTACTATTAGAGCTATCTATATTCTAATCCTTTATTAGAAAATCTGCGTGTATATAGAGACGCATAACTTGTATTATATATAGAAATAAAAAAATTAACTAAATATTATAGTTAGTAAACTAAGTATATTATTTATATACTCTCTAGATAGCACCTATAATTTTAAATAGCTTATAAACTAAAAAAAGCTTAGAAATTTTAAAGTAGAAATACTTATCTAAAATATATATATAGTATTGCTACCTAAAACGCAGTTATAGTATAATAAGTAGTTAAAAAATATAGTATTTAATCTATATACTAGTATTATAAAGTTAGCTATAGAGCGCGTAGCTTTATATAAAAATATATATTTAGAGCTGCGCTATTAGATTAAAAAATACTAGGTATTAAGCGTAAGGCTAGTATTAAAGCTATTAGTATATCTAACTAGTAGGTAGAATTTTGCTCTACTAGATAATAATAAAAGGTATAACTTTACTAATAATAAAGTTATAGACTAAAGTATAATAAAAAAGTAGGCCTTTTAGTTATAGAGCTAGGTTATAAATAGGGCTGTAGGTATTTAGTATATAATAGTTTTTATAATAGTCTTTATAATAGTTTTTATAATAGTTTTTATAATAGTTGCTAATAGTCTTTAATATAGTAAAGCCTAAAGTTAATTTTTCTCTAGCAGCTATAAAGGCTATAAAGTCTAATTTACAATTCTATTATTATAGTTTCTTTCTTTTTTTATTATTTTCTTTTACTATAGCTTTACTACTACTACTATAAAAACCTTTCTATTTAAAAAAAAGCATTCTATATAATTAAATTAATATTATAATTAGGTAGTTTTATTTTTTTTATAGCGCTATAAATACTAGTACGCAGCCTAGTAGTATCCTTTTTACTATTAAATTTAATAAAAAAGACTAGCTTTTTTAGCCTATACTAAAACCTTTATTAAACTAGTTAATTATTATAATAGTATTCTAGCTATAACTAGGCTGTAGTAAGAATACGCTAGTACTTTTTAAAAATGTAGCTATTTAGGCGTAATATAAAAATATAGTAGCGTTAAAATAAACTAAGTCTATTAATAGTTATCTATCTAGATAAATTTAAAGTGCTATAAAAGCTAACTAGGTAAAAATAGTTATAATAAAAATTATTTTTAATATAAACTTTATTTACGTTATCTAGATTAATAATATATTTAATTAGTACTATAATATTAGTAGTAGATATCCCTTTATAATAGCTGTTATAATAGTTCTAATTTGCGTTATAAATAAAAATATTAGTATTATTATTTCTAGCAGTGCTAAATTTAAAAATCTAAACAACTTTATAGACTAATTTATTATTAATAAAATTAAACTAATCTAACTATATAGTATTACTAGATATAAATAAATATATATAATTAAAATAGGTACTTTACTACAGCTTTTCTCTAGAAGCGTATATACTTTTATAATAATATAAAACTTATTTAAAAAAGTTTTATAAAAAAAAATAGAGACTACCTAGAAATTTATTATATACTTTAATAAGTATTAGAAAAAAAATAATAATAAGCTGCTATTAACGCTAACTCTAGTAATAAAATAAATAAAAAGTTCTAGTAAAAGCCTAGTAAAAAAAGTAACAGGGAAGAAAATTAAAGTAGAGCTACTAGATTTTATAATTAAAAAGGAAAAGCTGTTGTCTATAACGCCTAAAACTACTAAAAAGTTAACTAAAGCGTCTGCTAGTAGACTATTAGCTAGTTTATCTACTACTTTTATATTACGTACTTAAACACTTTTTTAAAAGCGTAGTAAATTATAGATTATATAATTAAAATTACTACTAGATATTACTATACTATAAACTCTAATTCTATATAAATTATATAATAACTTTAATAACTAGAATAATATTAAAACACTAAATCTAACTAATATAGTAAGTAATAGTCTAGATAACCTATTACTAGTTAAAAATACGTTTCTATTCTATAGCTTACGCTACCTCTAGAAGGCAGGTAGAGTTAAAGACGTCTAACTATATAAAAAATAGTAATAGTTAATATAATAGTTTTTTTATTATAGTATTTTAAATTCTATATTTTTAAACTTTAATATATTTATATTCTAGTTTTATAAAGTATCTAGTTTTAACTCTAGATTAAACGCGTTATATTACTTTTTTATAATACCCTTTTTTAATAGTATAGTATTTAATAAAGGCTACAGGCCTATAAATGCAATAGTTTATACTTTTTAGGTCTAGTAAATTTCTAAATACAGCTTATAAAGTATAAGTTTTAAGTATATTATATGTATATAGTAATAGATTATATAGATAGTATAAAGTACTACTAGTTTATACGTATAATTTTTTTATATATAAAACTCTAGTTAGCTTTATTTAAATTTTCTAGCTTTATTTTTTTACGTAATAAAAAAATAGTCTTTACTCTACTAATATAGGTATTATTTATAGATTATACTTTTATAATAGCTAGCTTATACCTCTCTAATACTAGAAATCTATTTTTATACTAATTATTTTTCTATATGTATTTATTTATTAATTTCTGCGTTTTTAGTATATACGTAGTAGGTAAAGGTAACGTAGAAAAAAATAATAGTATACTAGAAAGTAGTATCTATAATATATATAACTAAAATCTAGGTATAGAATTGTATTAATATGTATATTATAGTGTATAAAGCGTTTTTTTATATAGGTATAAGGTTTTTTAAGTTTTACTTAGCGTATAGACACTAAAGTATTTATTATATAAGTATTTAGAATTCTTTCTAAATATTATATATATAAAATAGTTTAGATATACTATAATAGTTATTATAATAGTTTATATAACTCTAGACGCTTTATACTATAGGCTCTATTATATATAAATAGTAGATACCTATATATATAACTATAGACTATATTACTCTAAAGTATACTTTCTAAGCCTTTAGCCTTTTATAACTTTACTACACTCTATCTATAAATATACCTATTTTTTCTTTATTTAGAGGGTTATAGGTGTAGCTAATAATAGTATAAATAAATTCTAAGCTAGATATAGTATTAAACCTCTCTAGTAGGAATATTTTAGCTTAGCTAGTAGATAGTAAGTAATAGTTATATAATAGTACTAATTAGAGTTTACTAAAGATCTAAAATAGTATAGTTACTATATAGATAAAAAAGAGGTACTAGGTATCTATTAATAGTAAATAGAATTTTAGATACTATATACTTACTTTCTATTTAGTATTTAAAAAACGCTGCTATAATAATACGCTCTAGCTTATTAAAAAAACACTAAAAAGGTATTATAGATAATTTAAAGTAGGCCTCTAGAGAAATAGAGCGCTATAGCTTTTTACCTAGAACTAGTAAATACTTATATACTAAATAAAAAAAAGTTAACTAAATATAAATTAGGTAAAAGTAAAATAAAGATATTATAAATAGAAATATAGCTTTATTTTATTATAGGCTTATAGATCTACTACCTACTTTTTAATAATATTCTATATTTCTAGAATAAGCTAGTTAATTATAAACTATATATAAATAAATACTTATAATAGCTAGTATAATAGGTAATATAATATTTTAAGCTACTTCTAGCTTAGACGTTGTATAAAAGTATTATATAAATGTTTTTATAGGAACTCTATTTTTTTACTAACTAAAATAATTGTACGCTTCTAGAAAATTTATATTTTAAACTAGATATATAATGTAGATAAAGCTAACGTAGTCTATACTATATTTTTATAATTAAAAGTAGTAAAATCTAGTAAAAAAAGGTTAATTTTATTATTTTTAGCGCTAAGTTCTATAATCTAAAGCTGTTTAAATTTCTTATAGATTTTAATTTTAGGTAATAGTTATATAATAGTTAATATAATAGTTATAAAAGCGTTAGTAGATAGCGTAAACTTATTACCTAGAGGGTAAATAGTAGACTAGGTAGTTATAAACAAGTTATAGTGTTAAATAGGTTTAGAGAGGTAGTTATAGCTAATTTTCTAGGCCTAGTAACTATTTAATTTTTACCTATTTATAAATTAGAGCTATTATTTATACTATTATAAAAAAGACTTACTAATTATAGACAAGTGCGTTTTTAGTCTAGGTATAAAGAGTTTTCTATATACTCTAATAGTCTACTTTAGTATACTTACTAAAGAGTTACTATACTACTAAGTTAAACTTATCTTTCTAGAAATGCAAGTAGGCAGTCTAGAAAGCAGCTTTACTTTTATACACTATAAATAGGTAGCTCTAGAGAGAATTACAGCGTACTATATTTTTAACTATATTAGTATTATTTAAATATTTATAGTTAAGCTTGCGCTTTTTACATTTAAATATTATAGGCGCTATAATTATAATATACAGCGTAAAAGTAAAAGTATAGAGAAAATTATAAATTATAAAAAGTTAAAAGTTTAAAAGTTAAAAAATTTTATAGTATTAATAGATTAACGTAACGTTATAGGTAAATATAGTATAGTAGTAAGTAAATCTATAGCTAAAGTAAAAATACGCATTACACGTAAGTAAAAACCTATTTCTAAATTAAATTTATATTTTAATTTTAAAATAGCTATTAGATTATTATATAGACTATTACTTTATGCTCTATTGTTTAATTAATAACTAAATTTATAATATTTAACTTTTTTAATAAAAGGGCTATATTTTTACTATAAACTATTCTTTAACTAATTTAATAAACTAGTTAAGAAATAGTTTATAGACTATTATATTAACTATTATTTCTCTATTTACGCAGGTATATATTTATAGAATACCTTTACTTTAACTACTAGTATTTAAATTTACGTTTACTACTAGTGCCTAGCACTACTTTTATTTATACTTTTACTAAATTTTAGGCGTATAGTAATATAACTTCTACTTTTTTTTTTTTTTTTTTCTCTACTCTAACTTTTTTTTTTTATTTATTACTATAATACTACCTCTACGCTTTTCTATTAGCTCTATCTACTTTTCTAACTACTATATACTATATCTAGTAGCTACGCGCTCTAGTAACTACTCTAAATCTAGTATATTACTATAGTTATAAAACCTAACGCCTAAAAAGTTAACTAGAAGGTAGAAGTATATCTATAATAGTTTTAGTAATAGCCTGCTAATATATATTATAGATTTATCTAAAAACGCTAAATAACTCTAATACTATAGACTTAGACCTACTACTACTACTATCTCTAGAAACTGTTCTACTAAAGGATAGTTTTAGCCTAGAAACTTAGCTTCTCTCTAAATAACTTCTCTAAACTTCTATTAATACTTTAGGTAATAGTGCGATAGATAATAGTATAATAGAAAATAGGTAATATAAATTAGACTTTATAGCTAAAAAACTATAAAAAAAAATAAAAAAAGAGAAAAAAAAAAAGAAAAAAGATAAAAATAAAAAGGATAAAAAGGATAAAAAGAATAAAAAAAATAAAATAAATTTAAATAAAATAAAAAAACCTATATAAGTAGTAAGTATAATATCTATTATAATAGTATTTATAATAGTTTACTAATTTAATATAGCTAAAGATAAAAGTATATAAACTAGTGCTGCAGCTACTAACTAGCCTCTAGCTCTAGAAGCTGCTAACTAGCCTCTAAAAGCTGCTAACTAGCCTCTAGAAGCTAGTAGTGCTATAAATAATCTGCTAAAAAATATAAGTAAAAAATTCTCTAGCGTATATAGTAGTAGAAAAAGTTTAAAAAAAAAAAGATACTACTATAAAAATATAGGTAGAAAAAAAAGCTAAAAAAAACTAGAAAAATTAATAGCTAGTTTAAGCTAGAAAGTAAAAAGCTATAAAGCTATTTAGTAGTAAAAATAGTAAAATATATAATAGCCTATATAATAGCTTTAACTAATAGATAATAGTTACTAGCTCTACTAATAGCAAATCTTATTTTATATTTTTAGAGGATAATAAATCTTGCCCTGTACCTCTAGAGGATACTAAATCTTACTCTATATTTCTAAACCCCCCTCTAAGTCTACTAGCTAAGCTAAAAAAGACCTAGAAAAATAAAGCTGTTTCTACTAGAGGTAGACGTAGTAGTAGACGTAGTAGTAAATATAATAGATATAGTAGTAGATATAGTAGACGTGCTACTTTTTTAAAAAAGTCTAAAAAGCCTAAAGCGTTTGCTAATAAAAATAAAAAAAAAAAGCCCTACTAATATAAATTAAATAGTAAATTTTTACTTTATAATTATATAAGTCTAGACTAATATATATATAATAGCTATTATACTATATAAAATCTAGAGGTATTAGAAATCTATAGAATTACTAATACTTAAAACTCTATTTATATAACTAGTTAGAGAGATTACCTAAAACTATAGTAAAGTAGGTAAAACCTACTACTTTTTATCTAATACTTTTAGTACTCTATAAAAAGCTATAGAGAATATACTAGTTTTAATAATAGAGGGTAAATAATAATATATTATAATAGTTATTATAATAGGCTAATTTAATATATAGCTATCTAATTATATATAATCTATATAAAAAAAGTTATAATATAAAAAAAAAATATAAAGCTAGTAATACGCGTTATAAAAATATTAGTACTATTTATAAATATATTTAGACTAGCGCTAAATAAGTTTTATTAAAAAGTTCTAAATATAGTTATAGATAGCAGGTATAATTACTATAGGTAGTAGGTTTTTCTCTATTTTTATAATAAAGGGTTTTTACTACTACTATAAACTAGAGTTTAGGGACTAGTAGCTATACGTAGCTCTAATAGTATATATAAATATATTTACACTATTATAGTAACTATTATATTATTTTAATAACTAGTGTAGGTATTTTATTATTAGTATTCTAGGTTTTAGCGATTTTAATTTTTAGATTTTAATTTTCCGATTTTGGTTTTGAGCGAGATGAGGCTCCTCGTCACCCGTAGTTCGCGGGCCGATCCTGGGATCAAAAGCCGGTGGTCAGGCATCCTCCGTGCAGGTGCCCCAACGACGAGGCTGTGTGGCGCGATTGGCGCTGATTGGCGCTACGGTACCCCATAATGTTGTCCCGCCTTGAAACATCCACTTGTTAGTTATGTACAGGAACACGCAACGGGCCGTTTAGATAGCACGCCTGAATCCTTCGACAATTTGACAGCGAGGGATAATGTGCAGATGCGTTCCGAAGTGGGGTTCGCTGCACAACACTCATGGTAGGCTGTAGGATAGTCATTACAGTGTATCATGATGTATTATTATCAGTATGTACAGGCTTCCAAGAGGGCCGCGAGGGCTGAACAGGCAAAGCAGGATACCTCGAAGGAGATCGGGCAGCGACAAAGCTATCACGACGAGCTTGAGCACACGTTCCGTTCAGGAAATGGACTTTGGGGGCTACTGTATGACTTTCGGCAGACGGCGACTTGGCAGTGTGCGGGATCTATACTCAATGTTAACCAGGATCATTCACGATGCTTGGCTGTAGCTATCGATACTTACAGCAGGTTGCCACGACGGTTCGCATTCTTGTCTAGGGGGTAATTTCAAAGAATAACAACTAAATCGCTGATTTATCCGAGTTTGGTTAGGGATGCGAACCGACGTGCCGACACGCTGTACCCGCAATGCCATGTGAGGGCGCGATCTGAAACGTAATTCATCTTCTTACGCTTTGGGGCTGAATAATAGCCTCTTCCCGACACTTTTTGGCTTGCATACCCCACTAAACTCTCTAGTAGTGTTGCTTGCCTAACTTTGGGACGCCTTGAGAGCACTGCCCAGCAAATTTGACACCATGAGTAGTCGTAGACATTGTCGCGCTTGGGCTTGGACGCCTAAGGACATATGCCAGAACTGGAGATGAAGATGCGCAGCAACCACTAGGACGGGAGAAGTAATAAGAAGGTATAAGAAGGAAGGCTTTCCCATGAAGTAAGGAGCATTACAGCTCAACAGTTCTCATCATCTCACAAGTCTTCTCATCAGCTTCTCTCGACATCTCGTCTTCTCGCATATATCTACTACTTCACCGCAACTTCCAAACTTTTGCTCCATACTTCAACATGCTTTACAGCACCCTCATCACCTCCACCCTCCTGGCCACCGCCGCCGCAACCGCGATCCCCGGCCTCACTCGCCGCGATCCCCTCACAAAGCGCAGCGAAAAGACCTGGGACTCCAATGGCAACCTGAAGCTCACATGTACGCTTCACCACCCACTCCGCCAAATTTTCCCACTAACACCCAGTAGTCTCCTCCGAAACGATCAAGATCGGTGGCCTCCCCCTCGACGACGTCATCAGTCAACTCTACACCGTCTGCCACGAATCAGGCCAATGCGAAACCAACGACATCGAGCTGAAATCTATGCTCATGTCTTCTGAAGGCGCCGATGCCCTCAAAATCACCCTCGGCCCTGACGGCACCTACCCTACCTGGATCCGCAATGGCCTCGTCGACGCGCTCGGAGCGGCCATAAAAGCTGTCGCCAAATGCGAAACCGGAACGTACACCAACAAGTGCTTCGGCAGCACGGCAATGGCGTACTGCCAGCAGAGGAAGACCCAGTACACTAACTGCGAGGTGCCCAAGTACTGGGGCGTCAACTATCAAGACCCAAATGAGGCGAATGCTGCGCCTCCGGCTATTGGATTGGATATCGCGGCGGAGAAGGATAGCGATAGTGCGGTTTGTGAGGATGTGATGGATGGGTTGGGGGGTGTGGCTGGTGCGGTGCATGGGGTTGCTGGTGGCATCTTTACGCTATTATCGTTTGCTTGTGCATAACTTTGAGGAGTTGGATTGAGGGGCGTACGAGAGCGGGTGTAAAGACTGAGGGATTGGCGCAGGTGCTTTCTCGATTTCTCGAGTTTTCTTCACTTCTTCGGGCGCGGTGTTGTAGATAACCTGTGCTTGAAGTTCTTGGTTATAATTCTTCTTTAAACAAATCTTTACATACTTCAAATCCGATTGTCCCCGTGAACCCAATAGTATGTCTTTCACTGGTTTCTTCTGCTTGAACGGTATCTTCTCGAACGAGATGGTTGAGACGGGAGATCAGGGGCTGTTGCTGTGATACAAAGAACATTTGGTCCAACCATACTACCCGTGATACTTCTGGACTTGCGTCGTGGGACTAAGTTGGCATAAGGTACAGGATTGGAGACACGGGTCAAGCATGCCGCTCATGACGGACACTTTGTTAGCTTGCGCCAAGAAACACCTAATCCGCGAAAATACTGCAGCTCATTCGACTCCAATGATTTTATACATAGAGAGAATGAGAAAACGGGTCACACGAGACGAAGAAACGATGGCTATACATCAGATAAAGAGGCGGCAAGAGAAGATAGATATACCCAGTCCTAAGCAGAGGAGAGATTGAAAGGATAGGGAGATATCATGCAATAGCGCTCATCACCGCCCCCAGCACAAACAAACAGCTACGGCATGACAGGGAGAGGTCAAAATCGCGGAGCTGCTTGTGGCAGCGCGATTTACCTGATTCCCCGCATGGCTGAAACATGGAAGCGAAATGCGGAAACTCTACTAAGTGGTGGAAAGTCTGGTTGCCTTGGTCCTTGGAAGCTGTTGTGGCAGTGGAGCTGCACATGGGGAAGGGAGGCTGCTTCTACCGCCCATGTCGACGCACCCAGCTGGTTTCTGCGTAGTACTTTGCGCAATGAAGAGCCGCAGAGCACATCAAGAGAATCTCGCAACGACCAGATCTGCAAAAGACCAAATTCAAAATCCACACATGTCTCATTAAAAATTATCTACGTATAGTCTGGTATAGTGCATCGTCTCTCTTGCCATCCAATCCTGTCCAACATAACGCAAACATGTGCAGCGGGGAAGTAAAACCCTGGCGATACATAAGAGCCAGCACCGCTTACCCCGAAGAATAGGAAAACTATGATGTGGTATCACTTTTCGCCCGAGACCTGATCCCCAATACATCCAAGCCACCGACCAAAAAAGAAACAATAAAGAGAGAATGCGCATGAGAATATGAGATTATGAGAAGAAGCCTTGTCGAGGCTGTATGCTGTGTGACCGCCAAAGTGAACAGCTCATGGCGAAATGGACTCGGAGCATCCCCATCGACGAATAATATGTTCGACGGAGATGCGCGGTCGATCAGAAGAAGAACTGGTAAGCAAATCTCTATTAAACCTCACACGTTCCCTGCCCATTGCATGACTTTGACGACGAAGCAATCTGAGCGATCTATAACGCATGTTAGCCATCGGGCAGCACACGCTCAATCATGCAGGCCAAAGACCCGCCTCAGGCCTTGGAACTTCTTCTTCTTGCCCGTCCTGCCATACGAAACCGATCGGCCCTGTGCGTCAACAACAGGAGCCGTCACGTTGGAAATCTGACTCGACTGTCGATTGGCAAAGCGTGGACGGCGTGGTGCAACACCGTCTGAGCTCATTGGGCGCTCCTCTCTACCGATAACCGGGGGAGATGGAAGAGGCCATTCCGGTGTTGATCGTCGCTGCAGCTTAGGCGACTTCTTGCTTTGCGGGGATGATGCGACGAGGGTGTCGAAGTCCTGATCTTCGTTGATGGGTGTAAGAAGAGCAAGACCTTGATCGCGGTTGCGCTGCGAGGGTGGCATAGGAATCTCCCCAGGTGCGGCAGTAGATTCGGCTATACCTGTTGTGCCAACGAAGGACTTCTTGCCTAGCCCAAAGAATCCGCGCTTCTGCTTCGTTGGAGTACCAGCGTCTGAAGACGGCGCTGAAGGTGCATGTTTGCTGTCGCGTAGCGAGCCACTGGCTAGTGCGACACCCTGTCCATTCGAGGTGCCACTCGTCTGACCGTTGGCAGCCCCACTTGTGGCTGGCGCAATCTTAGCAGCAGGAGCAGTTGCTACAGGACTCTCATCTGCCTCTTCCTCTAGATCAGTTGAATCATCATCATCGTCTCGGTTCCGTGGGATACCACGCACGGGAGCAAGACCCGGGGGAAGCTTGTAATCCGCAGGTTCATCATCGTCCGAGTCAGCAAAACGACTTTGAAAACGGCGAGGCTGAACGTCTTCGTCTTCGTCGCTCGAGTCGGCGAAACGACTGGAAAAGGCCTTGGCACGCTCAGCAACAGGTGCCTTTTGCTTCTGTGGTGGCCTCTGCGAGGACTTCTGTGGTTTAGGCTGCTTGTTCAAGGCAGTCGTTGGCTTGGACAACGTGGGCGAAGATGGTCTGATCTCTGGTCCCTTGCGGAATCTGCCCATTGGCGACAACGACCTTATGCTGAACTTGGAAGATTTCACTACCTCAGGTGTCGGTGAAGAAGGACGCATAGACTTGCGGATGGCTGGAGCAGGGGATCGAGGTGGCGAAATCGCACGAACCGGCTTGGGCCCTGGAGCGGCTCCTCGCATTGTAGGTGTAGGCTCTTGCCTCATCGACCCACGCATCGTCATCCGGCCTGTTTGGTTGCGGCCTTGTGCTCTCGTACGCTGGAAGCTGCTAGCAGAAGCATCCGAATCGCTGTCATATGTTGGCACGGATGCGGCCTTAGGAGCAGGCATGCTTTGCGGTCGGGCATTGGCTACGGCAGATGCGGTTTGGATATGCTTCTTCTGGAGTGCTCCTCGAGGTGGCTTCGTCTCTCCAGGTATCATGCTATGTCTCGAGGCAGCCAGGCCCATAGGAGCAGCTGTTGATGAATCAGCTCCACGCATGCTTTGTCGCATTTGAGGTTGTGCCCGTGAGCTGTTGTCTGATGATCCTCGCATACTAGTCCTCATTGTCGGTTCAGCGCGCGAAGTAGAGTTCACACCACCAGCACCAGCACGCATCGTCTTCTTCATATGAGTCTCTGGTGCGGCTTCCCTCGGAGGTGGTCCTCTCATCGATTGCCTCATCTTCGGCTCGGGTGCGGGAGTGGTCTGCGGAGTACCCTTCTTCAGGGCCGATTTGAGAGGCTTCGATGTTACCTGCAAAGTTTGTGGGGCAGAAGGCTGAGAGATTGGCTTTACTACATCGTCTTCGGATGCTGTGAGTGGTGTTGGCTCTTTTGCAACGATCGGTGCTTGCATGACACGATCGATTACAGCCTTGGCGTGAATTTCTTCATTGGCGACGGACAAATTGCCCTGTGATTGTTTTTGAGCGGCACTGACGTTACTCCAATAATTTTGGGCGGCGCCCCAGTCTTGCGTTGTGGTAACATCAGAATCGGCACCTGGATCAACGTCGTCGTTCTGTCTCGCGGCCAAACCGTCCGTAGCCTCGGTGGCGTGTTTCGAGGACATCAGTCCTGAGGAAGACGGCCCAGCCGGGCTCCGCATTAAAGCATCAATGCTGGCGAAGCCACCCTCGGTGTCTGTAAGGTCTTCATAAGCATCGCTGTAGATACTGTTGTCGTCGTCCTCAGTTGTGTCGCCATCTTCTGCGAAAGTGATCTGCTGAGCCCTGGGAGGCGATATTTGATCAACAGATGTCGAGGTCTGCTCATTGCCTGTGCTGTCAATCTGGGCACTACCTGTAGGCACCATCTTATTGCCGTCGTCATCCCAACCACCGGGTATTGTCATGGCTTGGAACTTTGGCTCTGGTGGCTCATAAGGACTTGGTGTTGCAGGCTGAAGAGCAAGTTGGGGAACTTCGATCACTTGCTTGGAGATCGGAGCAGGCGATGACGATTCTTTGTCGTACTGCGAAGTCAAGGACTTTGGCTCGGGCAAGGTTGTTGCTTGCTCGGCAGCATCACCATGCTTTTGCGCAGCAATATCATCGCTGGAATCTGAGGCGTAGCCGCTGCCTTTGACAGAAGTGACTTGCGGAGGTACTGGGCTCTGGGAGGCCTTGTTCTTTTCAGCAAAATCCCGGGCTACCAGATTGCCCAGAGCATGGTCATTGGATGCATTGGGGTTCTCTGTGATTGAGCCAACGGATGCAGATAAGGGCGTTGTAGTGACAGTCTCGGTAACCTTTTCAGCCATGTCCTCAGACGTCGGACGGCGTTCTCTTTCGCGAATGCTTCCAAAGACGGGGAGAGGCGCACGCGGTTTCATGAAATCTTCAAACTCGTTGTCTTTCTCACCCAAGGGGCTCCATCTCGATTTCTCCAGATCAGATTGAGTAGACGGGGGTTCGACGTGAGGACCTGTTGCAGGACCAGCTATGGTTGGTGTCTCCTCAAAGCTGACACGGACACTCTTCTTCCGCCTCTGCGACCCTGTATCAGAATTCCCATCAGACGCCTCGCTCGACGCACTCTTGCTAGTGAGTCTTCCATTCGACGCTATGGGAGAGTGGCTACGCCTTGAGACTGAAGGGGATGACTTCAAGGCAGATTTGGCTGGCGAAATCGACCGCGGTAGTGGATCGTGTTTAGTTCCCGCCAGCTCCACAACGCCTGGAGCGAAGTGCGCGTTGCGATGAGGACTGAGTGAAAGCGGTCGATCCTGTCCAGAAGGGGTACTAGCACGCTTCGGAGCAGTCGCGGTGTTTGTAGGGGTGGGTTTGGCCGGAGCTGTCAAGTAGGGGTACGAGCTATCCTGGTTGGTCTTCAGTATTGCGCCAATGTTTTCTGTCTGCGCAGATTCTGTGGATGCAGCCTGCTCATAAGCACGGCCGATGTTGGCATGTTGTGATGGCTGGACGTCAGCATCAGCGAAGTCTTCAGAAGTGCGAATTTGTCTGGCAGGTTCCACACGAGGTTCTGGGGTGCGCGGCCGGGCGGCTGGCTGGCTGGTCCGTATTGCAGTGCTCGGCCGTGAAGGCTCTTCTCTGCGCTGTGCAGGTAGGGACTCTACCCTCGTCACATAGTGTTGACGAGGGCTGGGAGATCCGCGACCACTTTGCGGAGGAGAGATGGGCTGGCGATGGTAGTCGTCGACGTGGTGGGCGACATAGTGTCGAGTTGGTTGCTCTGGCTCGTCGTGGAGTTCTCGATGGATAGCCATGGCATCTGCCTTGCGGATGAAGGTTCGCGTCGAAGGGTCGTAGACGGCGTCTGGGGAGTTTGGGTCGACGGGTCCAGACGGCTGTCTCGGTGGTGGGAGGAACGACCTGGACTGCACCGCCGTTCCTGAAGGCTTCGCACGCATGCTGCCACTGTTTAAGCGCGTGCCCTCTGCTCCGTGTGAGACTTGGTGCGCCTTGACGGGGCGCTCGGCCGCTCGCTGTACCGATCGCTGGGCGCTCTGGAGGTCGTAGGCGGAGACGCCGCTCGACGTCTGGGGGCGCGATGTCGAGGCCATGTGCTGCACGGCATCGTGGTTCACGACGGGGCCGCCGAACCAGCCGTGACTTGTCGGGGGGGACGGCTTGCGTGCGGCGGACGTGGCGGGCGACATGGGGCGCGAGAAGTTGACCGAGTTCCTGAGGGCATCCTGCTCTTCCGAGACCTGGGCCAGGTGGCTGGCCGGTCGCTGGTGGCCTCGGGCGGTGGGCTCCAGGCTGGATGCGCGGCGGTGCACGGCGGTGGCCTGCTGGAGATGGCTCTGGGGCACGGGGGGGACGGGCGGCGGGGACTGCTCAGCGGGAAGGCCCCGGGCCGGGGATGCTGCGCGAAATGAGCGCTCTGTCATGCTGCCTGAGCTCGACAGCCTGCGCAGTCGGCCCACGGGCGGGCGCGCACTGCTGCCGTTTGACGACTCGGAGCCGCGCCTCGCCATGCGCTTCGTCACCGTGTTGCCCACGGGCGTTGGCGGCGTGGCATGGGTGCGCAGGGCGGCGGCGGCGGCGGCTGAAGAGAGATCGGTATGAGACTCACGTTGCTGCACAAAGGCCTTGGTCGCGGCCAGAGACGCCGATGCGCTCGGGGGCGCTCGCTGGGGCTGCATGGCACGCTCGTTAGCATCGCGTCTGCTCGTCGGGTCACGGCAAGGGCACCTACCGGGTTCGACGCAGCGCGTCGCCGCCTGCTGAACATGGTGGGGGATTAAGAATTGGAGAGCAGGCGCGATTGTGTTTGTCGAGGTGTTGCAACTCGTTTGGCAGCGGGTGCAGGGGGGGATGATGTCACTTGGGCAAGCGATTGGCACGGAGTGCGCGGGAGAGGGTGTTTGCGCAGATCGCGGCCGAATGTCATGGGACGATGCCGTCGCGCAGCAGGTCAACCAACTCCTCTGGGGCTCCTCGGTGCGGTGGGAAAAGGATGCGCTCAGGGTATGCGGTGGAGATGGGCTCTGCTATAACAAGCCACACGAGACGATCGCCATTCTTTGCATCAGAGCTTGGTCCACTTGGCGCCGTCGCTGCGAGCACGTCGCAGGCCAGCAAACGTGCGACAGTCATAAACACAGCACGACGCACAGTCTCGACCACTCGTACGGTCTAGCCTCGTTGTCACTGTCGGCGATTCGACTTTACAAGTCCCGCCCAAGTGTGGCTGCTGCGCGTGCAGGGGAGCCGTGGCTGGAGCTGTTGAACCGAATAAAACAATTGAAACAAACAGCTGCAGCTCCCCTGTGCCCATTCAATGGTCCAGTCCAGTCGATCAAACACAAAGACCCTGATTCGCTGCACGCCAAAAGCAGCCAATCCATGCTTCTCTTCCAGCCTAGCATGTCCTCAATTCACACTACCAACGCCGTTGACGTCGTCGTCTCGTCCCATCTCCTTTCCTTTCCTGCCTGTTGATTCCAGGACAACATAGCACCAATCACATTGGCGGAGACATCCTTCTTTCATCTTCACAGGCGTGTCCTGGCTAAATCCCTGCAGCTAGCCGTCTATGGCCGCCATACTGTCATACACCTCCGATCAGGATGGCTCCGGAAGCTTACTAACAATACATTTGGAGATCAATCGCTTATCCGAGGGGTGCTGGAACTGTATCCGCTTCCCCGCACGACACAACATTGTAGACGCTCCACTCACTCTGTTTGCTTTCAAAGGTTAATCCAACTACACACTGATTTATTTAGAATTGTAGGGCAACACTGGCACTGATTTCTTTGTTCTCTGAAACCATTGTGGATTCCGTTCTTCCGTCTGCGCCTCCTTGACATGGCATCTCCACAGCACACTCTACAACCTTTGCCCTTGCCATCAGGCGTTGCCGAGAACTACGTTCACTGTCCCACAAATGGACTGACCTTCCACATTCTGGAAGCTGGCTACACACCACAACGCGACAAACCTCTGATCCTCCTATGTCATGGCTACCCTGAGCTGGCCTTCTCTTGGAGGAAGATTATGGTACCTCTAGCGGACGCAGGTTACTACGTCGTTGCCTTCGATCAGCGAGGCTACGGTCGCACAACAGGATGGGACAGTTCTTCGTTCATCAACACCAACCTAGCTCAATTCGCCCTGACCAACGTGGTACGCGATGTGGTGACCCTGGTCAACGCGTTGGGCTACCGACAAGTCAAATGCATCGTTGGCCACGACTTCGGAGCCGTCACATCAAGTATGAGCGCTCTGATGCGACCAGATCTCTTTCGAAGCGTTGTAATCATGAGTCACCCATTCAAGGCCCCTGCAGTCCTTCCATTCAATACTGCACATGGAGAAGGCCATCAAATGTCGCCACCGACCGATATCCAAGCTGAGCTCGCAAGGTTACCAGAGCCAAGAAAGCATTACAAATGGTACAACAGCACTGCTGATGCCGCCGCTCATTGGGCAAACCCTGCTCAAGGGCTATCAGCCTTCCTGCGAGGCTATCTACACGTCAAGTCCGCTGACTGGAAGGGGAACAAGCCTCAGGCACTCCTAGAATGGACCGCCGAGGAGCTCGCCAAAATGCCACACTACTACATCCTACCACTCGACAAGACGATGCCAGAAGCTATTGCTGATATGATGACGACAGAGAATGACTCTGTGACCAAAGGCTGGATGAGTGACGATGACCTCAGCATCTACGTGCAAGAGTGGTCGAGGACGGGTTTCCAGGGTGCTCTTAATTTTTACCGCACAACTACTGATCCGAGTCGACAAAGAGACCTCGAACTATTTGCTGGAAAGAAGATCGAGTGCCCAAGTATTTTCATTTCGGGGAAGCAAGACTGGGGCAATTATCAACAGCCAGGAGTCATTGAAGCGTTGCCAGAATCGTGTTCTGACTTTAGAGGCATCCGATTCATAGATGGGGCTGGGCATTGGCCGCAGCAAGAGCAACCAGAAAAGGTTGTTGCTGAAATTGTAGATTTCGTGCGTGAGTCGTGAGACTAGTAGATTGTTGGATGCTGAATTGAATGCGGATGCTTTCATGCTGTAGGAGTATGAAACCATGACACAATTTGGTACTGCATGTTAGATAGGTCAGTGGTCACCCATCGAAGGACTATGTGTACTCGAGAAACCCTGAAGAGGCTACCAAGGCTGACATTGACTTGACCTTTCTTCATGTGCAATTCCAAGCACAACGCCATTTTTCATGTCATTCGTGCACCAACAAGCTTGGCTTTTCGCTTTCACTTCCAATTCGTCCGTGCAGCAGTCGGGCGTTGCTAAAAGTTGATCATGTCTTATTTCTTGACATTACACCTCACTGGACCGTTTCGAGGGAATTGTGTAGAGGTAGATACTCACAGAGTATATTCATGCCCAGAATGTTGGCGAGAGTGAAGGTGACATTGTTCATGTACAGGGGGCAGACGACTTTGTTGGGAGCGAGCGTTGTGCTTTCACTGCGATGGGAGCTCCGCTTATATCAAGACTCGTGAAGCTTTTCCCATTCTATATCCACAACCTGCAGTTGCAAACAACCTAGTCCCTACTCATTCAGTCCGAGTCAAGTAAACGCTCCCAGCTTTTACACACACTCTAGCGCAGTACGGCTTCGTTGATTTCTCTGCGAATTCACAACACGGCAATGAGCTCTCCTCAGTCTACCACCGCTGGCGGTGCCTCAAACCCCAATTGTCATCCGGCAATTGAGCTCGTCGAGTTGAGCCTGTCAAACTACGCTGCATCTCGGGCGCCCGGAGAGGAACCTAGCCAGCCCTCGCACGCAGACGCTTTTGAACCATCGGAAGCGAGCTCAACTCTGTACCCATCGCGTCAAGCGTCGCATGGAGCGTCTGTGTACAGCAATACGTCTCTAGTTGCGCCTGCGCCTGCGGATGTCCCACTCAAGTCGCGGCCGGACCGCGCCTCGAATGGAAACAATGTCCCAGCTTCCCACTCGCCAGGCCAGCTCGAGTCGCAATCAGCTCAAACACCCCATTTGACGCGCTCACAGCGTATCCAAAACCTCTGGTTTCATTGGTCTACAGCTTATCGCCTGATAATCGCGTTTACACTGGCCGTGAACATCTCTATGCTGGTCTTTGTCGCAGTCAAGCACCGCAACTCCCACGATATCCTTGTGGCTACCGCGACCAACCTACTCGTAGCTGTACTAGTCCGTCAGGAGGATCTCATCAATGCTACCTTCGCCTTTGTCGCCAAAACCCCAGTCACATGGCCTCTGGGACTTCGAAAGGTAATCGCAGATCTCCACCACTACGGCGGCCTCCACGTTGGCAGTGCCATCTCCGCACTCCTCTGGTACATCTTCTTCGTCGTCACCAGCACAATCAGCATTGCCCACCACCAGCAATTGGCTACCATGACGCCCTGGCTCTGGGGCTCAATCATCACCTCGTACATCTTCATGGTATGCCTCATCCTGGTCTGCATCACCGCCCACCCTCGGCTCCGTAGCAAGTTCCACAACACATTCGAGCACACTCACCGCTTTGGCGGATGGTTCGCCCTCCTGGTGCTATGGATCAATTCCGGCGTCGCCTCCCGCGGCCCCGACACCGTCATCCCCATCTACAAGTCCGGCGCTCTCTGGCTCCTCTTCCTAACCACCTCCCTCGTCATCCTCCCCTGGCTCCGCATCCAACGCGTCCCCGTAACCGCGACCCAAGTCTCCAACCGCGAGGTCAAGCTTACCTTCCCCTTCGCCAACATGCCCTACACCTCCACTGTCAAATTCGCACACAGCCCTATGGACGAATGGCACGCCTTCGCCACCTGTCCCTCCACCGAAGGCTCATCAGCCAGCATCCTCATTTCCGGTGCAGGAGACTGGACTCGCGCTATGATCGCCGCCCCGGCCACTAACCTCTGGATGCGCAACCCACCCGCCGTAAACTTCCTCGCTTTATCCCCGATCTTCAAGTCCCTGCTACTCGTGGGCACCGGCGCGGGAATTGGCCCCGTTCTCTCGCTCCTCACTTCCCCGGCTATTCGCCGCATGCGCGAGCAAGGCAAGCTGATCAAGGTTCTGTGGACGGTGGCTGGACCCGAGCAGCCACACTGGCAGTTCGTTCAGGACATTATCCGTAGTGTGGACTCGACGCCGTCTATTCTTACTAGTCGCGGTGTGCGTCCTCAGGTTGCGTTTGAGGCGGGGGAGTTGGTACGCAAGCATGAGCTCGAAGCAGTGATGGTGGTCAGCAATCCCAAGTTAACCGAGGAGGTGCTTTGTAAGGTCAAGGGTATGGGTGTTCCGGCTTATGGGGCGGCGTTTGACTCTTAAGGGTCGCAGAACCTGCCGCTCACGTCTGTTGATATGAGTGTTGGGGTTGTACGGTAGAATTGTTCAGAGGTGCGCATTGCATTTACATGGTATTGCTCAGGCGTTTTGGGAGATTTGACATTTCATGTGCATAGAAGGCGTTTTGGAGGAGTATATTGGATCTGCCGAGACGGTATTTACGTGGTTTCTACATATACAGCCACTTAGACTCGGGGATGTTGGGCTGTGCGGCTCATCTTTGTCCTCGAGGATTTTTGGTTTGGATACATACATATGGTGTGAATAACAGTGGTTCATCAATTTACTTGACATTTGCGGTGATGCTGTTCTCTCAGTCATGATATGGTTTTGATGCTTACTTTGTTTGTTGATGATTGTTTCTTGACTGTGGTTCTGGTTTGTGGGACGGCGGGAGCGGCGTGGTGTTTTCAACCATACTTACCCTTTATCGCATGTTCTGGTGTACGTTCAATTGTCGCTAGCTTGATTGGGCTGGCCAGATCCCAGATACATACGTGCATGTGTCAGCGCCTCCTACCTCCTACTTCCGATTGCCTCCTCAACTCCACATGGATTAATCTCATGGGAATTCGGCGTCTAGCTGACATAGAGGACCTGGTCGGTGGAGGCCTGACCATCTCCACCTACCGCACTCTTAATTTTGATATGTGAGAGCCTGAGCCGTTGCTTGATTGATCTTCGAGTGTGACAAAGAAATCCGTTACGATCTGTTGGCTTGGGGCTGTAAAAATTTCCCACGAAGTACTCACATGGTCATAATACAAAATAAAGTCACCTCAGCTTACATGCCTGTTTTTGATCACCCGATCAGCGAGCTAAACTGGCTAAGACCAAAAGACGTTATTGGCTAAAGCAGTGACGAGCATATAAACCGAGCTGACTAGATCCTGTACGTCCATGTCGGAAGTGAGCTTGCATAGATGAAGGCAAAGACAATGTTGGTGGGGGAGGACGCAAGCGGTCAGTTATGGGAGCAGGAACTTGCAGTGTAAGTATGGTAATCTCGATGGAGCTGCCCACACTACTGGTGGACATCCCATCCACTACGACAATGTGTTTTCGCGCGATGTCGTGTGCACCATCGCATATAGCGATCAACGCGATTGTGCGAAGCTGATGAAATGTCGCTGCGAGATCTTCGCGAGAGCTCATGTATATGTTGTGCTTGGTATATCAATATGTACAGCGCTATGACGCTCCTTTCCTCATTTCCTGATTCCCCACTTGCTTCTACTCAACCTCACCGCTTCCAGTGTATCATTCTATTGATGGGACGGCCTCTGCTTCCTCTAAGCACCAATCGTCTAGAAGCAGAAGACCTGATCCTGGAGCTTGCTGACCGCATTCGCCTTCTCGAACCCCAGAGCCTCGGTAGCACCCTTCATCGCCTTGACCATAGGTGGTGGTCCACAGATGAGAATCTTAACATCGCTTGCTGGCGCAGGAAGCTTCTCGCTGATAAGATCCTGAGTGACGAATCCAGTAGCACCAGTCCATCCTGTCGGCGGGTTGTTCAACACATAGTGCACCCTGAACTTGTCGTCCTTGGCAGCGAGCGAATCAAGCTCGTCCTTGAGCAAGATATCCTCAGGGTTGACATTTGCGAACAGGAGATCTACTTCTGTGCGGTCGCCAGATGCACGGCCACGGATGATAGCCTTGATGACCTGCAGCATGGGTGTGATGCCAGTGCCACCTGCGATCATACCGAAGTGCCTGACCATGTTCGGTGTGTATACCATTGCGCCCTTGGGTCCGCGAACCTTCATGTTATCACCGATCTTAAGGTTTGCAACGTATTTGGAGATGTTGCCGGTGGGGTAAGACTTGATGAGGAGATCAAAGTGGCCCTTGTCGTGATCGGACGAGGTTGGGGTGTAGGATCGCATGACGGGCTTACCATCGATGTGAGCTTCAAGGGAGATGTGTTGGCCGATTGGGAGGCCGAGGACGTCGGTGGGTTTAGGTAGAGCGAAGCGATAGCTGTGCATGTCAGTAACGCAGGGGTGGGTGGGCACTATTGGGAAGACTCACATGGCGGTGTTGTGGGAGAGGACGGTCTTCTCCTGGAGAGGGAAATTCCGGAACTCGGTCTTTGAGAGAACCTTGTCATCCTCGACTGATTTTGCAGAGTTCGACGCAGCCTTGGATGGTACAGGCACCTTGACGCTTTGGGTTCCTGGGACCGTTAGCTTGAATGACATTGCCGACATGCATTGTAGGACATGCCATTGCCGCCACCAAAGAAGATGTAACCGCCAACAATCGCCGCAATTGCAATAGCAAAGGGCAGCAAATCCCTATGCCTTCATCAGTAAGAGCATTGTGTGTCCTCCATGACATTGACTCACGATGCTGAAACCATGATATGGTGCGTCTAGCTTGTCCCACCACGCGTTCAATGCACTATGAGATGTAAGAGGCTTGTCAAGAAGAATCTCAAGCACGCTGGGAGGCGACGGAGTCGAGAGCGTGGGGTAGCTGACACTCGGCGGTGAACTCACCCTTCGCAGCAACTTCGGCGTTCAAACGTTGCGAGCGATCCGGCGACGTGTGCGGGCGTTGCACGATTGGCTGGATGCCGGGCTTGGCAGGGTCCGATGATGCGGGGATTGGGAGCAGACCGCGTGCAAGCTGTATCTTGAATCGAGAAGAGCAATGAATTCCAGAATGCTGGTATGTTCTGCAGCAAAGACAGATGTTCAAATCTGTACAGCTGACTGCTGTTGTCGACGTGACTTTACCTGGGCTTGAAGACACTTTTAGTCTGCGTCGGACGATGAAGCGATTATGCACGGACCGAGTGGGCAGATTCGGAAAGCAAGTCCTGAATTTTCGGCGGGGCTGTTCTGCTCTGCTTCCTTCGAGATTATCGCGTCAAGTTTCTGATTACAACCTCACCTGGATGTCACCAGGACTACCAAACCTCTACTGCTAGCCATTGAAGACCTCTCTAGTCTGCGATGATGGCTTGGAGGATGAGCTGCCAACTGTCACTACCAGCATTGGCTGTGATGTCCAGGGCTTTCATCTGAGCTTCTGAGCTTCTGAGCTTCTATGCTTGCAAAAGAGCAACATAGATGCCTGACTTGACAAGGTCTTACTCACTTACTGAGAAAATCTCTCGCGCATGTTCGCGATGAAGCAGAGCACCAGGAGATCACCTGACAACGATATAAAGACCACCTGCACCCCGCAACTAAATATTGTCCAGACCACGTCACCATGTCTAGCCAACATTGTACTTGCGGAATATCAACCTATTCCCATCTTTCACAAAAACGCTCCTCTTGTTATACACACTTGGGGCGGTAGATTGAGATGGCACATTCAAGTGCACAGTGAAATCTTACAAAGTCTACCATACTCTTACTTAAAGAACACAAACGTCAAGTCTGTGAAGCAGGATGGAGAAGACACGTAGATTTCTGAGCAACCGAACACATCCATCATCACGTGTAGTCTACAACGAATATTGCGCCAATTATGTGGATCCTTTGACGTGTCATAATGGGTGTTCGTAGGACTAGGGACTAGATGAAAACGAGATCCTCATTATTATTTCATACACTTGTATCCGGTATACAACACCAAAGTGACGTCGGCTTGCATCGAGTATACCAGACCGTGCCACTCTACTTCAGAGATGAGACTCGATTAGCCCTACATCGGTACGTACCTTGAATAGCCTCGTGCTAGATTTACTCACTCCTAGCCGTTGATCACGCTCTATCATACACAATGTCGAAACGCCCCCCTCCACCCCCTCCCAAGAAACCATCTCATCTTTCCTCAGTCGCCTTTCCGGCGCAACGCCCTAAGGCACCGACACCAGCGAAACGCGGTCTAGGCTGGCCTTGGGACTACGCCGCCGAGCGCTTCTCCCTCTACCCTCCATCAGCTCCAATATCATGGCTCTTCAACTGGGAACTCTGGCGTCCACCCGGTATACCTCAACACATTGAATGGGTGCCATGTATCCGTACTGCCGCGGAGATTGGTGATCTCGTTCCCTTCCTCACCGACATTACCATGCACCAAGGCGTCAAAGTAACAGCGTTACTGGGATTCAATGAGCCTGAGGTCCCCTCCCAGGCAAACCTCGGTGTCGGAAACGCAGTTCGGCTTTGGAAGAACAACGTGCTCCCCGCGAAACAAAGGTTCAACGTGCGTTTAGGCAGCCCAGGAATGAGCAGCGATATATCTAAATCGAAGTCGTGGCTAAACTCGTTTCTGCACCATCTCGGCAACGATCATGGTATCGACTTCCTAGTGCTGCACTGGTACGGCGTTGATTTTGCAGACCTCAGGTCTTTTCTAGAGGATATGCATAGCACGTACAACCTGCCCATTTGGTTGAATGAGTTTGCGTGCAGTACGATGGGCGGTGACGAGGTCAGCAAGGAGGATGTTGAGGCGTTTTTGAAAGAGGCGGTGGAGTGGTTGGAGGGGTGTGAGTGGGTAGAGCGGTATGCGTATTTTGGGCATGGGCAGAGAGGGACGGTGGGGGATTGGGTTGGGAGGGAGAATGGGTTTTGTGAGGGCAAGGAGGACAGGTTGACGGAGGTGGGGAAGCTGTATTTGGAGTTGTGAAGAGGGGAGGGAGCAATCAATGGCTGTGGAGTTGTCAGGGAAAGACAGCACTGGATTTGGCGTTGCGGTCCAGGTGTCACGTTGAACTCTACTCAGGTGTATTTCACAGACGGACGGGAAGCGCGTGTATCATAGAGTTGACTCGCACCATGCAGTCGAGGGCACCCAGGATTCGTATGAGCTGAGAAATTACCATCAGACCGAAGAGGACGGATACATGAGCATCTTCATGTGCTGTTATCGTGATGCAGAACAAGCACGTAGATGGACATGTTTTCTGTGTAGCACGGGCACTGCATGTCTCAACGCCTTGAGCTTACCGCGGGTATCGTGTTTCACAACCGCGGCCAGATGGGAACCAGGGTCTGCGTAAGGCAATGTCGTGCACGATAGAGACACGATGCAATTGGCACATGACAAGCTGCTACACCTACATGCACAAAGAATGTGGGCTGTTGGACTAGACAAGAGCTACATGGCTGCGTTGTCCACGGTCTCTCGTATGCAAGAGGTTGGTTGTGGTTGTCCCAGCTACTGTGTACTAGCGCGACACAGTTTGCGGTAGCGCCAATACCAATTCGGGCGGCGGCTAGGAATAGTAACAGGCGACGAACACGCGGCCAGACAGGCCCAAGGCAAAAAGCGCGGGACGAGCTACACCTACTGCGACAGAAATGGCCGACATGTTCTGGGGCGGCCTGGACGTGCAGTAGGGGCCCGCGAATTGAGCAGACATTGGAAGGAAGCGAGGCAATAGAGTACAGTCTGGGTTGCTGATATGCGAGATTATATCTGGGGACAGCGGTGTTGGAATTGGCCATGGGTGCGGATCTCAACATGGGGGGATGCAGGCTCCCGCTAGGTGTTGGTGCCAAGGGATGGGATGGGATGGCTGCTGGCCGTGCATGTCAACAAAGGAAAAGGCACTGAACTGATGCATGTGGTGGTTGTATGTACGACGTACTGTGTGTAGGCCCAAGTCATGGGGGGATGCCTTGTATGTAATCCATTCACGAGCCTATGTACGCAACGACGGCAGCTCGGGCAGTCAACGACGTCAAAGCGCAAAACCTGGCACGTTGTTATCTGACGATCCAATCTGCGCTGCCTTGTTGAGAGGCTGCTTTCTGGGCGGAGAAACGTCATGCCAGCCACTTCGGGGGGCCGTCTCTTCCTGTCGCACCAACCCTTCGACGCCCCCCCCCCAGTCTTCACCAACCAGCAACCAGCCTTCGGCAAACCTCGTCCCTACGCCTGTTTCGGGCTCTGCACGCCTCCTGCACCCATTCACCCCTTCACCCCTTCACCCCTTCACACCACATTTGCCCGTCCGTCTCTCGTTCTTCTCTTGTGCTGCGTTGGAGTATAGCCGATCCATAATAGTCGGCCGCAAGATCCGTACGCAGCGCGGCGCGCCGCCAACCATCCCGGCTGCTTCCACACAGCTCGCCCGCCCTTCGTTCTTGCCCGTCCGCAGCCTGTCCTGCGAGACTCGAATTCCGCACACCGTCTCGCCATGGCCCACCACCAGCCAAACGCCCCGTCGTGGGAGCCCACGCCCGCCGCATCGCCCGTCGACGCTGCCAACGACGACTTCCCGCCGCCGCCCCCAGCACATCGCCTGCCCGTCAACGTCAACATGCATCCGCAGCGCCCGTACGTCGACCCCAACAACTACTCCGACTACTCGACGCCCGGCTCAGACGCTGTTGGTGACGCACATGGACACGGCCTGCCGAGCCCTGAGCGCCGCCCCATTGGTCTCCCAGAACGCAGCGAGAGCTCGACGCCCTTCAGCGACCAAAACGCCTACGAACAGCCCATGCTGCCACGGGCAATGTACTCACAGCAGTCGTCGTACGCATCGGCCGCCCCGCTCGCCACAGGCCCTGCCGGCATGTACTCGAGTAGCAGCTCCATGCACAGCACCCCAGTGTCGCCGCCCCACCGCGTGCCCTACTCCGACACGCCCTACAACCGCTACTCGTCCTCGGCACAGAACCTCGCTCCCCAGATGGGCATGATCAACCCCAACGAGGTTGCCGACGACGACGACTGGGGCATGGGCCCGACTCCTCTTCACTCTGTATCCAACAAGCGTCGCTCGTACGTGCCATTCACAGGCGTCTCACGCGGCGCTTCACGTGGTGCTTCACGCGGTGCTTCCCGCGGCACCTCACGAGACGGAAGCAGCGCGTCGCCCGGCTCATCAATAAACAGCGGAGTCGTCGGTGCTGGCGCCGCTGCTGCCGGAGCCGCTGCTGGCACAGCTGCATACGCTGCGACAAAAGATGGAAATGGCAAGTACGACGCCGTGCCCACGGTCAATGGGAGCCAAGAACTCATGGCTGAAAAGTCGGATTGGAAGCTCGAAGATGACAAGAGAAAACGCAAAAAGGCCATGTGGATCGCCATCGCCATCATTGTCGTCATCCTGCTTGCCGCCATTCTCGGTGGTGTACTAGGTGCGATGCTCAAGGACAATGGCGGTGGTTCCGGTGATCACAACTCCAGTGCTGTGTCTGCTGGGGATGTCGCCAAGGACAACAAGGACGATCTCGGCAAGAACTCTGATGAGATCAAGAGACTGATGAACAACCCAGATCTCCACAAGGTTTTCCCTGGTATGGACTATACCCCTCTGAACGTCCAATACCCCGACTGCCTCGAGGCTCCTCCGTCGCAAAACAACATCACACGAGACATGGCTGTCATGTCGCAGTTGACCAACGCCGTGCGATTATATGGAACCGACTGCAACCAGACCCAGATGCTCATCCACGCTATCGACCGCCTGGAGATCAAAGACTCGATGAAGATCTGGCTCGGCGTATGGCTCGACAGCAACGACACCACCACAGAGCGACAAATCGCACAGACCTGGACCATTCTCGACGACTATGGCTGCGACTACTTCAAGGGTATCATAATTGGTAACGAGGTGCTGTACCGCAAGGACCTGACCGAGACTGAACTCCTCGGCCACATCACCGACTTCCGTCAGAACATCACAGATCACAAGTGCAAGCTTCCTGTCGCCATGGCCGATCTCGGCGATAATTGGACCGCCGACATGGCCACCAAGGTTGACTATGTCATGTCCAACGTCCATCCCTTCTTCGCCGGCGTTGACGCCTCAGAAGCCGCCGCCTGGACCTGGAATTTCTGGCAAACCAAGGACGTGACTCTCACGGCGAACAACAACAAGATCAAGCAAGTCATTGCGGAAGTCGGCTGGCCATCTGGCGGTGGAACTAACTGCGGTGGCGCTGAGACATGTGTTGAAGGATCTGTCGCTGGCATCGATGAGATGAACAAGTTCATGGAAGACTGGGTCTGTCCGAGCATGAAGAACGAGACTGAGTACTTTTGGTAAGGCAATCAATACCCCTATGGACAACCCAGAATCTGTTACTGACATTATGGCAGGTTCTCAGCCTTCGACGAGCCCTGGAAAGTCCGTTTTAACACCAAGGGCCAGGAGTGGGAAGATAAGTGGGGCCTCATGGACATTGACCGCAACCTCAAGCCCGGCGTTAAGATACCTAGTTGTGACGGGCAGATGCTGCCAACGTTTTAGTGTGCGAGCATAGTGGCAAGCTGTCACGTCTAATTTTCCAGCATTTTTGTTTCACTCACCACAACGATACACTGCATGGCGGTACGGCGTTCTTGACATTTATTTTTCGGCATCTTCTACGGCAGCTTTGTCTGTCAATGACTGCGTACTGGATCTTTGGGGCCTAGGGGCTGTTTTGACATTTGGGAGCACGATGTGATGGTTGGGGACTTTTTGGGTGCGGGCTTCCCTCCCGTGTGCATTGCTTGTCTGATGCTCTGAGTTGAATCAGGAGGGACTTGGGATCTACGTGCGGATCTTGAGGATGCGGCAAAGGCCTATTGTATATGTACATCAGATTTGTGGAAGGGAGATATGCGCATGCAGTATGAAGAGGAGGAATTGGGAAGAGCGATCGAATGAGAGAAAGATGACTGAGATCTGAGGGCAATTGTAGATAGGACTAAGAAGCATGGCAACGATATATATGAATGCAAAATACCAGTATATATTCAAAGTTTGAGCCCACGGTGCTCTGGCGTGACTTGTCCCGTGAACCATTATGGTAGTAGTGGCTATAAGATTAGGCTAAGTCACCAGTGTGCTCACAGACTGTACTTCTTTCTACAGACAGAACCATGCTTGGGCCAGTCACACATGAGCGTCACGCTTTGAATCCACTGTGGCAGGGTACAGATATGGCCACTGAATAGCAAGCAAGTGTCTCGATGTACGCCAGCTCCCATACGTTGGCTTTAGACAAAGACAAAGGATTCATACCCGCCCTGAAGTAACACTGTGCACCTCACATACTGAATGTTGTACACGAATTTGTGAACCTCCATCCACAATAGCATTGTACAAATGGTTGGATCGCTTGTGGCCGCCTTTTGTCCGCAAAGCGGCAGCCTCTCGACTTCATTGTGAGGTGCGCCTCACACTGGCCGAGACAAAGAGCTCACACTGGCATGGTGCATTTTTGATTTCCGAAGCTTCATGGACAACAGAGCATAAGAATATCGGTCGTCAATCTGATCCATCAATCATCAAATTATACAAGTGATTCCACAGTATCTACAGCACTTGCCCCCATATCGCATAAAGTCTCTTCCGCTGACCGCCAACAACAAACATCCACCCTCTCTCATCATCATGTCAGACAACACATTCCAAACCTTCTTTGCTTCGAGCTCTTCAGGCAAAGCAAAGATCCGCTGGGGCCAACCTAGTACCGTCACCGCTACTAAGATCCATTCGAATGGCGAAGTTGTCCATATGGAGACGACATCGTCGGGGACCGTCACCGCTGATGCTACAGCAGGACCGTCCGTCAGTCCGATCACACCAATTCGACCCATCGCGCCTTTCGAGCCAATGTCATTTTTCAAGCCTATGACATCTGACCGCCTATCCTCAACTCCTAGATCCTCGCTCCCTAAGAAGCGAACCCCCTCACGCGCTCCAGCCTGCGCCTCCCGCCGCTACAGCTCCTCCTCTTCCTCCTCCTCAACTGCCACCTCCATCCCCCGACACAAAAACACCCACCGCGTCAACAAGCCTAAGTCCTACGACCAGCGCACAAGCTACACGCGCCTCGCCAACCCAGGCTTCTGGAGAGGCGTCTTCAACGACGGTCTTAAGATTGCTTGTCTCGGTGCCGCAGGCGTCGGCGTATTTCTCTGGCTCGCAGCTGTTTTCGAGTTTGACGAGCAGGGTAGGTCTACGGCGAAGGACCTTTCGCGGTGGGATGAGACGGTGAAGGGTCTGATGGTGTCGGTTCATAATACATTCGATCCTGTAAATGGGACGGCGGGGCGGTTGTTGGGGGATGTAGTTGAGAGCTGTGGGGAGATGGTTAATGGGGTTTGTCTTGATGGACCACCGAGTTTAGAGGCGGGTGGGAGAATTAATTACTAGATGTTGCGTTTTGAGATGATTATCGCAGTCACACGAGTTGCTAGTGGATATGATGATGGTTGTGGCAAAGGCGGATAGTTGAACGAAGAGAGGAGGAAACTAGGCGTTAGGATTGCACTTTGGTCAGACTCGATCTGAGCCGAAGTCGCCCATATAGGTAGACGACGTAAATATGGAAAGTTCATGCGCGCTGATTTAGACATAACAGTGCAACAAACTTGTAGGACAACGAGATATCCAAGAATCGGCCGGAGTATCATTACTTTCTACCATTCTCAATCATCGAGTATCTCAATGCATTTACCCAATAACAAGTATGACAGAAGGCAGAGCAAATAAGCACACCTATCTCTTGATCTGGGACCGGCAAACACGTTTGACCATGAGCTTTACCACTCTTATGACTAATATTGCTACGTGAGATGACCGCGAAAAAACTGACCGTGCTCGTATGAACGGGTAAAAAAGCAGGTAGTGCTGACCTGCTTACTCGGAGTGGCTATGGTATATTCGGACCGTACGAAAAACAATACACCCAGTCGATAGCACATCGCCCTACCAAGCCATTCGATCAGTCAGTACCAAAGTGTTATCTGGAGAATCGCTCACATTCCACTTCGATGTCGCCACCAAGCGCAACTGCACAAAAGAAGCATTTTTCCAAGAACTACCAAAATTGTAGTTGAATGGTCTAAGGAGGTATATTACATTCTGAGATGGAAATTACAGACTACTTCGGCAATGAAGACGGGCCGCAAGATGATCAGCATTACCATAGGATACGCAGTACATGATTGCGTGAAATGTCCGAACTCACGCTACATAAAAAGGAGCGCGTGGGAAGGCAGTTCTACCTAATAGCCCCTATATTTGCCGTATTCTATAAGCCCACGAGGTCCCTCTCTCCTTCTGCTGTTTTCAAGCTCGAGCATACAACCACCACCACACTCGTTATCATCAACACCGATCCAATCTAGCCTCAAAATGCACTTTTCAACCCTCGCCCTCTTGGCTCTTTCCAGTGTCTCTGTCCTCGCGGCGCCCGCTAAACGCGCAGACTTTAGCGTAGATTTCTATACCGATATCAACCAGAACGGACAGAAAATTACACTCAGCGGTGCATCGGGACAATGCGTTGATCTACCTGCCGACCTGAATGACAAGGCTAGCGGTGTTTTTCCACAAGCGGGCGCGAATTGCACGTTTTGGAAGTAAGTACTATTTTCTCGGCTTTATCTCATGAGGAACTTCAAGGGTTTGGTGTGATGGAGACTGACGAAGCGATTCAGAGAGAAGAAGTGCGATCTAGGCAGTGACTCCTTCACCGTCAATAGCGAGGGATGGTGGGATTTGAAGAAAGTGTCTATCAATGGAGAGAGCAAGACAGGAGGACCCAAGACGCAGAACTTCAACAAGAAGGTCAGCAGCTTCTCGTGTGTTGCCGAATAGGTCGGAAGAAAGACGAGGCTGGATGGATATGAAAGCGCTCAGAGTTGTGGTGAGGGAGGAGGATTCGTTATCTTTCTAGGATGTTTTAATATAATCGTTTCTACACCGTTGAATGGGGCTTAACTCGCATGTTGTTATCGTGTGTTAAGGTCAAATTGAGATGAGGTGCGGATATCGTTGGGCTGGGATGGGGGAGAAAGGCGGCCAAATTATGGACGAAATAGCGACGCGAAGCTTGTAAGTCTCGAATGGGTGAGTGGATCTAGACTCTGGATGGTATTTGGAAGCCCATAATGTTTTGTGAGATCCTATCATGTTCCCATCTCACCCTAAGAGCACGACGCTCGAGCCTATCTAGTTGCAATGAGACAACAAAAACACGGAGGAAACTTGCCTCTACGACCCCTGAAGAATAAACCTGACATCTAAGAACTTTGTTTGTATTTCTGAGTATGTCCTGTTAGCTTTGATGAATAGTGACTGATACTCTAGAGACTAAAGAATTCCGAGTGTCTTCGTAGCGGTGGTGTTTGGTGTCGCTCAGACTTTCGGTGTGCAAGGAACTTACCGATTAGCTGGGGACGTGAGGAAATGCTTTGACTTTCGGTGGAGAGAAGTTACTCCCTCTAGAAAATAACGTTGTACAACAGAATGGGTTCAAGGTTTCGGCGCAGCAGTTGCACACGTCAGTCTTATGTGCGATTCATCACCAAATACGAGTATGAACGAGAAACCGCCGCACTGCGAACATCACTACTCTTGAGTCCTAGCCTTGGTGTCCACCTCATCCACACAGTTTCGTCTGCTCGTCTCCAGAATTAGATGCGGTCATCCAGGAACAATGTAAGATCGCCGTCTCGATCCGATAAAGCGTATAACGGCCCGACGTGCAGCTTTCCACAGTGGGAAACCTTGTACAGCGATCAGCACCACATGTGGGCTCGTACAACTCCACTTGAGGCTCTTCTCGCCCCGCGAATTGATCAAGCTACTAAATACTGCTGACGTGTAGAACATCAAAAAGCCCGATGATCCGGGATTAGTGAACTGTATCCGCAAAATGGGGCATTGGCTTTTGCGCACACCGCACACCGCACACTACCTCGTACTAGGTGCCGTGCGAGACCCGGATGACCGTTGGATTCTTCGGTGATGATGAGCACAAGAGCTGGCAGAACAGTGGATGTATATATGGAGTCTTCGAGTATAAACAGTCGCCATCCCCAGCGTACTGGAAGAATCACCACACTCAATCTCTCAACCATTCCAACTACATATATACTCATCTCTCTTCACTCCTAAAAAGCAGCTCATCAGCCAACCAAACCTCCACCATGCAGCTCTCCATCAACCTCGCTCTCTTCTCTGCCGCTCTTGTCGCCGCATACGACAAGGCCGCCCTAGGTCTCGCAGAACCTAACGGCGCCACCGTCTACCTATGCAACGAGTCCAACTTCCAAGGCTACTGCCAGAACTTCAGCACCCGTCCCAGCGGATGTATTCAGTTGGGCGACGACCTCAACCGTCAGATCAGCTCGGTTCTCCCTGCTCGGGGCAGCTACTGCTATTTCTTCACGTAAGTCTACCACTTAGTTTGAGACACGGGGTCTTGGGGCGTGTAGGGAGCAAGGCTAACAATGTGATAGCGCTGATAACTGCGAGACCACCGGGGAGACTTTCCACGTTGGATATCCCGGATTCTCGGACTTGAGTGACGTGCCTGTCAATGGACCGGTTGGGTCGACCAGGAACTACAACAACAAGATTAGCTCTTACTTCTGCACCTTTGAGTAGATGGATGGTGGGAAAAGATGACGGGTAATCAGGAGGTGAGGATGATGTATTTGGAGGCAGGAGAGAGACATTGCAAAAAATAAGCTTTAATTTATAGTCAAACACATTCGTTTCTAAAAGTTCATGAGGCATATGCAGACACACAAGGCTTTCATGCAACCATTAACCTCCCATGTTCAATTACGTACGTGAAGCCTTGAATAGCAACCCATGACATTAAGATCCTCTCTAATCACGCAGTCAAACTAGATGCGCATCAAATACAGCCCTAACAGTTGCCGCTTTTTCACCCTATTCAAACGCCTTACCCTTGCCCTTCCTATCCCCCATCAAATTTCTCACGATGAGCTCTCTAACCCTCTTCTTCTTCCGTTCTTCATCTACCGTACCCGTAACCTTGCCTTTCAACTCCTGCACTAAAAAAAACATCCCGCTTACCACATAATCCTCCCGACAACAAGCCAATACACAACGGTCTACCAATGCATCATGGAGTTCTGCCTGAGTAACAAGGGCAGGATGCGCATACTCATTCTCCTCTGCTTCCCTCGCCCTCTTTGCTTCCTGGAACTCACGGTGCATTTCCCTCTCCACACTCGCACAAACCCTTGCTGCTTCCTGCGTAATCTCCAAAGAAGAGTCCCCATACATGACCGCAAAGCCCTGTCTCAACCTCTTTACTTCTTCTTCATATTCTTCTTCGTCGACCGGCAAACACGGTACACACGGCGTCATCGTATCAGGCATGAACTCGCACCCCCTTACCTGCCGCTTTGTCGTGAAAGCGGAATCAGATCCCATAGTTAAAGTCGCAAGGACAACCGGTTTGTCTGGTTGGAACGGGATATCCCGCCATGCTGTACTGGGCACCACGTTGGAGGGCACGTGGGTGCGGTGGTGGGAGCATGTTGCTGGATTTGCGCAGGTTTGGTTGAAGGGGAGAAAGTGTGGTATTGATGGGCGGGAAGGGGGAGGTAGGAGGCACTGGGGACAGGGGGTTGATGTGGTGTTGTGGCTACTGGTAGCGTTGAGGTGGGCGTTGTGGGAACATGGGGGAGCGGGGAGGGTGTCTGAGCTGGGTTGGGCGGGCATTATTAGTGGGTGTTAGTTCGTGAGGGGGGTTGTTGTATTGGTTGGTGGTGTGTGAGATGGTGTGATGGGTCGTGGAGGGTATCAGTATGTGGGCTTTGGGATAGAGTTTCCTTATATACAGTTTAATGTGAAGTCGACGTTATATTCATACATGATACCCAGATTTAACAACACTCTATTGGCTGAGGAAAGTATGGTAATGTTGCTGTTAGCGCGAATCCTAGGCTATCCCAGCGTAAAGATATTCAAGGACCAATGAGAATATGTGTGAATCCCTCAACGCTATTGAAATTGGCGGTTGAGATGATAACTCTCCCAAACTTCTTCTCCTGCTTACAAACTCTATCAGGAATCGTAATTGAAAATGGTTTTGGTAAGTCGTGAGGTGTGATCAATCCCGCATATAGGAGACGTTCCATGCTTCGTGTAACCCTCGCTTGATAATAACGTCACACAACCTCGATCCTAGACTACACGTCACTTTCTCAACCTCCACCACTCAAACACATAGACCCTGCCCTCAAATTTTGATCCATCCACATCCCCTACACATACCCGCTCAATCCTCCACGATAGACCGAGAAACATCAAAATGCCCCAACTCACCGACCTCTCTACGGAACTGCTCTTCATGATCGCAACGCACCTCCAACACTCCCCTTCCTCAAGACGCTACTTCGAAGCAAGAAACCCCCTCTACAATCTCGCCTTAACATGCAAACTTCTCCATCCCATCGCGAGAGAATTGCTATTCAAGTCTGTCCACCTCCCCCGCCGCCCATGGAGCTACTCATGCAGCCTTTTCTTGCTCATCGAAACACTGCTCCAGCATCCAGAGAGCGCGCGCCTAGTCACCAGTCTGAAGATGAGTATCGCATACACCATAATTGAGACGCTCTTTACGCCCATCGCACCGCTTGCTAGTTCCACAGCCACGGTGCAGCGTGTGCAGACTTTCATCGCGGGTCAGGAATGGATGCCCGCACCTGAAAAGGCAGAATGGGCGTATCAGGCTAAAGGCCAGCGTGCGCTGCCGTTTTGCGCTGTCCTTCTTTCCCTGCTGCCTAACCTTAAGAGTTTGGAGTTTGAGAAGGACGGGCTGCCTGATGATCCGTTTGCGCATATCTTCTGGTCGACGTCGTGTACCGAGTTGGAGGATTTTGCGGGTGCGGTGGTTAGGTTGGGGGCGTGTGCTGGGCTGAGGGGGTTAAAGAGCTGGAAGGGGGGTGTGGCGGGGCAGTTCGGACTGGCGCCGTTTCAAAATGTCGCGACGCTGACGACGGTAGATGTATCGTTACGGCGGATGGGCGAGTGGAATGTAGACGGGTATTTGCCGTTGGAGCAGGTGCGCACGTTGAGAGTGGATTGTGGGGCAGAGGAATTGCCTAGGGACTTACGTAGTGGCGTGTTTGGGATTAACTTGGGATTACCAATGGTGTCTAATGGGCTGAAGGGACTGTATGATGGACTGTCGAGAATGGTAGGGGTGTTTACGAAGTTGAAGACGGTAGAGTTTTATGCGCACGGAAAGGGGAGCTGAAGGGGGCAGTCTGTGATTGATGAGGCGAAGTATTTCAATCTCACCAACTGCATCGGATCGGTCGCGAATACGTTGACGACGTTGGAGTTGCCAGGAGGTTGGTGGGCGGAGTCCCCATGGAGGTATGGGACAGACACCGCCTGTAGAAGTCTTGACGCGACATCGGTAGCGAACTTCGCGGCGTTTACTTCTCTTGAGACGCTGGTGGTCCACGCACCAGCCATCGTTGTTACCTCTGCACACGAGACACTGGTGGCAAGTCCAGCGGACACACTGCCTCCCTCGATCAAGAAGATTGTCGTATACGGCGCGCACAACGGAATCTGGTCTTGGGTGAACGACGTTGTGGACAACGAAGCACTCTTCCCGTGTCTGAAGGTCCTCGAGTTAAGGAGGAAGCAGGTAGTGCCAGCATCGCCAGAGCTCTCCTCCTTGAGTAATCTGTCAATGGGTCATGAGGTGTTATGGGAGAAGCTGAAGTCCTCAAGTATACAGCTCCATGTCAACTAGCTAGTGTGTATCTGTAGCATGATGCCTCGTATTAATCGTTGATGAGTAATCTAGGAGATGAAGATTTTGCTTTATGGGAATACATGTGCATGCTTTACAGCCATTGACTACACGACGACAACAGGGCGAGCAGTGTCATGCCGAGGATGTCCACACTGTTTCTATGGCTTGTCTATACATTGGGATCGGTACAACTAGAAGGCATGCCCATCGCATGCAAGCTAACAGCGAAGCATCCTTCTCTCGGCATGACCAGTCCACATTGGGCTGACAGGCCGTTGGAAGCCCCTCGTGTTCTTCAACGGTACCAGAGTCATTGTAGGGCTGGCGGCATGCCTGTCACCTGCGGCTCGTCAGAGACATGGGAGACCTCACCTGTAAGCGAAGCTCGCTTCATACCCCAAAGCTCAGACCACCGCACTGTGGCTTTGGCATTGAATATTCGGTTTCCCCAGAAGTGCATTCTCGAGCTTCTAAGCGTAACTTGATATCCTGCAATGGGCCATCATGGGTCATTGGTATGCCTTCACATTACTTCTCCAGATTGCTTTTGCGCACGTCGATTCCGTGCGGCTCAATTCCAAAGTCTGCACAGTGGCATGTGGCATGCAACGTGTCGCAGCTACGCGGCCCTAACGATGTCACTCGTGATGACAGTAACGGAAGTGACCTGTCAAAGTCAATATCCAGCCTTGGTGTTGAGTCCCGTAGGGCCAGGATAGCCGCCGAGCGGGGCACATTGGGCATCGTGCCCTTCCAAAATGTTGCGCCGGTGCTAGATGTGGGTCTGTAGGGCAGCGATGAGCCTCACGACCGGGGGCGTGGAACCCAATCGGGTCCGTCTTGGGCAGCGAAGACTCAAGTGCTGGAATGTTAGCTGGGGAGTGATGACTCACACTACCTTGCTCTTAAAGGCCATGCTGCAAAGGATAGGGTGGAACAGGCTGGCGACGTGCGAAAGCTCGCTATAATGGCGAAGATTACCGTAAGTCTAAGCAACGCCTTTGTCGTCATTTTGCGAGGTGCTTTGTGAATAGCGCTAGATGAGTGCCCACCTGTTCTCACATTCCACGGCTAGGAGACGCTAGTCCAAATATGTTTCGTTGAACGTCTACATGCTAGACGACCGGTTCATATACATGCAACGGGTGTCTTTGAGCAGTCCCATGAAGAAGGTATGATTGAGTAAAAGTGTGTGGCCTGCTTTTTGCTCAGCGCTGATCGATATTCGCGTGCAAATTGTACCAAATCCTTATTCCGAGTGTGTGTGTGCGAGCCTAAGGTGATACAAGCAGAACTCAGGGAAATACTCCCTACGTCGTAGGTGGTACACGGATAGACGACTGTGTGTTGAGTCGAGTATGCAGGCCACCGTCGCAATCAGATGCTGGTGTCGTACATCGGCAGCCGATATCGCATCGTTGACGTCTACAGGGCGTTCAGAGACGTCGATGGCTGTGTAGCGTAGCGGGGGACCGGCGTGATCTGTCTGGAGGACCAGCTGTAGTCAGATATGACTCAATGGACGTTTCAGCAAGAAACTTGTCCAGTAGGTTGTGTCGAGAACAATCCTGCGAGGGTTTATCCACAATCAAGCGAACCTGTAGGGTGCTACGGGTCGCTATGAGGATGTTTGAGGGTATGAACGCAGGGTCACTTGGCCTCGCTCTGCCAGGCCAGGAACGTGCAAGAATAGCTCGTGATGTCGAGAAACATGGACGAACGCAGTCAAGAGTTGTGCGGAAACTTGGCCAGGTTTTGATGGTGTAGGTGCATTGGATATCATCGCTCGCCGGGGTCAAGATCAGACCGCTACGCTATGGCCTTGATGGCGATTGTGAAAGGATACGGATCGGTGAAGTAGTCCGTGGAAGAATTGATGCGTACGCTATTATGGATTCAGTCTGTGAAGGATACACGGTATTCACAAGCCGCGAGATTTTCAACCCTTTGCAATTGATAATGATCCGTTTCATTGCTAAATCGCCACGCCGCATTTCTGGTAGGGCTTGGTGCGTGGCCAAGATGCTCGATCGCGTGCATGTCCTCACCGGAAGGTCAGCGGGGCAGTGTATAGTAGAGCAATGACGAGTAAGCGACGCTTGTCGGCCCGCGTGATGGGGGTGTTTTCGGAAACAAGGTGGCATGGTTACACGGATACAGTTGTCTCTGCGCAGTTGGACAGATGGTGGAGCGTGGTGCACTAGTGCGTGGGTGGAGTAGTTCTGGAAGGTTGTGATTTGCGGCCACTGTGCAAGCATTTGCCAGTCACGGTCAGCACTGGAATGTCTGGAGCGTGCTGTGGCAAAAGGACAGATTGTTGGCGCCGCCGCGACATTAATGAGCCGTGATAGTTGGCGAGAGTGCTCTGCTGTTCCTGCATGGCAAGCGCGAACTGACGTGGCGGGCCCAAGGCAAAAATGGCATAGCTGCGAGCGTCAATGGCGTCGCTGAGGCTCAAGGCCGTGGATAGTGAAGATGGCGAGCAGGCACGCAGGCAATGGTCAAGGTGCTGGGGATTGGCTCGCTTGCAAGCGTTGGCCGAGTGGAGTGGCTGTTTGTCGAGGAGAGAGCATCGTGGGACTCTACTCTACTGTGTACTCTAGACTAGGCTGCATTCCTCGGCGTAGTTCCGTGAGGTGTGCATGGCCAGAGGTGGCCGGCCGGCGGGTGAGCGCTGGAGCAGTGCGCAGTGAGGAGTCGTCGTCGAGGGCTGCGGCCGCTCCCGGTTTCATTTCGTTGGCCCAGCCCGTGTCGAGGAGGGCGGCCGGCCGTCGCTGGCATGTCTGACACTGGTGCCGCGCTGCTAGGGCGGCCAATTGCACGCGTGCCTATTATTACCCATGGGGTTCGCCATGGGCAATCAGCAAGGTGAGGCATGCCATGAATGATTGAGGAGCGGCTGCGCAGCTGAGGCAATGGGGCGTTGTCTTGCGCAGTGTCGCCCAGTGGATGGCCTGGTGCGTCACTCTGCCGTGCGCGAGGGAGCAAATGGGCCGCAACGGATTGCCCATGCTGTGTGCCCTGGGCGCCCAACGTCGATTAGAGGCGACGCAACGCAACGCATGAAAGAGAGCTAGGCCAGCGACAGGCCATGTTTAGAGTACGCCCAGTCGTTTTGAAATTTTGCGGGCGCGGGAAACTTTTCGTGCAGCGCAAAGCCCGAATGCGCCTGCATATGCTGCTGCACACGCGCCCGTCATACGCTGTCGCAGACTACTTTTCTTGCTCGTCCTCCCCTCTCCCTCTCCCTCTCCCTCTCCCTCTCCCTCTCCCTCTCCCTCTCCCTCTCCGTCCCCTCCCTCTTGCATTCACCCCCATCCATTCCCCCATCCAGCCCTCACATGACTTGGGCCGGCAGAACAGCGACTCCCTCCCTCGACCAGCAATGCGCGCTCCACCTGCCACTCTCGCCTGAATGCACTGGTAGCGCCCGCCCCGCAAATTATTATCGATAGTCGCCTGCGCTAGAGTGAGTCGAGCCCGCCGCTCACCAACGCCCATCACCAGCAAACACATCGCCGCCGCCGCCGCCGCCATGGCGACCGACTCGCAGGACTACCAGGCCTACGTCGAGGAATACAACTCGGACCAGAGCGACGCCGTCAACTTCAAGGGCCGCAAGTCGCCCTCGTCGCCCGCCGTCGCCAATGTCTCGACCAAGCGCTCGCACCCCTCGGACCTAGACAAGGAAAAGCCGCCTGCACAGGAGAACGTCGACCAGCGCTCCGACTCTGGGTATTCAAGCACCACACACGCGACCGTAGCCTCCGCTGATTCGGCTCCAAGCACCCTCTCCTACTCCCACCCACCCAGACCCCCCAGCCCACCCAGCCCGCCCGTCGCCCCTGCCACCACTGCGCCCGCCTTCTCCCAACCCGCACCCCCCGCCGCCCCCAAGCCGCGGCGGCCCACCGTCTCGCAGCGCGTCGACAGCAGCCGTCCAGAGACGCTGTCACGCAGAGACTCGCACTCGTCGCGGCCCTCGTCGCAGCGCCGGCCCACCATCACGGCGCAGGAGAAGAGGGACCGCAGGAACAGCAGGGTCGTCGTGGACCCGCCGTGCACCGATCCCAACTGCACTGGCTGCGGCCCGACTCCCCCGCCGCCCTCGCAGCCGCAGCGTCGCCGCCCAGACCTGCAGCAGCCCTCGCATTCTGCCCGCGACGTGTCCAGGCTCGCTTCCTCGACGTCGGACCAGCGCTCCATGCGCTCAGACCCGTCCACGTACTACTCGTCACCGCCCTCGCCCACCTTTACTCGCCAGCAGGCCCAGTACACCCAAGGCGCTGCAGTCATCCAACCCGCCATGACCCGTCCTCGCGCCGGCTCCCGTGCTGCCCGGCACATGAGCTACACTGGAGAACCTGGCCTTCCCTACCACGCCCCGCCTATGCCCGCCGGCTACCCCAGCCCTCCTCAAGACCGTGAGCGTGAGCGTGGCCCTCCTCTTTCCAACTCTGCCTACCAGCGCGGCGTCCCCCAGTACCACAACATGCCGCCCCCCATGGCTCCCTACATGCCCAGGCCTGTTCAGGCTCCAGGCTACTATCCACCTCAGTACAACCACAACCAGACGTCGCCTCCATACGAGCCTCCACAGAGGCCTGGCTTGCCACAGCGTAGATCTTCAGTCTATGGCCCACGTGGCACTCGCAACGGCGCACCACCACCCCTGGTCATGCAGGCACCGCGTGAGCCGGGTAGGCCTTCGGCGAGGTACGGTGGCCAGCCACAGAGTGCAACTCAACCAACTTTCCCTGCACCGCTGCAAATTGAAGCCGAGCCTTATGAGTCGTACAGCGAATCCGACGACGAGTATTCGTCCGATGAGGAACAGTACCAAGCTCCAGGCCGCGCACCACGCCCTCCTCGTGCACCTCAACCTCCGCCAGCAGCTCCAGCTCCGCCTGCCCTCATGGCTGCACCTAAGATCAAGCGCTCCAAGAGTAAAGCACAACGTCCTGCTATGATCCATGCCCACACCACCCAGGGCCCCGACGTTGATCGCAAAAGTCGCCGCCAGTCGATGATCCAGGACCACCAATCTGGTGAGGGTCTTCCAGTCAGGACTCGCAGCCGGCCTGCACCTGCACACGCGCAGTCAGACTACGTTACGTCCCGGGGACAGGTCACTGTCAACAAGGCTGATCGTCGCCGATCAGGACAAGTGTACAACGAATCAGACTATGAAGAGTACAAACGTGCCAGGGCTCGTGAGGATGCTCAGAAGGCCCTCGACGCCAAGGAGGCCAAGCGTGCGGCTGAAGCCAAAGCCATCGAAGAAGCCAAGGCTCGTCATCTTGCACAGGCCCAGGCCAGGGCTGCCCACGAAGAGCGATACCAGGCCGAAAGACTAGCTGCTGAACGCAAACAGCAGAACCGTAAGTCTCACAATTATCATCCGCCTGGTGCGTTCGACAGTGAGAGTGAAGAGGACGAGGAAGACGAAGATGAGTCTGATGACGATCAACCACCAGCACCAGTTGCACTCCGCCGATCCCGCCGACCCACGGACGCCGAACAGCCTAAAGGCAAACCTGTTGTCATCACAAAGTCGAAGCGCAAGACCGATGCGGCTGAAGACTACATCAGTGCTCAGCGTGGTAGCCGCGATTCGTACGCCGACCAAACATACCAGGTGGCAAGACGCAAGTCACGTGGAGGCCTATACTCTGAAGATTCTGGCTCCTCTCACAGCAAGGGAAGCGACAAGCAGAGCCAGTCCAACCGTACTGCCGTTACCAGCAATGGTTCCAACGAGATTAGACTCCGAGTAGATGCTTCGGCTCCGCTTAGTCTGGCCTTTAACGGCGATATGCAAGGTCGCAACCTGCAAATCGTCCCTACTGGAGATGGCATGGCTGATATCATCATTGGCGGTCGCCACGGCGAAAGCACCTACCACGCCAGTGAACGAGGCAGCATCATGGGCAGCACACCCAAGGCCATCATGGCCGCCAACCAAGCGCGAAGGGATGCGGAGGAAATTATGACAGAACGAAGCGGACGCAGTGGACACACCAAGCGAGAGAGCCGAGTTGTACGAGACCCCCGTGATGACCGCGACGCGGAACACCACCCGTTGCGTCGTTATCGCAATTAGGCGTGGCCGAAAGCCGGAAATACCAATCCATGAGCCACGAAGCCAATGCTTTCAGTTCGACTCAATTTCGACTTTTCAGATACGAGACCGAGCCCTTCTCACATGATCAGGTATTACGACCTCATCGCAAACATCATACTTGTTCTACCTCGGCTGAGCGGTGCGTTCGTATCCGAAATTCTTACGAGGGAAGTCGGCTTCGGCTGACAGACCCACAGACGGATAGTACGATTCGAGCTCACTTACCAACCGAGAGAGATATCGTCTACACGATTGCGATGTTTGTTCATCACAGCACCTTTCTTTCGCAGTTTTGCTCTTATTGGTGCGATCTTTTGAAAAGTACGGGACACGTGATTGTTTACTAGATTGTGCTGCTCACGCATTCCATTTGCGCATGCGCGGGCCATGGCCTCGTGTTGAAACCAGATTGTATGGATTGTTGGATCTCTCCTCAAGCATTTTGTTTTGACATTTCTTCTCATTTTACCAAAACCTTTTTCTTTCCTCTTCTTCATCTTCTCGCACTATACCTGCTCCTCACGGAGGCACTTGGATTTTCGGCCGGTTGGATGTAATACCCCCCCTTTTTTTCTCACACTATTGATGCTTGCACCATTTGTTGTAGCTAGTTAGTTTCTTTGCTATTTCTCTGCGGGCAAAAGCGAGCGTATGAGCGTATGATTGTATTGGCAGCAAGGACACGATGAGATGATGGCATGTGGGATAAAAGGTTACGCAGCGTTGGATTTTCCTTGACGATAGCTTAGGTAGCGTGCGAGCAGAGGTAGATAGTCGTTGATTCTTGATGAGCATGGCAGCTAGACTGCATGTGGAGTCGAGATGAGTCATTGAAAAAAAAAACTTCTCTCTCTCACAAATCTGGGAAGCTGATGCACTCACTGCGCATGTCCATGTTCATGATCATCAAGACTTTTTTACTTCACCACCCAGAACCATGCCACGTCGAGTGCCGAAATAATCACATCACCAACACCGTTCATCACAGAAACACAGCCCTGTCCATCTTGGCTCTTATCAATCAAACAAATGCACACCGCATGCGAGATGGCTCAGCTTGCTTCTCCCTCCCCCCTCCCCCCTCCCACCCCTCCCCGATTAACCAACCATACACCACCAACCTGCATCAGCTACGTATGTAGTCGCAGCAGTCTAAGCTGCATTCAGACCGGTCGGGCGTGTCCGATAGGTCTCACTTCCATCGCTTAGAGAAGAGTGACGACATGGATGGGTAAGTGGGGGAGGAGTAGGAGGAGACACACTTGTTGGTGCGTGCTGAGGGGACAGAGGGGTGTGTGGGGTTGTGTGACTGTTGTGGTAGTGGTTAGTTCTTCTAGGGTGTAAGGACGAGGTAGGAGAGGCGGTTGGTCAGTGTACAAGGGAAGATGGTTGACAGCGGTAGACAAGCCCAAGGCAAGCAGTAGTGCAGAAAACGCATACAAATTACAATTACAACAGAGTATCCAAACATGTACCGATATGCTCCAGTTCCTCTCTCTATAAAATCAGAAAACCACACGAGTACAAGTTTGCCTGGCGCCCTGAAGCCTTATTCTTTTAACTCGCCTTACGCCCTAGTATCCTCGTTCCACTTGCGCTCTATAATCCCAAGTCGCCTTATTCCCCTCTAACTCGCCTTCCGCGACAGCCAGCACCCCAAATCATCCTCAAGGACCTTAGTATACGCACCACTCATCTGCAATTTAAGTTCCTTATCCGCCCAATCCGATGTCTTCTCCGCAGCCTTGAAGTCCAGATCCCCCAACTTCGATGTAATGCGACTGGGCACGCCCGTACCATAATCATACTCGACTCTTATGAAGAGCGAGCAATCGCGCAACGTCATCGCCGCACGCAAATTGAAATTCGCCTCGTTGTGTGTGTTGACGCAGTCTTGCCGCAGCACGCCGCGCGGGTCGAGCCGCCGCTGCAGAAACGCGAGATGTTGGAGGAGAGTGCGGCCGAGGCCACCGGTGAGGTAGGTGAGCAGGTGCTGTGTGATGAGGAACACGTACTGCGGTGTTTTGGGGAAAAGCCTGGTGACGTGGGCAAGAAGCCAGGGTCGTATGTCTGTCATGCTGCCGTGGAGGAGGCGAAGAGGACATATGTATGTAGCTCGGTCTTTTGGGGAGACGGTTTGCATAGCGCATGTTCGGCAGCGTTTTGCGTCAGAGGGTGCGTCAGGGGTTTGCACGAGCCATTTTGGCTTGAATTCGAGGGTTGTGGAGCAGCCGGAGACGGGGGACATGTCTTCGAGGAGGATGGCCCAGGTGGACTGTTGGGGATCTGGGGTGGGGGGTCCCACGAATACACCTGGTTCGGCGAGAGAGCGGAGCTTGTTCATGACGGTGGGGAAGAGTAGGACGCCCTCGTGGTCCATGAGGTGGTTGCGGAGGTCGCCCTGAGATGATCGAAGGCTTGCAGGTACAATCTTGCCGTTAGGGTCCATGGAGAAGCAAGACATCTCCTTACCCCGCTCCGCGGCTGAAAACAGTGGCCTGATATGTTCGTTGAAGCCTGTCAAGATTTGTTCGCCAGCAAGCGTCTTAGGTACACCCCTAGGAACCCGAAGGACCTTGCCGATTATGAAATCGGGATTGATCAGTTCAGCGATGTATCTCCTTCGGTCGTCGCATATTTCGATTTTGCGAAGAAGAAGAAACGGCGTTGCTAGGCTTGGGCGCTCGTTCGAGGGACTGTCTTCGAGGGAGATGGTAAAGATGGCATTTGCAGCGCCTTTGTTGAGATATTGGAAACAGAATCCCTTGGTAAACGAGGGGGGGTTCGTTGATCGCACACAACATAGCGTCGCATCGTTGGGCACAATGGCTGGAAGCACCTGGTTTTGCGTATCTAGGTGTACCCTTCCTAGACTCAACGGTTTTCTGGAAACCGTGATTTGTACTTCGGCGGGTTTTGCCATTTTCGCTATAATTCAGAATAACGATGGATTGTGCTGGAATTGCGAGGGCTGCTGTTGGGTAGGGATGTTGATGCGCCGAGGACAGGGCATCTCTGCAGTCGTGCCAGGCTTGACCTTCGAAAACGCTCCTACCGACGTGGGAATGCGTTACGGTGATGGTGTTTGGTTCTTCCCGGAGTCCAGCTGCTGCTGCCTTGCGTTTTCCCTTCTCTTTCTCGAAAGACGGTGAATGGCTCCTGCCACGATGCAGCCACTTCAGTCAGGCAAAATCCGAAGCCCCGCAATTCGTCTCCTTTTCAAACCACGCCAACGGTTGATGTCGAGGGAGGTCACTTGATTCATATTGCGTGTTCTTTTGTTGTCATGTGGTGAGGATTGGGCTGCTGGCGCAAGGCTCGTCCCGTCGATGGTCAAGTTTCGCGTGCATGACATAATACGTCTCTGGCCAATCACATTGTAGAACGCCCGTCGCGACCCAAACGCGACATCCTACGACAAGATGGGGGGCCGTATCCCCATTATACAACCATAAGCCCCACGTTCGAGTTTGCTAGGCGCCCGATCTCTTCTCAAAGTCTGTATACACATCGTCGACCAAAGATGTCCGCCCCATCGCCCTTGCCAACCTACCTCTACAAAATCCTTCCCTCAGCCCCTCCATCTCCTCTCCCCGCTCGCCTTCCACTCTCAGACCTCGACCGCAACGACGGCTACATTCACCTCTCGACATCGGAACAAGTGCCCGGGACAGCCGACAGGTTCTTTGGCAGCGTATCAGAGCTGTGGCTGCTGAAGATTAGATACGAGGTCTTGGCTGCAGGCACCGATGGCGATGGCGCAGTGAAAGCAGGCAATCAGGCAGAGGTCAGATGGGAGGAAGCGGGACATGGTTGCTTTGCGCATCTATATGGCGCTGACTTGGGGAGCGGTAATGTGGAGAGCGTTGATAGGGTGGAGAAGAGGGGGAGCTGGGCCGAGTCGCTCAGCTTGGAGTGGTAGGCTGTACGCAGGAGCATGGCGTTTGAGCCTATATACAGTAGCAGGGAGGCTTCCCGTTGTGGCGAGATGAAGCATCACCAAAGTCACTTACAACTATTCATCGTAGCTACCATCATACACCAAGGTGCCACTAAAAGTAATTAGACAATGCGTAGATGCTTCAAAAATAGTAGAGATTATAATGTAATACCTCTAAGTGTTTTTAGTATCTTGTTACTACTGTATAGGCTTACGCGTTATGCTATTAACGTAGGACAGGGACATGATAGACACGAGCTCCCTTATACTCTGTAGCTTAGAAATTATTCTGTAAGTTAGTAACACACTTAAGCTTAGTAATACGTCCGTCGCCTCATCTACATACTGTGTTCTCATTGTGCTTACTGCTTTTGTCTCAGCAATAGTGTAAAGGCTGGTGGTCCTTAATATCCTCAATGTTCATGTTACTTGTAGCAGAAACTATGCCTAGTTTATGATTCGCAGTCGACCTTTACATGATTTTAATTGATGTTGAGGGTTTGATATAAACACCCCAGTCTAAGTCTGGGTAGTACATGATTTTTGCGGTTTGACTCATTGACATATGGACAAGGAAGTCAACGAAACTCCGCTTCCGCGCGGTTGTAATTTTTTCCCAATGAACGAGATTCGAGGAGATACAAACAAAACTGATAAAAGCTGGCGTTTGATCATATCTCAAGCTCCTAGGAAAACATTGGTGAGAGACTCTAGGTGACCTTCCCTCAAGCAATGTTATACTCAGTTGCAACTCTGTGCAAGCGATACAGGAGCGTGCGAATCAGAAGGTACTGGCTAGCCTATGGGATTCACAGGTAACCAGGCTATACTCTCAATCTGTAGCTCATTTTTAGCAGCAATTAGCAAGTGCATACCTAGGATTATTGGAGCATCCGATTAGCATCGTTATAGCACTCGATTAATGCCCTACACTCTTCCCTTGCATTCTACCGTGGTTTCGTGCAAGCAAAGAGGCTTGTTTTGCTAATGTATGTAGCCATCTCATTCCGCCAATAAACTTTGTCAATGCCGTGCTCGTGGTTTTGAGTATTGAATGCATCCTTTTCGGAATTTGGCTACAGTCTTGTTCCCTACCCAAAGGGTATGCTCTACCGTAGAAAGCAGGCTGGGATCCTTGTACGTGGGCATGATCATCTTTACCCAACACCTCGTAAGTGTACAGGAGGTAGTCAGCTCGGTTTACATGCTTGTCACTCCTTTAACCAATAATGTCTTTTGGTTTTGGCTAGTCTAGCGTGCTGATTGGGTGGCCAAAAAACAGGCATGCAAGCCGAGGTGACTACCTCCTGTAAGAGACTTGCAATTCCCAGCATTACTGAAAAGCTTACGTGGGTGTGCCTCGCATTGATGGGTCGTCCAGGTCCAGAGGCTTGCAAAGTTTCGCAGCCACAACCGCAATTGGAAACGGGGCCAGGGTCAGTACAGGGCTTGCAGTCTGCTTGATAGATCCGAGTTTCGGGCGCGGAGACGCGAATTGTGAGGCTTCGCCACTCATCCCAGACAATGAGGTGACGGATTGTCAGAGTAGGGTTGAGGCTGGGGCCGGGACGAGGATGGTGTTCTTTTTTTAGGTGAATATTTGTCAACTATGGTCCAGAGATTGATGCTTGTATGAGATCTATGTGTGGGGTGAAACATTGAACAGGGAGCCATCGAATCGATGACAATTCGTCATCCTTCGTCTCTTCGGTTTGTCTTGCACTCACGTCGGGAAGGAGCTGTCCGGGTACCGCTTGTACTCATGCTTACCTATGGAATTCGGTGGGTCGTGACGCGTTTTATATACGAGGTGAAGTAAATTTGGCTTACATCCTTGTTTGGGTACGACCACTCAGAATGCCAACTTGATAGAGATTAGAAGCTACGAGAGAGCTCGTATTGATTGAGCTACCAAAGTCTCAATCACTGTTTGTCATGGCCAACATAACGCACTAATCATAAAGTTTAAAGTTCCTAGATATTACATGTATTCTCTAGAAGTAGTAGAGATTATATTTTACTATACTTGCGTGCTTTTATTACCTTTCTGCTGCTGTATAGGCTTAAGCGTTATACTGTTAAAGCAGAATAGGGACATGATAAATACAAGCTACTTCACACCATTTGTCAGGCTTGAGCAAGCGTGTAACCCCAGACGACTATGTTCTGTACCGGTATGATTTGAACTGGGCGATGCGACCAAGTAGCGAAACACAACCATGAGGATGACCTCATGAGTACATCCATCCTACATAGCATCAGAAACAACCTCCCGCCCGCACTGCCCCTTCCACACTGCTGCACTCCACGGCGCTATCCACCAACAATCTTAGTATACACATCAGCTGGACCATGCATCCGCAGATCCAACGTACTACCATGTCCATCTGCTAGTGGCCTACCTACAGGGTATAGACGCATCAGATTACATGCTGGTTGAGTTTAACGAATTACCTGCTCTATTTTACTGTAATCGAATGCTGTTATTCGTCAAAGTTTAATCAGGGTCTGATCTGATGTGCCTGTATCCTGTAGATGCACACAGCCTTCGTTCGTTTCAGAGGTATTTGCCGGAGATGCAAGAACACCACTACCCTGGCTATAGCATGTGCCGCGTACAGAGACGATCCCAATGAGATCCACTGCTGGCTCAAGTTCCTAGGTACCGTGGTACGACCTCATCGACGGGTGGCGGCGGATATCGTGCAAGAACGCGTACTTCGGCATCTAAAATTAGGAATTCAGGATGTCTGCCGATGACATTTCTCGCTCTCAATCGTCATGGGCGTGGCAGTGCCAGACCTACAGGAATGGGAAGCGTGTATAAAAGACCACCCGCAATGGCAAAGATGAATGCCAACCTCCCGTCATCACGAAGTCGCATCTTTTGCCAACAGTTTGTATAGACCGAAGCCAACATGCGTTACTCGATTACTGCAACACTCCTCGCCTCGCTGGTCTCAATGTATGCACTACCTGCGCCAGTACCTCAGGCATCTGGGGCCACTTCGCCGGCTCTTGATACACCTCAAGTGGACGAGCCTCTTCCTCCTGACGCGTCTGGTTCTCTCCGCGGTTCTGAGGAACTACTGGGCTATAGTCCTGGCAACCCTATCACCGAAGAAACTACAGTCGTCCCACCGTCAGACTTCGAGGTTGCTCCGGGCCAAGCTGAGGACCCTGACCTCGGACTATATATTGACTTGTCTACCGTTAAGAATCCCCAGCCCTTGCAAGGAAGTGAGACTACGCCCACAGACCCTGGACCACGGTAGGTACAATCTATGTTACGTCTTCTAGATTGTGTGCTGACAATATGAAAGCACTGAAGCATATGACCGATTGAATAGCGATCTATACATTCCTCCGACCACCGATGCTGGAGATGTATCTAACGCGAAATGGCCTTTCGGACTCAGTCACAACCGTCACGGTCTTGAGGGGTCTGGGTGGGCACGATCTCAGAACACCGATCAACTGCCTGTATCAGTAGCAATGGCTGGTGTGAATATGCGCCTCTCCCCCAACGCATATCGAGAGTTGCACTGGCACAAGCAAGGAGAATGGGCTCTCATGTAAGCCTACCAATGCTTTCCAACGACTGCCATCCTGACTCATCATCCATGGTAGGCTCAATGGCAGCGTCCGAATCGCTGCCGTCGACGATCTTGGCCGAACCTTCGTTGACGATGTCCAAGAGGGCGACGTCTGGTTCTTTCCCCCCGGCATCCCGCACTCCATCCAAGCGTTCGACAACGGCTGCGAATTCCTCCTCGTCTTCAACGACGGCACCTTCAGCGAAGACAACACCTTCCTCCTCTCCGAGGTCATGGCACGCAACCCCAAAGAAGTCCTCGCCAAAAACTTCCACACTGATGTATCGACATTCGATGATATCTCGAAGGAGCAGCTGTGGATCTTCCCGGGAAGCGGACCACCATCTGCCGATATTTCTGAGCAAAACGTTACTGGACCGGCGGGCTCGATCCCAAAGGAACTAGCGTATTCATTTCACTGGTCGCAGCAAGAGCCCCTCAGGGTACCAGGGGGAAGTATCAAGATTCTCGACCCAGCCACTTTCCCCATCGCAGACACCTTCAGCGCAGCACTCATCACCATCGAGCCTGGTGCTATGCGCGAGATGCACTGGCACACCACCTCTGACGAATGGACATATTTCCTCGCTGGCAGTGCGCGTCTAACGGTCTACGAGGCCCCGTCTGCGTCACGCACCTTTGATTTTACCGCCGGCGACGTCGGATACGTTCCCGTTCCGAACGCACATTACATGGAGAACACGGGCAACGACACGCTGATCTTCCTAGAGGTCCTGCAGGCACCTACTTATAGCGATATTAGCGTCAATCAGTGGTTGGGACTTACACCGAGGCAGATTTTGGAAGATCATTTGAATGTCGGGGACGGGTTCTGGGAGGGGTTGAGCAAGACGGAGAGTTTTGTTGTTGAAGGGAACCCGGATTTGACGACCACGGACTTTTCGAACCAGAATTGAGCACTGTACGAAGGAGCTCGTATTGATCAAGTCACCAAAGTCACAAGCACTGTGGTTAACACCACACACTAGAAAGTCTATCAAAAGTGATCAGCCTATACGTGTATTCTCTACAAGTACTAGAGACAATATTATGCTAGACCTTGAAACCTTTATCGCCGTAATCATTCGAATTCTATTAGCCAGGATCTAATGTGACATGTCTCTATCGTGTAGGTAACTTTGGGGACGGTATTGACACCGTCTTTCATCCCCGAACATGATCGCTGTGATGAGTTGGGCATGTTGGTGTTCTTGGAGCAGCGAACACGGGACTCGAGTAGCTCAATGCAAAAAAAAAAAACTGAGACTGCTCTCATCTTGGTTCTTTGAGTCGCAGCTGGGAGAGTCATTGCTCGCTTATATTTGCTGTTGTTGAATTCTCGACTACCTTGATGGTTGGTACGGGTGTTGTTTCCGGAGATGGGTTATATGGGTGATTGGTGGGGGAAACGGAGAGCATGGGCCGAAGGTCGAGTCACCTTTGAGCACGCCATATACTGTCGAGAGAGTCCGCGTGATATATCGCGATTGGTTAACCACCTCAGATCTGCATGTTACTGATTGCATCCAAGCACGTTTCCTGTGTTGTGGAAAGATCAGCAAGACTGGTTCGAATGACGGCTAATCAGTTTCCAGCGGAGCGCGATGCCGGAAACAGAGACATGAGTGTCTGAGTTAAGGAGAAGTTTTACATCTTCTGACCAATGGGTTTCCATCGCGCTAGGTAAGTATAGCGAGACTTGCACATCACAGCGGATGTTTTTGACACGTCGCTCGGGCTCTGCACATGCGGGTAGCCGGGTGGTTCACCCTTCTCGCTCTTTTAAAGCATATTAGATATTTAGCCTGCCATGTCGTTGATTCAAGATCACGATAGGCGCAAGACAGGTGTCGAAACACGATGCGCATCGAGCAGCCCAAGTCTCGTGGGGAGTAGGACCGATTGGCCTTGGGCACACAACCGGCCAAAAGCATGAGACACATGGCGATTTGCAAAGCCCGATGGTAGGGAATCGTTGAAATTCGATGCCATACCAGTGGGAGGTGGAGCAAGTCCCGCGGCGTTCCGGCTGTCGAATCAGTGGAGACGAGTTGTGGGAACGGCTAGGCTCGGGTCGAGGCTACCAGCCACAGGTGGCGTAGAGAGCGATGCTGTTTTGGGGCCCGATATATCAGGCTGGGCGGTGCATGAATATGGCGCGTTGCAGGACGACGGAAGAGGTGGAAAAAGGGGACGACGGGCCAAAATGCCAGCCTTGTGAAGCAGCGCGTAGGTTGTGGGTGAGGTGGTCAAATGGGACAGCGTGGAATGCTAGTGCCGGCTTCTTGGGGATGAGTTGTTGTCGCGGTAGCACCGGGGTTGCATGTGATGATGGGCAGAAGCAGTGGTGTGGCTGCCTTTGTGGAACGGGTTTCCTGCAGTTTGTCTGCAGCATGGGCCGTTGTGCAGATGCAAGTGGCGACTCGGAGTTGTCTTGCAGTGAAGGAGCACGCAGAAAGCAGGGTTGGACGCGTGGGACGCGCATGGAGAGAGTCGATTTCGATTCCAGCCTGCCGGCCCAAGCGCTGCTCTGTGAGATTGCACACGGGCACCTTGGTCGCGAGGCACAAGGCCAGCGCAGACAAGGTTTGTGCGCATGTCTGACTTGGTTGTCCTCTTTACTTGCTCCTCTGACCCTCGATCCGCTCCTTTTCCACGGGCCTCGCTGCTGTTGACTGTGCGGCCGCCTGTCACACGCCCCCCTCCGGCTGACAGCTGCGCCGCCGCCGAACAAACGAAGGACCAAATCAACCACTCGGCAGACGTGGCCACACGAGGCGCCTCGCCCGACGCCAGCATGAGCAGCATCAAGTCGCGGCTCCATCAGGCGCGCCAGAAGCTGCTGCGGCGCGGCAGTGCAGCATCGACGACAGCGCGGTCCATTGCATCGTCGGCGGGCAGCGAGCTCCATGGCCCGGGACACATGGCCGGCAGCAGGCTGCGCAAGAGCATCTCCATGTCCAGGCTGCCGGCGGCGTCTGGCACAGGCACACAACTGCGGGGAGACAGCGGACCGGATGCGCAACGCTTGACCCAGTCAGAAGTCTTGAGCACGGGCCCCGAGGCCGCTGAGGAGAGTAGCACCAGCCGTAGCCGGTCGACCTTTGCGTCCACGTCCATTTCCAACGATCGGCAGTCTGATCTGCCCACGCCCAACAGCAACGCCAGCGTCCCCAGCAGCTACACGCCGCCCACGCCGCCGCCGCCGCCGCCGCCGCCTGTGTGCCCCGAGGTCACGCTCGAGGAGCCCACGCCTATTCACCCTGCCGCGCAGGTGCAGCCCGCCAACGCGCTTCCCTCGCCCGCAGCCTCGCCCTTGCCCTTGCCCTCGCCCGGCGCGCCCACGGCTGCAACTGCCACCACTGCCACCACTGCCACCACTGCCACCACTGCCACCACTGCCGCCACTGCCGCCACTGCCTCCCCGTCCAGCATCCTGCGCCGCCAGTCTGTCGCCAACACAGCCGATGGCCGCATAATCAAGACGCTGCTCGCCCCCGACATCCCCCACGCCGCCCTTGCAACGGGCCCCCCGACTGCCGTAGCCCCCAGCGACTACTTTGGCACTGCAGCTGGCCCTGCCGCCTTCTCCCCCGGCATGATGCACCGCAAGATCTGGGTCAAGCGGCCCGGCGCCTCGCCCACCCTGGTGCAGATCCGCGAGGACGACCTGGTCGACGACGTGCGCGACATGATACTGAAAAAATACGCAAACTCGCTGGGCAGGAGCTTCGACTCGCCCGACGTCACGCTCAAGGTCGTGCCGCGCGATGCACAGAAGGGCCAGGACCGCACCCTGGGGCCCGAGGAGGAAATGTGCCGGACCTTGGATGCATACTTCCCCGGCGGGCAGACGGTCGCCGAGGCTCTCATCATCGACGTGCCCCAGAAGAGGACGCCCAAACCCTCGCCCAGGGTCCCTCAATACTACCCCTACCACGACGATGCGACGAGCCATCAGACCGAGTACTTCCCTCCCATGCCTGTCGTCCAGCCCTCGCCCGCTCCCCCCGGCTCATCGCCCAACGAGGCTCGCATACCGCTGCCTCATGCCCCACACTCGATAGCAGTCCTCAACACTGGACATCTGCCCCCTCTGCCATCACCTGGTGGCACCCGGCGAGGGACCCTCCATGCTCATCGTCCCAAGTACCAACGAACACACACTGCTTCGCCCACTATAATGGCTGGTGGCATTCCCTCATTAGCCACCACCAGTGCCCCTCGTCCAAACAACCGTCCACGCAAAGACTCGTCTGCTTCCGATACCAAGCATTCTACCACCTCGAACAACCCGATACCCACTCCTCCCGTCGGCGCCGACTCCATGCTCCGCCAACAAACACTGCAAACCTCGACTCCCTCCACACCACGTATAGCCTCGCCAGTACTCAAGGAAAAGAGACGAAAGAAGAGACCAGCCATCGAAGCACCCAGTCTCCCCGCCGGCCTCCTCGATGGCTCTGTACCCCCCATCAACGTCCTCATCGTCGAAGACAACATTATCAATTTGCGCGTCTTGGGTGCCTTCATGCAGCGTCTCAAAGTGCGCTGGCAACGCGCCATGAACGGCAAAGAGGCCGTGACAAAGTGGAAGGCCGGAGGGTTCCATCTTGTGCTCATGGATATCCAACTGCCTGTCATGAACGGATTAGAAGCCACCAAAGAGATTCGACGGCTCGAACGCGTCAACAGCATTGGTGTATTCAGCAGTGGAAGCAGCGAGGCGCCAAATACAAGACTAGGGGGTGACAAGGCACAGGAGGAGGTTGTCAAGGATGACCAGCTAAGCGACAAGGGCATGTTCAAGAGCCCGGTTATCATTGTGGCGCTTACGGCGAGTTCGCTGCAGAGTGATAGGCATGAGGCGTTGGCTGCGGGGTGCAATGATTTCTTGACAAAGGTACGCCCCCCTCCCCCCTAACATGCCAGTAGTGTGTATGTACTAACCTCCCACACAGCCTGTCAACTTCGTCTGGCTCGAGCGCAAAGTCAAAGAATGGGGCTGCATGCAGGCTCTCATCGACTTTGACGGATGGCGCAAGTGGAAAGATTTCGCAGACAAGAGCGACAACAACGATTCCACCTCCAAGTTGTCTAGCAGCTACCACAGTATCGCCCCGAGCAAGAAGAGCAATATGAGTCCAACCACGAGTTCTCACCCTGAAATTGGTGCTAATGGTGACAAGAAGGACGAGAGTGTGCGGGAAAGGGAAAAGGAGAGGAAGAACAAGAGAAAGAGTTTGAGTGTGCTACCCACGCTTGTTGCAGAGGAGGCGGAAAGTCCGCCTACAGGTGACACCGCCGCTTAAGAAGTAAGAGGGGACGACGACCACAACATCACAAACACAACACAACAGACCATGTCACACCACAGTATATCACAGCGACTATAGAATGTCAACATCAACCATCAATTACACCGGCCAGACGCCTCCACAGCCGTCAGCTCAACTTTGCATCCCACGGATTCTCCTATGTCAACTCGATACTTTAACGGCGCTTTTGACATTTTCATTCGGTTTGCGCAATTTTGTCGCCGGCAGGCTCTTGGCGAGTTGCGTAATTACACACGTACACGATTTCGACACTAGGTTGATTGGTGGAGTGGGGTCTATGCGGCGGGGAAAAAATCGTGAGGAGTTTGGGCGGGGGGAGTACGTGTATGTGTATATAGAGTGGAACCTGATAGAGGGGAGAGGAGGGGAGGAGGTTAATGATAATTGTCTTGTTCGGATTTGATGTGCCTTACTGTTGGGTTTTAATGTGCGGATTAGCATGGAAGAGACAGTGAGTTTAGACCTGAGTTGACCAACGTATTCTGGCTGTCCTCATGTTGTCATGGTCGTCTAGGTCAGTGATATGCATGGTTTGAGTATTGCTGTAGGTGTGGTGAGTGAGCGTGGGTCTGTTGAAGTACGATTGGGCATCTAGAGGGAAGGCACTGATCGCGCTAGTGACGCGCTAACGTTGAGCATACACTCACGAGGCCTTGACTACAATTCTCTGCCTCGAGACAACGACAATATGTCGTATACACGACGATTAGTTCGGACCACACCGAATTTCATGGTTGCATCGCCTAGATGTAGGACACCGGCGGTGGTAAAGTCGAGGATATCGTTTGCATATACTACTCAATCACCGCCTACTCGCTCCACTGCATCCCACAACGAGCTGTTTGAGTATACATCTGGACGCTGGCTGTTACTTCACATCTGGCCTACTACACGAAATCTTCTGTTAACACAACGACGTAGTTGGAACAATGTTAAAAAAAAACATGCGGACAAATGGCGTGTCTTCCACTTTTCAGAATTCAACTTGGCTGCTGAGACTGTTGGACAAAAGGCAGAAAATATGAATAGCCTTGGGAAGCTTGGTGAAGGCGGCTTCAACAGAGCATTACTTATCACCATGTAAAACGGCTTCAGGTTCGTTGGCCGTATTCCATACGCGTCGACTGAGCCAAAGGACTTACTTGTCGCGAGTGATGTTGCGACAATAAGATATCCCCGCTTGCATGGCCCGCCTGTTCCGGAGATATACGGTTACTCGACTACTTTTAATAATGCTGTTAGTGTCGAATACATATTCATGGAACTCGTTGACGGACGCAACTTGGGTGAGCACTGGCGTGTGATGCTAAATTAAGCAAAGATTGAAGCCACCACCAAGCTTGTGGAGTTGGAGGCGCGGTTTTTTGCTTTGGAATTGCCGGCGAGTGGGAGTCTTTACTACGAAAGGGATTTGCCAGCAGGAGTTCGGAAGATTGATCTGCGTGAGAATGATCCTGCATTTGGCAACGGAATTTGTGTTGGGCCAGATACTGGACAATTATGGACAGCCGCTACATCCTCTGCAACGCGTGCGGAGATATTCAGGGTAGGTAATCTCGAGCTTGCAAAGCAATCGCGGTCTCGTGAGAAAACAGCTCGAGTGGTGAAGGCTTGCGCCACAAATTCATTAATGTGACCTGTGACCTCATAGTATAGATCTATACCTTATGCACATACGTGCGACCCATGGTCTTGTCGAAGTTAGTATCTGGTAAAGTACAGTCTCCTCATCCACCATGCACTTTCCCGGGGTGCGGGCTATAAAGTAATTTGTCGGAGCGTACTGTGGAGACTTGCACCATCGAATGGGCAAACCTCGATCTTGGAGGCAGGGTGATAGAAGCGCGTGCATATGAATGAAACAGGAATTCAAACCACACCGGCTCACCGGCTCGACACCGCCCTTTGCAAACGCTGGACCTTGGGTAGAGGGCCTGCTGACACCTCGCACAGGCAGTCACGAATTCACTTCATCCAGAGATTTGCTCTGCCAGTAATAACCCACTGTTCTTCTCTCACCTGCCTCTCACTTGCCCCATGTGCGACTTCCACGAGTCGAGTTTGCACTCCGTGAAAGCTGCAGGCGGATACTATATCAACACGTGCTCTCCCGTACTCCCTCCCAGCCAAGATCCTCGCTTCTGTTTCTATTTCACTGCAGCCCCCGCCTCCGCCGAACCAGAGCGCCAGCTTGCTCGTATTGGTCACTTCACCTGCCACCAGCGCACCCTGCCGGCGACCTCACAAACCAAGTTACGAAGACTTGTAAAACTCAACCCATCACCCCCCAACAGCTCCAAGATCATTGCCACCACAGCTTACCAGGTGAGTAACAATACCAGACACTGCGCACCAACAAGACCGCTGATCAAGTTTATTGCAGATTGAGGACCCCAGCCAGTGTCGAGCCACAAAACCTTGCACGAGCGGGAGCTTCGTCAGTCACTATCCAAGCTCACGCGATGCCTCTCTTCCCTCCCGGTACTCCGCATAACATCTTCGATGGTTATCTCGACGACTGGGAAGCCTGGAGAGACGGCGTAGATCCTGGTCCTATGCCTCCCACGACCATGCAGAAGACTGTCGAGCAGGGCTGCGAATTCATCAAGGACTTCACCCCCCTAGAAGGGCACAGCATAGAGTTCAAGAAGGAGATGAAAGGACACGTGCTTGAACAACGCACCTTTGACAGTGATCGTGTGTGGGCTAGAGTATTCATCAAAGACGTCACAGAGCATGGTCCAAATGATGCAGACAAGGATAAATGGGCCCCGATGAGCGCGATTAAGGTTGATGAGAAGTAGGAAGAGATCAGAGACTGGTGTGTCCATGTTTGTTCGTTTCCCGTGCAGAAGCTGTGGGAGTGATGAGTGGAAGGCAGCGATCTCTGGGACAGGGGAGCAGGCAGGTATTGCCGTTCTGCACATTGGGTAACACTATCGCCCACGGCAGTTTGTACGATGGAAGTCAAAGTGAGCCTTTCGGAACAGGTCCAAATTGGCCCTCGATTTATCTCGGTGATAGCTTTTCCTGTAGAATGATCAGGATAACAGCCATGAATCCAATCACTCATACCTTCTCCGTTGCATTATTGAAGACAATGTTTACGACTTCCTTTACACCATGTCTTCTATCAAAAAATATGCGTAATGCCCCTAACATCATCTTCCAGAGAACGTACGGAGGAGTTCGTTTTCCTGAAAGCACCGTAGCACTACTGCGAGGAGCCGTGTCAGTCTCCTCGCAGCCGTAACGCATACGCAGAGTTGTTCTTGATATATCTGTATACTCTACAGTGTTCTAAAGATATACTCTTATTCCGTAACATAACGCTGTTAGCTCCCCAATCTAGGATAACGCTGTTGCAATCAAGAACTCGTAGTGTGTGTGCGCCAAAAGAAACAGTTTCCTTAATACCTTATCTACAGAATCGAAACAACCTTATACGTTCCACGCTAGGCTTGCTAGGCGTAAGGACAAGTGTAACTGCCGACATGCACACTCGACATTTCCATATCAAGGATGCCCCGGGGACAATCCCTCCTGTTGTACAACCACCTCCTCATGCAAAACTTCTACTTGCAGTTGCTCGCCCCAGGAATAAACGTGCCATCCGAGTTCTCGCACCCACACTTGCCATCATCAGGGCTCTTAATGCACCCCGCGCCCTCCCCGCTGCTCTCACCCTTCACACCAGCCGGAGCCCAGTAAAACGTCCACGTATCCGCGTTGGCCTTGGTGCTTGTACCGGGCGCGCAGTTGTACGCCTCACATGTGCCATAGGGAGCGCCGGGGACCTTGTCGTACTGGTGGTCTGTAGTGAAGACGGCGAAGGTCTGCTTGGCGGTGCGGGTGTTGTGGCTGCATTCCGCAGCTTGGATGGCTTTGCTCGTTTTGATAGCTGCGTTGGTATTAGTTCACGTGTGGGGGAGCGTTTTTTTAAGGTGGTTGTTTGGAGGGAAACGGACGGGAGCAGCTGGGCTTGGTTGGGTATTTGCCCTTGGTGTTTGAGGTTGCGGGATCAAGGGTGGCAGTGACGGCGGTGGTTAGTGCGAGGATCACGAGGAAGGTTTGGCGGCCGAACATGGTGCTGGATTGGTGTGTTGTTGAGTTTGAGTTTGGGTTTGAGTTCGAGTTTAGGTATGAGGCGGAAATGGACTGGTGGCTTGATGGTAGTGTAGGTTAGTGGCGCGGCGTCTACTTTTATATTCATCTTGTTGCAAGTCGCACAGACAGTGTACACCCAATTTGTTGCAAACATCACCAGATACGCAGTACCTGACGATCCACATCTGGTACGAACGCGGTGGTCATGTGGAGACTCGGTAATTTGTTGTTTCCTTGCACAGGCCAGGATTGCGAAACACCGCATCTAGAACCGGCAAGGGTGGGAATGGTAATCACGAAGCTTGGTCCACTCAAGCACAAGGCTTGCGCAAGGATCGACTCATCCGCCCCCAGCATAGTCTGTCTCAACCACCAAACGTTGTTGATGTTTCTCATGCATTCTCCTCCTCGTTATAGTCGTCGAACGGCCAATGCGCTGTCATTGCCGCTCGCTCCTCCCGGACTCAGCTTCCGCAATTGTATCAGCCTTGAACTTGCTTGCCCGTTGCTTGAACTCGTCATATAACTCCAGGGCAACATGTCCGTCCTGCTCAACTCCCAGGATAATCACGGCTCGACTCAAGAACTTTATCCGCGTCGACTTGCGCCTCATCTAACCGTAGGCATTCCTCAATCTTATCCTTCGAGGAGGCGACGGGACAACCTATGTCTGCATGTGTGAGGACCTGGAAAATTCAGGCCAATGTTTCGTCAACTCGATCAAGCTTGCTCTTAAAGCAACGTTATCGCCACGCCATGGCCATGTGGCAGTATCATAGAGATTGCGTATCAGACCGCTGAACTCTTTCGTCATTGCCTTGTAGTGTCTTGGATTGAGGCGTTTAGTCGCTGTCACGTATGTGTAGTGAAGCTGACGGCGGTGTTGAAGTATCGCCTGCTTAATCTGCTCGGGGCTCGTCAGTTTATCGTATGCTACGGTTGGCTCGGATGTTCCGAATGACATCGACGCGCTATCGATGTTGTTATTGAACTGACCCGGAATACCCGTTTGTATGAACAGTGGCAGGGCAGTACAGTGTTGCCAGTCGATCACGCCGGTAATGGCGAGGTTCTCCGATATGAAGACATTGTTTGGCGAGAAGTCGGGATGTCTGGGCGTGGGACGGGCAAGCACGTGGCTATGGTCGGGAACTATGTAGGGCACCACAGCCAGGTACTGTTGTAAGCTCTTCAGGTGCTCGGTGGGCGTCAGCTTCTTATAATAATAGATCTCTCGCTAGCAAGTCACAATGTTCATTTCGCAAGCTTCAGGCAACTCTGAATCTCTCCGGGAGGTCATTGTAGTTGTCGTGCAAGAAAGTTCAGATTTTCTATCTATTTGTGACTATACATGGTGTGTCTGTCCCTTAGTAACAAACTGTCGGCATAAGGCTCAACAGTTGTAGTACGTGTGAGCACGTCTGAATCCCGCTTTGACATAAGAGGCCACGAGTTCGACCGGTTCCTGGAGACCGCGTCTCCTTGAGTCCTCGGGGGGTCCATTGAAGGTAGGATCTGAGGCGATTCAGGACCACCAGCTTCAACATCTGTGGGTATTGAATCTGACCTTTTTCTTGGCCTTAGAGAACGTATCCATTCTACGACTCCGCCAAAGAGCTGCTCCCAGTAGAAGTACAGACAGGGAAATAGAGCAACGATGGCAATAAGCAAATAGAGGTTATTATGAAGAATTTTGGAAAAGAAGAACCCCAGCGCAATAAATATTGCACTATACCACGCAACGAGATGAAATATCTGGAAAGATCGTTGAGAGAAAGAAGTCCTCTGCCGCATTTCAGTGGAAGAGCGCGCCGAAGTTCCCCAGCCCGTCTGATTCATGGTAAAAAGAGCCCAGACCTTTGAAGGCAAAAGACCGAAGAAGTAGACGAAGCCGTAAATGCTGAAGAGTAGTATCCAGGGGTCCCGGCTGATGCAACAAGCGAGTGCAGATTTGAACAACGCCACGCCAAACCTGTTCTTACGTTAGCACATACAACATACATTGCATACATGTCAAAAGAATACTGACATTACAATCAACCAAACGACAGGAGATAAGGGGTGGTCGGCTGGGTTGTCGAACATGAAGCGAAAGACGGTGGCGATGAGGATGAAAGGGTATATCGTTTGGATGGTGGTCTCAACGAGCAGCCAAGGCGAATGGTAGACGAAGCTTTTGGGAAACCAGAAGGCTTCTCGAAAGAAAGATTTGCTCCATCTAGTTTGCTGAGTGACCCAGCGCACGAAGACGGTGGGGGATTCGCTGTCGCACCATGTTCTATGGGTATAACGGGTCTGAAGGCCATGTCCAAGGAGCTGGTTGGTCAAATGGCGATCATCGCCGAACGTCGTGGGCTTCCCGCCAAAGCTTTGTAGGTTCCATGGTCCAAGGACGGTCTCAAGATCCGATGTACGATACATGCTCATTGGACCAGAGAGACAGCCGACACAGCGCCAAAGCGACTGGCACGCTCGCTCGATGTTAAAAGCAAACCAGTATCGTGCCGCGCATAGCCTGGCTAGCAGAGATTCGCTGCGATTCCATATCTTGACGTCTGCTGTGATGCCCCCGATATCAGGTGATGAACGAAGTAAGGTCATCATTTCATCGAGAGCGTCTGAACGGACGAGCGTGTCAGAGTCCGTTGTGAAGATAGCATCGCGGGTGCGTTTGGCGTACATGGCCATGGCGAAGGCCGTAAACATGGCTGTACGCTTGTGGCCGTGAGGCTGCGCAAAGCACACAGCGTCGAGGCTATGGATGTTCCATTTCGCATCCCATTCCAGGACGATCTCAACCACAGCCTGTCTAGCCGCAGCCAGTGCCTCGAGATGACCAGGCCGATTGCGACCGATAACCCAGTGACGAAAGAGTGCCCATCGACCGCGTGTGTCCTCGGGCACGTGGTTGAAGTAGGTGTCCCGGTGCACGTCCGCTAGCAAGAGTGGTAGGTGGATCAGGGGAGCCTTGAATGACTTGAATTCGTCGATGAAGGCATTGGCCATGTCCAAGTCCGGCTCGTCGTTCCCATCGACAACGCCGATGATGCATTTCGGGCGCAGATCCTGCTTTTGCAAACTGCGCAGGCATTCTCGCCACGCTTTTTCGTCCTCGCGGTAACCGACGACAGCGATCGATACCTGCGCCTCAGGATTGAGCACAGTTGAGTTTGTAGTCCTTGAGAAAGCCTTCTCCGCATCGGCCGTGTAACTGGCCACTTTCTTTGCGCGGTTTTTCACAATGCGATTGATATCGTGACGGTTGAAAAGCGCACATGTAAGCTGCACGAAATACTGGCTCATAAGGATTGCGCCATAGAGTCCGATCGACGAGAGTCCGAAGTCGACAAGTACGAGGCTGATCCCGTAGCCGGCGATAAGGGCAGCAATGAGTCCAAATGAGAACAGCACATTGAAAGTGGCCAGGAAGACGTTGACTTTCAATGGCTTCCGCGTAGGTGTCTCGAACACTGTAGAGGAGTCGAAGAGGGTCGGCTTGATGCTAGCGACCGATGCATCTGGAGAAATTATTGAACCGGTGCTGATAGCCTTCGTTGAAGCTGTTGAGATCTCAAGAGTATGATCCTTCGCTTCATGTTTCTCCACGTCGATCACGGTCGACATGCTGCTTTGGTGAAGCAACGTTGAAGAGTGAAGCTTCAAGGCCAGAAGATGGGAGAGTTAGAGATGAATGGATGAAATTCACATCGTGACATATATGCAGGATAACATTGCCGGCCGGAAGATCACCCCTTTGCCACTGATGGAAGATTTCAACGGAGGGGTCCAGAATACTGACTCCGTCGCAAGCTCGCCTTCGTTGGCCTGACCACTAGACTCAGAGCACCAGACTACCTAGAGCTTCCATTTCTTGGCTTCTACGGCGCGATCAGTCGCCGTTAACGTTTGACTATCAAGATTCCCATGGTGAGCGTCATAAGCCAAGGTATCGGTCCGAAGTACCCGTGACCCCTTCTCCGTCTGAGAGGGAGGAGGTGTTCCAGACGTTCACGAGCTTATGTTGGGGTACACTAGGATACGCCGGCAGCTGCGAAGAAACACTAGGAAGCCGACACTCTCCAGCTCCATGCCGGAAGCATCAGTGGGAGGCCATCCTGAAAAGGCAATAAGCTATCATTCATCCCTTGGATCATTGTCGACGTTCTTAGCGTAGTTCTTCTAGATGCAACCGGTCGGCCCACTTGAACAAAAGCCTAGCCTCGTCCGTAAACTAATGTTGGTTCCCGCTAGTCGAGTCATAGAAAATTCGTTCAGCGGCGCTACCCTCTACATAAGCTAGTGCCATTTCTACCAAACCAAAGACAACCGAAAGGGACAGCGCGGGACGGCTCCAACTCTCCAAAGTTCAGCTTCTAGTGCCAACCAAGGCCTAGTACGGACGTTAGAGCCATTTGTCAACCACATGCGATTTGTTCTAGTTGGAACATCTTCGGCACCATAGCTCCGTTAGAATTCGGACGGTCAATGGCGAGCATATTGGAGCGATCCATTGTTCGTGTGGCCAAATCCCGTGGTGTTCGCCCTTGATGCGAATAATTTATCAATTCGCCTGACTAGGACTCCACTAGATTCTTTTTTCCTGTGATTAGATTCCAAGGAATGTGCCAAGTGGCCCAAAGTTTTCAGTGTAAATTAGTAATGTCGCAGGCATGCTGAAGGTTGGGCAGACTGATCCGGGAGTGGACAGGGTATCTTGCATCAGGGCGTAGTTTTGTCATTCCTTGATTATCTCGTCCAGAATCTGAAGCCACTCGTCTCTGAGTTTTCTTGTCTCAAATGCCCTATCTCTATATTGTTAAGTCTTCAACCCAGCGCAGAAGCCTACAACTCCCATGCATGGAGCAGCGGGGATATAATGTAACCCCCTGAAAGGTTAAGCCTTTTGTGCACGCTTGTGCAGAGAGTTCAGGGGGTGTTCTCAGGGACTCACGAACCTGTTTATCTCTGGCTTATGTGTGGCTTTTGATGACTATGGATTGGACGAGTCAACACTTAAAGGGAGACATTATTCCTGTAGTTCTGCTGGAGTACTGTGTTTGAATACTCGTTTGTAGATCACAATTAGTTGCCTCCACCTGGATGTGGGAACCAGTTGGGACTGGGAACGTCGTAGAGGGTGTTATTATGTTATTAGGGGTATAATACTTAGAGACGAAATTTAAAACTACGCATGAATGGCAAGGTCGCGACAAAAATTCATGAACTCAAACCCTTTCCAATGCCACGAATCCGGAAACCCAATTGCTCCATGCGAGGACTTTTTACAGCGTTGCGACCTTCAAATATCCATCGTGGCTCTCGCATGAGAGTGGAGACCTCTTCCCAATCCACTGCCTCACCTTTCTTCATGCCAATCTCCACGCAATGGGGACACCCCAAGGGACATTTTGTCTGATTGCTCATCCTCTTCAGTACATCATCATCATCATCGGTAACGTCACGACCCCCTGAGACAACCTTTGAGATTTCGATGATATCCAGCTCGGAGAACTTGCGCTGGTGGAGCCAGTTCGGAGCGTTAAATATCCCCAGCCCTTCAGGCGATTTGGTGTTCTTGAGTACTGGTCTGGTCGGGACATCGAGAGTCGGGTAGCGAAATTGCTCCCACTGAGTGACCACGCACACCGCACTTGCATTGGTAACAGTCTCCCGCCAGTGATCTCGAACTTTGATGCGTGACATTTGCTCATCACTGAGGCCCAATGCGCGGATCTCATGCTCGATCCCTGCAGTTGCGCAGCCGGGGTCAAAGATTGAGATCTCTGCAGGCATCTCAGCGGCCAGGTCGGCAATGAGATGTACGGCTACACTGTTGCGGGTGTCGTTTGTGTTCTCCTTAAAGGCGAAACCGAGGATTGCGATCTTCTTGCCTCTCAAGGATCCGTTGAGAGAGCGCACGACCTTTTTGCCAAAACGTTGTCTCTGGTACTTGTTGATGTTGAGCACTCCCATCCAGTAGTCTGCAACTTCGTCTAGATGCAAACTTCGTGCCATGTAGCACAAGTTTAGGATGTCCTTCTCGAAGCAAGAACCGCCAAATCCTACACCGGCCTGCAGGAATCGGCTTCCAAGGCGAGAGTCTGACCCGAGACCAAGGCTGAGTTCTTCGACGTCTGCGCCGAGCTCTTCACACAGAGCGGAAACAGCATTGATGCTAGAAATTCTCTGGGCCAACATTGCGTTAGCCACAAGCTTTGTAAGCTCGGACGACCACGTATTGACTGTTATAATTTTGTCTCGTGGTACCCATCCGGCATAGACACCCTTCAGGGCTTCGGCGGCTAGCAATCCACTTGGAGTAGTTGCACTACCGATAAGAATACGATCAGGATTCATAAGGTTCTCGACTGCACAACCTTCTGCAAGGAACTCTGGGTTGTTGAGGATTTCAAACTGAGCTTCAGGTCGGTGGAAGTCAAGCTGCGAAGAACTCGTTAGTCAAAGGATCATGTGTAGTCAAGAACATGCGTACTTACAATTTCGCGGATCATATTCGCAGTGCCGCAGGGTACGGTGCTCTTCTCCACTATGATCGCGTTTTGACGGGCATGCTTTGCAATCATGCTTGTGGCACTCTCCAGGATACTGAGATCTGCAGTAGCACCGCTACCAACGCCGAATAGCTTTGTGGGTGTGTTGACACAAATGAAGACGATGTCTGCGCTTGCGATGCACTCTTCAACTTTTGTCGTGAAGGTCAAGTTTGATGTCCGCCTGGGGATGCTGACAGTACCAACCCCGGGCAGATTAACGATTGATGCCCTGGTACCGTCTCGAGCAATTCGAACAATCTTTGGTAGACCCTTCTCATGGATAGGGAGATGAGGAGAGTTCCATGCCGCAACCTTTTCTTCGCTCAGATCAACCACATTGACTTGGATATGAGGATTGTGGTATGCAACTAGAGCCGCTGTTGGGCCACCTATTAGAAGTAAGCATTAGTACATGTGTTGTTTCTCTCAGAGACCATCTGCTCTGCAGGGAGTGAGGATGGAAGGCAGAGGCCACATACCGACGAAGCCAGCTCCAACGAAGCAAACACTGTCGACTTTTGGGTAGGATGGCACATCGTCTTCCCCTCGAAAACGAAATTTTGCCAATTTGGGGAAGAGCTCTTCTGATACGCTGCTAGGGCTGGTTGGACACGAACTTGCGGGAGAATCATATGAGATTGGGAACCCTGGTGAGGTTGGAGAGCATGGGCTACTCGGGACAGATGAAGAAGAAGATGTAGACATGGTGAAGAAGGGTAGACAAATGTCAAGCAAATGAATGATATCCAGTCAAGGATAGGTGATGAGCCTCAATGTAGAAGAAGCTGTGGATAGAGCGAATGTCCTGAAGAAGCTGCCTGTTGTGTTGTCTCCAGAATGCTTCGGGTGTTCATCTTATATCTTCTTGTTCATGGACAGTTGTGTAAGCTATAACTAAGAAGGTCCTGCTTAGCCGCAGTAGACTCTCTCATCGTCATAGCACCATTTCTCAGGGTAAACTAGGCAATATTGGAGGAACAACCGATTGAGCTCCGTGTTCTAGCTCTCGATGAGCTTGTTCAATCCGGAGGAGGCTTAGATCTCGTCACTCGGTCTCTCTATCGGTGCATTGGCAAGCTTGGTGTCGCGAGTCTACTCCTCATAATCGGCTTTACTAGGGCTGGTATGGGGTTCTCCGTCAGTTACGCTTGCCAAAAGCCAAGATGAACAATTTTCAATCTCAAATTTGAAATCAGTCTACCGTTGTGTCCTTCACCTGGCCCTACTATTCCGTTGCACATATCTTGGTGTGCGTGACGTATGGGGAAGAAGCCCTACTGCGCGATCCACACGGATTATTGCCACAGAGCCTAGGAAAGATCAATTCTCCTCCCGTTACTCCAAACGAAGCCCGTGCACTTTAGCAGCCGGTGGCACCTGTCAAGATCATCGCTAGTCAAAACCAACTCAGCCACGTTTTCCAAAATATTTGTGGTCCTGAAGGGTACCACTACAGTGGGTGTTCCAATACTTGGCGTTTCTGGAGAGTCTTTGCCTGGACACGGTCGAGATTCAAGAGAGCGAGTCGCAGAGGTCCAGAGCACTAGCGTACCGAACGTCAGCTTACATGATCTGGACGCATTAGGCGTAGACTTACATCTACCTGCAATTGTCATGTATTGGTTGATATCCGCTACGGCGAACAGATTTTGCGTTCAGAGTGGCGTAAAGCTGCTCTTGGACAAGAGGGAGGAAAAGTCCCTGCTGTGATTGGTGGAACATGGTAGGTTTACGCCTGGCAGAGGTGTGACCGCAATGCGGCGGAGTATTGGCATCGTTGCGTTGTGTTCACGGCCGTATACCCTACCAAGACACTTTGAAGATCATAGTAATTGTGCACGATGTCTCCGCGTGGCTGTGTGGTTGCTTGGCATATACCCATGGTACTGATCCTGCGCTCGAACAAGAACGCGTCTCTTGGGTTATCAAACATACTCTGTCGGGGCAATCTTCCAAGATTGGCCTTTAGAGACGGCGCTCTCGAACGACAACGTGCGACTTGCAAGGCCTCTTGGCGATGCCGCCCAGCTGAACGATTTGTGTTCAGAGTACTCTTTGTCATCAGCGCGAAGGCGAGCATATAGGTTATAGCAGATCAGACGCAAATACCCAAATCTAAATTCATTCACTGCTTTTACTGCACAACGTACCTACCATCACATCTACTTCTTTGCGTCATGTATCAAGTCCAAGACTGTGACTGCGGTTATACCGATGTCTCCGACCCTACGAGAAGCGTGTTCAACAGCCTCTTTTTCGTCGACTTCAAGAACACCACCAAACGTCAATTGGAGGAGTCCTTCCGAATCTCAACCTATCCAGTCCGTCACAATGTCTCCGAGGCCCTCACCAGAAACTACACTCTGAGCAACACCAACCTCTCCCAAGCGGGGCTCAATCTCACTGTCTCACCTCGAGTGGGCGACCTCGTTCCGAGCGGCGGCATTGTCAGCAAGTCCACAGCCTTTGGATTTGGCTCTTACCATATCAGTTATCGTACTACCAATGTGCCGGGCACAGTGGCCGGCTTCTTCACCTACAGGGACGAAAACTCTGCAGTGGATGCGGAGTACCTTAGTTGGGATCCTAATCCCTCTATGCTGTATTCTGTCAAGCCTCAGATCTATGAACCGAACGGAGTGGCATCCAACCTGACCTTCCGTCGCGAGCGCTGGACAGGTGCCAAAGGCACCTTTTCTCAAAAGTTCCACGACTGGTCTTTCGTGTGGCTCCCTGAAGTCGTCCATTTCGGTCTCGATGGAAATTACACCACGGCTCTCAGGACTAGAGTCCCCTCGCAGCCTGGTCACCTTGCTCTAGGGCACTGGTCGGATGGGAATTCACACTTCTCGCGTGGACCACCGACGCAGAATGCGGTCTTGACCGCGTCCCATGTCTGGGCTGTTTACAACAACTCAAACACCACTCTCACTTGCCAAAAGACCCAGACGGCTTGCAATGTCTTGGATGGCAAGATCCAGGTATCGAGGAGTACTGGACACGGCGTAGTGTCTGTTGACTCTTCAACAAGCGCAGCACCTTTTACTGGTCCAGCGATGTCAAGCTGGGCTCTCCTATTGGTCATCTTGTCGTGGTTTCATGTTTTGTAGTTTGAGTGTGAGCTGCTTCAGTTGATCTCATGTACAGTTGATTTTATGTACCTAGCAATCCAAGGAAAGCCTCAAGGCAACTACAATGATCCAATGTGAATGGGTTGACAGGCAAGAACAGTGAGGAAATTAGTCATCGACGCAAACATGTTAATCGTTCCGCAACCGTAAATGAATGTTTTAAGCTACTGAAAATGAGGGACCCATGAGGAGCTTACCTAATCATCCAGGTGCATATCTCATTGGCCCACAGCTTTGCCTTAGTCAGACTCTTTGTGTGCTAGTCAATATCCTCGCTGGTCTAGATTGCCGGATCCTGCTACTTCGCCGGTCACGTCAAACCTGATGCAACATGAGCGGTGCCTAGCACAGTGTTTCCGTGAAAAGGCCGGATTGACATGGGCCGGAGAGATCGCGAGCGACGAAATAAGTTGTTGAACACGAACATCTGAGAATTTAGAAAGCAAAGAAGCCAATGCTTATACCACATGTCTGTCCTAAAAGCCAGCATGAGGAGGCGTTCTCCAGATAAACATTCAGCCACTGACAGCCAGGACCGTCGGGTTGTGGGTCCAGATGCTTGTTTGAACCTGAGGCAGCCCCGCACTTTGGCCGGTTGCGGTAATGCATTAATTTGGTCTAGCAGTGGCGTTCCACTGTTGAAGACGTGGTGGAAACTACCGCGTGACTACTGCTTAGCGCCATCTTTGAATCGGTGCGAACCATTGCTAAGTTCATGCGTAGCGGACAGGGCGCAGCGGACATTCCCTAGCCTCCGGGAGTCTGTGCTGGCCCCCGCTAGGAGCGATGCTGTCGAACTGTTGGAGTCAGTAAAGGTGCGACTCCAAAAAGCCGTTGTGGAACTTGCCGGGATGCCGCGAGGCTGTACATTGGATATGGGGCTGGCGCTTTTACGTCAATCCAGTGAGCCACTGTTGAGAGTGGAGTCTTCCTCGGTTGCGTGCGGAACAGACGCTTGCACCTCTGTCGAGGCGTTGAGTTGTGTATTGTGAGAGGGTATAGGGCGCATCTTTGTTAGTGCTGGTTTCTCAAGGGACTTTGGTGCATCAAGCTCAATGATCGTCGCTGTGCGGTGCCTGCAGATCTGCACGTGGGTGACATGAGGCTGGGAGTCCCCGAAAACGTAGATCTTCTACCCGTCACTCCAAAAGCAAGAGAAGCCGAGCTCTGTCGACGTCACGTTGTCCGCAACAAGCAAGCGTACCATCCCTGGTTGCCAGGTACACGTAATGCGCTACGGGAGATTCATCTGTGGACTCTTCGGTAGAACTCAACGGTCTAGAGTATAATGCAGACCATCAATGCAAATTTGGGTCAACCAAAGTTCAAGAGTAAGATCGAATTCTGAATTCCGATCTCCCGCCTTCCCACGCTGCACGGATGCAAACCCACATTGCCGATGAGACCCCTGACTACAACAATTGAGGGTCTGTAACCCAATTGCGCCACCTGCCCAACGCATGAGACGCTGTCAACAAGCCGTCTCACTGTCCTGTTCTCGCCGGCATTTAGCGATGTCAACTCTTCTCTTAGGTTCAACGCCGTGCACCTAAGCTAGTAGTTAAGCTGGTCAATAGACAACATTTGTAAGAGCTTGCTTCAAGCCCAAGCCCAAGCTACTAACATGCATTCCTGGAGAAGCGGGAAAGGCTACACATATCTTGGCAGCAGAGGGGGCGCAAGACTTGCATCGGAGAAGGCCTCGGTCTGATATTCCCAATGCCGTGTGGAGCACCGAAACCGGAGCGCAAAAGCAAGCTCATGTCGCTCGGCAATTTGGACCGGACGGTATATCTCGGCTCTCGGCTGAACGCCACTTCTCATACTAACCTGATGCAGGAAACTTTGCTCGTAGAGTAAGTTGTATGTGTAGTGGTTAAACCGTGGGACTCGGAGTAGAAAGTTTCTCTCACCCGGCCTGTACGGCCGACGGGCGCTTTTTGAGACGTGCGGTTGAATCCAACGCGTTGCATACCTGCATTCGAGAACCAACAGTAGCTTGAGGTAATGCAGTAGCGAGATACATCATTGCTATACGGAGCACAGGGCGGCTAGTATGAACACTTACCCCCGCTCTACGACAGTGGTTGGGCTCGTATTCTGAGATTTTGAGTATCGCGCTGCTTGAGGACAAGGACAAAGACATACAAACACTGCTGGAGGTTGTTGCGAGAGCCTACACTGACAGAGCTTGACTGCATCTCAATGGCAAATCAGTCGTGGGAAGTTGAGTCCTCTTTGACTAGGATCCAGTTAGCGGTAGCGTGCTTACACTGGCATGAGAATTGCCAGTGTCGTAAAACATGTAATCGCAGTTTCAAGAACCTGACAACAAAGTATTTTCTTGCGTGCATGCCAGTACTACGGAAAACAGAGAAGAAATGACACCGTTACTGTTCTTCATTTGCACGTGTTATACCTCACTCATATGTGTCCAAATTCCCAAGTCCCATCTCTAGATTTACCAATAATCCTTCACATAGCCAGAGGAAAGACAGCCCCCGGCGACAAGGTCGCGAGCAAAACAGACAATTCTATCCGGCTACACGTTACACCAGAACTCTATCATTCCTGCTGCATAGTAACAATGATCATTCACCACACCCATCTCATTCCTCCGTCATGGCCGCCCCTCGTGCTCTAACAACTCCAACACTTCACAAAACCACACTCACAACTTTTCACCTAACACACAAATGGCGCAAACCCTACTGCTCTCCTCACAGGGGCTCACAAATATCCCGAGATAATTGTTGCTCAAGAACGTATTCAGAGATGAGACACGGGACCACGGTTTACTAAAGGCACGTGAAAGATGAACAATCACCTTCTCCTACTGCAAGTTCAGTGATCAATGAGAAAGCTTGTCGAAGCACCGTCGATGAGTGGGATCTTGATGAGAGTGGTGGACTGGTGGTTCATCACATGCTTCACCCTGTAGTCTATCTCGACCACGCTTAATAGGATACGCACACACTCTGGTGTCACAGATAGCAATAGCAATGACAATATGTCAAGCGATCCAGTAATCCTACCAAAAGCAGGACATGTAGACACCATCACACACTGTCCCGTACCACACAACGCGCGTACCCATCACATCGCCCTCACCCATCATCATCGCATGTTCCTCTCCACCCAAAACGCACACACATTCTGCGAACCGTGAGAATCCATGGTCGTAAAATTAGTAGCTCTATACACTACTACACAACAAAAGACCTTCAATCCCCACAACCGACCCCCTACCTTAAACCCCCTCAACATCCCCTACCCTAACCCACCGCTCCTCCAACGCAAACACCACCAACTCCTTCGCACTCCCCAAACTGCCCTCCCTCCCCAACGCAACTGGACACAGCATCTCACTCACGCGTTCCAGCACTTTATACAACTTCCCCGCTTTCTTTTTAATCTTTGCTGCGTCGTCGGGCGAGGCCGGGGGCGGCGAAACAGGGGCGCAGAGTTGCGAGGCCGATAGGAGGGAAGGCAGGGTGGCGTGCACGCGCATGTGCGAGAGGAGTTTGTGCAGGAGGAAGTGCAGCCAGATGAGGTTTGTGCGGGGGTGGAAGGTACGCCATGGGGAGTTTGTGGTGGTGGTGGGGGGTTGGAAGGAGGGTAGTTGTGGTTCTGGGGTTTCTGGTATCGTCTCTCGAACGTTGTGTTTCCGTGGTGATCTCCGTGGTAGAACGGTAATATTGTCCCCAGCATCATCGTCGTCGTCGTCGCTGCCGTCGAAGCGTATATGTGTGTTTTTCCTCGGTGATCGCCTGGGTGTAAGGGGTGCGGTGTCTTGCTCTTGCTGTTCTTCATCTTCCTGGTGTGCGGTTTGCGTCGGCGGCGGGGGTTCTTGTTGTAATGGGTTATCGAAGAGCGCGAGACCGCGCATATATCGGTATATCTCGTACTGGTACTCTTCACTTGCGTCGCCCTGGAAGAGCGCGGGATCGGCGTTGAGATCGAGATATGCGACATCTGGCGCACTGTCCCCTGCTCCTTCGTCCGTCTTCCGTCTGCTGGGTGTACCTTCGCCAGCGCGAGAGGAGATATCAGCTCTACTGAGCGTATAATCAATAACCGTAGCCTCCAACCCACTAAACCGCATCTTCTTCTTCAATGGCTCGGTGACCTTCGTTTCCATCAAATCGCCACCTTCATCGCCTTCCCTGCGGACGCAAATATTCCCTAAATGCAGGTCTCGATGCTCAAACTGCACTCCTTCCTCCCCCTTGCCCACCGCACAAACCACACCCCAAAACACATCCCATACTTCCCAGATGGTGCTCAGACCCCCCTTTTCCATCAAACTCTCCACATCTGATCCCGCATCACCCATCTCAATGACAGCCCAGAGCTGGTTATCGTCGTACGAGGCCTTCTTGCTCGGATCAGGGAATACGCTCTTCTTGCCCCTGGCACGAGCGCGATTCCAACTCGACCACGCGGCGCAAAAGGATGGCGAGGAAGAAGGAGAGCCGCGGAGGAGATGCAGCGAGCGGAAGCGCGTGAAGCCTGGGATTGGAGTGAGAGTTTGGAGGAGGCGGACTTCAGTCAGTACATCCTCAACTTTGGACTTGTACTCGTCTCTCTCTTCTCTTTCTTCAGTCTCTTTGTGGAGCTGTGCTTCGCGATCTCTAATCGCGCGGCTGAAGAGTTGGCAGGGGTAGGGCGCTGAGGGTGGTGTTTTTAGAGCGACGACTTTGAGTACCGAGTCCTCTCTTATTTCTGCTACGTCGGCGTTTGTGTTCGTGCAGGATAATCGGTAGACTTCCGAGAAGGAAGCTTCGGCGATTTTGGAGAGCATGAAATGTGGTGTCAATTCAGAGGCCCAGGTTGCGAACGGGAAGAGGGATTGGTCGCTGAAGGGGAGGAGCGGGGAAATGTAGGATGTGTATATGTCGTCTGGTTCGGGTGTTGGCTCGGGAGTCAGAAGTTGGGGTGGTTGGGGGCGAGATGCGGGTGTACATTCGACACGGCGTTTGGGTTTCTTCTTGGGTGGGGTTCTGGGTGCGCGGACGAGGTCGTCGGATTGTGAAGTTTGAGTCGTCTTTGTATCAGCCTTTAGATCGGTAGCTTTCGTCTCTTCAATCTTCTTTCTCCTCTCTATACTGCGCTCAGTTCGTCTCTTCTCCTCACCCTTCGCCTTGCCCTCACTATTCAGTTCCTTCACCACATTAGCATCTCTCATTCCCAGCGCTTTCCTCGGCCTTCCAACCTTCTTTACCCCCTCCACACCACATATCTCTCCCTCCCCCTTGACCCTCCCAATCTCCAATCTCCCCATACTCCTCTCCAACCCCCCCTCAATCAATGCAGCAGCCTCCTTCGCCTTCCTCCCATCCTTCCTCTCCCCCCTCGCTCTTCTCGGTTTACTATAATTTCTTTGCATCCCCCCCTCCTTCTCAGCCTCGTTTATTGTCCCATCCCTCCCGTTTCCATCTATCCTCAACCCCCCCAACCTGCTCTCCAAGCCCTCCAAGCCCGCGGAGTCCTCACCACCATCCTCCCTCGCCGCAAGCTCCAACTGCGTCCTCCAATTCACCCCCGCCGCCATATCCCCACTGCCCTCCGCAACCGCCGCACTCGCCTTCTCCGGTGAGAGCAACTTTGTAAAACTAGTTTGTTGTGTTGTCTTCTTCCTGCCATACACTATCTTCGCAGGCATCGTGTATGTAAGCCCGGTCCAGCGCGAGTACTGTATCCTGGAAATGCGTGAACGGCGCGAAGAACGGCTGGTAGAGTGGATAATGCGAAGTCGAGGAGCGAGTGACCGGGGACAAAGTGGACTTGGAAGGTCTGTGGTGGCGGTAAGTTTTCCCCCACACATTGCTGGGTCGCGGCAGGATTAAGCGAGGTTGCGTGGAGTACGTTGGCTGGGCAACGAGGTGCAGTGCGGTGGAAGTCACATCTGGTACGGTATTGGTCTACTCGTGAGGATGCACATCGCATATGTGTCAAGAATAATACCATGTTCGTTGCTCAGACGGCTGTATATACACCGCTATATCGATTTTGTCCACAATGCACTTGCGCACATTTGACCTGACCTAACCCACCCAAACATTTGCTCTTGCGCGAAAGCCAAATCGTATAGGTATCAAAGCCGCATGCACCCAAGATCAGGTTAAAAAAAAAGGCCATTGACGACCAACACGGTCACACAAAAGATATGCGTATCGCTATCCAACCCCCATATGGCCTCCCTGCTCACTCACCACAGTCCCCCTGTACACACCTCCGCACACCTGCGTTCCTCAAAAGTCCTTGAAACTCTCCTCCCACCGATCGCTTAACTCTTTGGTATACGGATCCCTTCTACTACTCTCGGGCTCATACTCGTCGAAATTCCGCGTATCGGCGGGACCCCTTAGATGCGGTACAATGGGGCCTTGAACTTCGCGGTTGTACAATTTAACCCAGTCAATGTTCTGGAACCAGGGGTGGGATTTTACGCGGCTGGCGCCGCCGCTGATGTTGCCGAGGCGCTTGGAGGTGTCGACGGTGCAGAGGCCGGAGATGAGGTCGCGGGCTGAGGAAGACATGGCGGAGGGGAAGCGGAGACGGCCTTCTACAATTCTGGGTGGCGTGTTAGGAGGGGGAAAAATGGATGGGGATGGGGGATTGCACTGACTGTTCGTATATTTTCATGGGGTTTTGGTCCCAGAAGGGGGGTTGGCCGACGAGGAATTCGTACACGAGGATGCCAAAGGCCCACCAGTCTACTGCTGTGCCGTGTCCTGGTTTCTCGTTAGCTACTTGACGCTAGAATCTGGAATCTGGCTCCAATGTACCTGTATTACGGATGACTTCTGGCGCCAGGTATTCGGGTGTGCCGCAAAGTGTATAAGTTTCCCCTACACCATACATCAGTCCCACTCCTTGACTTCAATGACAGCAACATACTGTTTTCCACCTTCTTCGCAAACCCAAAGTCGACTAGTTTCAAATGCCCTTCGGCATCAATGAGGATGTTTTCGGGCTTCAAGTCCCGATATGCAACGCCTTCTCTTTCATGTAAGAATTCTAATATGAGGACGATTTCCGCCGCGTAGAATTGCGATGTGGGTTCGTTGAAGCGACGCGCACGTCGCAGGTAGCTAAATACTTCGCCGCCGGGGCAGTAGTCGAGCTGTCCATCACATGTCAGTCCAACCGTGCATCCATAGCGTCAACACTCTCAGTGCAACATACCACCATGTATAGCGAGTCGAGCGATTGGAAGCTGGCGACCATTGTGGTGATGAAAGGATGCCCTGCGACTTTGGCGAGGACGTTGCGCTCGTTGCGAACGTGTTCGACCTGCTTGAGACGGATCACTGTCGCGCACACGTCAGTCTGCGATGGCGTACCGACGACACGGCGCAGGACGCATCCAGCAAGACCCTGCATAACACCACGTACCGTCGACCTTGCGCAGAATCTTGAGCGCAAAGACCTTGTCCTCGTCGCCCTTTTTCGCATCCTTGAGGCGCACCAGCCAGACGCGCGCAAATGTGCCTGTCGTGTGTAAGCCGTCATGCACCAGCGCGTGATTGGACCGGACTGCAGCGCGCACCTGTGCCCAGCGTCTTGATCAGCTCAAAGTCCTCTTCGCGCAACACCTTGGACGAGTGCCCCACGACCTTCTTGTCCGGGTCAATGTCAATCTCGTCCGGGCTCAACACGTGCTTCTGGGCCTCCCATTGCGCCAGCGTCTGCTTCTCCTCTTCGCGCGGGCGCTCCATGGCCGAGTCGGTGCGGTCGTGCAGCGGGCCAGAGTGCAGCGGCTCCTTCTTGTCCCGGTGGTGGTGGTGCAGCAGGCTGTGGATGCCCGTCACCATGATGGCGCTGCGTGGGCCTCGGCGGGCGCCTCGAGTCGGGGCCTGGGGGAGGAGGAGCGAAGGTTCAACGGGGCAACACCTGCGCGGGATGCAGTGGCACGTGGGCGACTTCCGGCTGTCGAGTGTGTACAGTAGGGGTAGTGTAATGTGATGCGGGTGCGATTCACGTGTGCCGCATCGCAAGTCAGCCGTCGTGCTCAGGCAAATCAGGCCGTCAAGTCCAGCGGTTCGTGTTTGATCCGCGTCCGTACGGCAAGCCAACTACCGGGACACTGTACAATGCGTGGGCGGTGATTCACACAAACGGCGGCTTGTCGACCAGCGGATAGGCGAAGCGGCCGGGCGTGTCGCAGGCTTCACCATGTGGGCAAGGGGCAGCGCGCGGTATAAAGGCCTTGCTGGCGCGCAACAGCGTGCATGGCGGGGACCATGAGGCGCAACAGATGACGCAGCGGGGGGGTCGTCTACGGGTGACTGCAACAAAGCCGACTGGAACCCTGAGAACGGGGCGGCACATTAACCTGCACCGCTGCACCGCTGCACCACCCACTCACCTACTCTACTCTACCCCGACTGTGCCACGCTCGGCTGTCAGCGCGTTAGTCTTGTTTTCTTTCCATTTGCCTATTCCCGCTGTCGTCTCTGCCTGTCCTGGCCGAGTCGTGGTAAGAGGTGTGCTGAGCATAATAAGCCTCTCGTTTCGAGTGGCAGTGTGGAGCGTGCCTGTAACGTGCACTGGCAATCCGCCCTTGATTACACAGTATTCCCTCACTCCTCGAGCTTCAGCCTTTTCCCATGACCTAGCACCCCGAGTCGTGTGGCACCAACCTGCAGCTGCACCAATAGGGCTGCAACCGCGGACAGATGCGGCCTCACATCGCTACCTATCCATCTTTATCGGTGGAGCGTGGATCCCCCAGGACAGATTATGATCCACGGTACATACTTGACCACCAACTTTGGTCGATTAGTCACGAATATACCGATTGATTGATTACTTGATTGCTTCCATGACTGGAATCATGCCCAACTCCGCTATAAACATATGACATCGACATGACCTTCCTTCCCGCGCGATGCTGACTGCGCCATCACTATCAATCAGGCATGCGGCCCGTGTCAGCTGCATGAGCCGTGGCGCCCAAAACTCCAATATGTTGCATGCTTTGATCCAACTGTTTCCACATGATGTAGTTGTACAGATTGCGAGAGTAAATAATGCTACTTCAACCAGAGGCTCTTGTGTTGAGAATCAAAGCAACGATGAGACTGGTGACGTTAGCGCAACTCTTTCGGCTTGTTTCACACCACGCATCGACTTACCCGTAGAGACCCAAGACTTCGGCGAAAATGAGAATGAGAACCATTCCTACAAAGATGCGCGACTGGCTCATGAACGAACGCACGCCCTGCTGATGTCAGATAATACCCCTGATTTGGAAGGGCCACGACATACAGCGTCTCCGACGATCCCAATGGCATAACCCGCTGCCAGCCCTGATAGACCGACCGACAGACCAGCAGCCATGTGCATGAAGCCAGCGTACAGCGAGTAGTGTTTTTGGGGCGGTGGGTGGATGTCGCTAGCAATGAGGACCGAGATGACGAGGGAGTAGACTGCGAGGATACCCGACATGACAATGGGGATCAACGACTGGCGTCGAGTTAGTCGTGTGGGTTTTGGAGCTCAAGCAGGAACATACACACCTTCATGATCAAGTCTGGCCTGTAGGTACCGATACCCGCAATGCCAATACCGGCCTTTGCGGTGCCATAGGCAGCTCCCATGCCTGCAACCGTTAGCTTGCACCGCCTCCACTGCTGGTCCGAGGGCGCTGCATACATCCGAATATCATCTGGACGAGGTTCGCATATTAGTTGGCAAGCTTCGGCATGGCTGGGACTCACTGCAAAGGCGATGCCGCTCTGTGTCGTGTTAGCTATCAAGTCATCAGCGACAGGGTGGCACACTCACCATTCCGAAGAAGGGCGCAAAGCTGGGGGTGAGCTCGTTGGACATGGTCGCGTGGCCTCGAGGATGCGCGTGCCCGGAACCGAGGATGGGTGATGGGCGAGTCGAGGGCGGCGGGTGGTGGTGTTGGTGGTGTCTTGAAGGCGAGCCGTGAGCGCTGCACGTTAGCTAGCGCCCCCAGACGGCCAAGCCAAGCAAGCAAAGCATCCGTTACCAAACACCACCAACGATTGACGACCCGTCGACGCCCTCCTCTCCCCACGCCCGCTCTGCCACGAATGCCCGCCCGCTGCCTCGCCCCCGGCCGCCCTCGCCCCTACGTGCTCCTACATTCATAGCCCGCCCCGCCCACACCGCGCTGCCATTGCTGCTGCTGCCGCCGCCGCCGCCTCGGAAGCGTGCCCGCCCCCCGCTGGGCCATTCGCAATCCCACACTGCGGGAGCCCGCCAGAGCACACAGTCGACCCCCCGTGCCAGCCCACGGGCACGCCGCGCCACGGCCCAGACACGCCATTCGCAGTTGTTGCGCGTCCGTCCGCGCCCTCGTCGCCATCCCCTACGTCCCTACGCCTCGCCCACCCACCGCCGCCTGCCCTCCGTCTCTCCACGGCCGATCCGCCGCCCAACACCTCCCCCCACGCCTTGTGCGGCGGCTGCCACGCCTGCGAATGCCCCAGGCCAGCTAGAGGCCGCCGACTGAAGAGGCTACATGGCGGACTACGGCAACCAGCAGCGCGGCGAGTATGCGCGGGGCCCCAGCTCCGGCCAGCCCACGGGAGCAAGGGACGCAGCCTTTGCCAACATCTTCGGCGCCAGTCCAGCCATGGCCGGCCGCTCGCAGACCATGACCTCGCAGTCGCAGATGAGAGACCCCGGCCGCGCTGCCACCATGAGCAGCCAGACGGCCGACATGATGCAGCGCGCACCGCCAATCCGCCAGCCCGTCAACGGCTATGATCGACGCCCCCATCCGCAGTACGATCCGCGCGCTGGGCCTCACCCACCTGACCCGCGAGGCGGCATGGAGCCTCCGTCCACAAACTACCAGCGCTCCGTCTCCAACGGCCATCTTCCTCCAGGCCCTCGCTACCCGGACGGCCCGCAGCAGCCCCAACAACATCCTCAACGCCAACCCCAGCCGCAATACCTCCCACAGCCTCTGCGCCCGGAGCGCCAGCCATACGGCCAGCCACAGCGCTTCGACCCCAGAATCTCGCCCCCAGGTCAGCCATCCTTCAACAAGCCCGTACCCAACCGCTTCCCTGGTCCTCCTGGCCCGGCAATGAACATGGACCCGTACCGCTCGCAATCACTAGCCCTGAACCCCCGCCCTCAATTCACGCCCAGTGGCCCAAGCAATCCTTCACAGGCAAATTCCTTCAGACAGCAACCCTACATGAACCACATGGCCCGAACCACCGCACAGGGCCGTGTAGTGCCAGAACGACCGGACGAGCGCACAATGTCCATGACCTCGTACACCCGAGACCCCGAGCGCACACAGACAATGAGCGGTAGGATAATACCCAACCGAAGGCCAGAGTCGGGAGAAGATGCCATGTCGCAGGGCTACGCTGGCCAGCCCAACATGGCCATGGGAGGCGGACCACCCGTCAGGGTGAGACAGACCAGCCAGGGCAGCATACCCACCCAAAGCAGGACCATGTCAATGGCCTCCACAATCGCGCCCTCGGAACGGACCGATACCATGTCTTCCATGTCTCGCCCAAGCTCAACTCAGACAGTCTCAAGCGGTTCCGTCAACAGGTCCTCGAATCAGTCGTACAACGGTACCATGTCGCCAGGCGCTGCCCCACCCGCTCAGCGACGAGCACCTTTGGTCTACCCTGCTCTTCTCTCACGGGTCGCAGAGACCTTCCAGGACCGAGTGGCGCTTGCGGAGCGAGAAAAGGATGGGCTGGTCTACAAGAGTGCTTTCACCGGTGCAGAGGCGGTCGATTTGATTTCCTTCATTATCAAGACTACGGATCGTAATTTGGCCCTACTTCTGGGACGCTCCTTGGACGCGCAAAAGTTTTTCCACGATGTTACATATGCCCACCGCCTTCGTGACTCCACCAACGAGATCTATCAGTTTCGCGAGACGATGGTCGAGGACAAGTCGGAGATCAACGGCGTCTTTACCCTGTTGACGGAATGCTATTCGCCGACTTGTACGCGGGATCGCCTGTGCTACTCGATCGCCTGTCCCCGCCGCTTGGAACAGCAAGCTCGCCTCAACATGCGCATCCAGCCCGGTCTGAAGCGCGAAGAATCACGTGCTAGTTTGCACGAAGAAAAGGACAGCGAAGAGCAGAAACTCTGGATCAATACAGTGCCAAAGGAGATCTCAGATAGCGTCTCTGAAAAAGAGCAAAAGCGTCAAGAAGTCATTTCGGAGCTCATGTACACGGAGCGCGACTTTGTAAAGGATCTGGAGTACCTACGCGATTTCTGGATGAAGCCACTTCGCAACCCTCAAGCTTCGCCTATTCCTGAACACCGCCGCGAAAAGTTTGTGCGCACCGTCTTCTCAAACTGTCAGGAAGTTTACATGGTCAATTCTCGCATGGCTGAAGCTCTCACGCGAAGACAGCAAAAGGAGGCTGTGGTACGCAATGTCGGAGACATCTTCTTGGAATATGTACCTCACTTCAGTCCATTTATCAAGTATGGTGCAAACCAGCTCTTCGGTAAGTACGAGTTTGAGCACGAAAAACGCACCAACAACCTGTTCAGCAAGTTCGTCGACGAGGTTGAGCGAATGAAGGAGTCTCGAAAGCTGGAACTGAACGGGTACCTCACCAAACCCACCACTCGATTGGCTAGATACCCGTTGCTCTTGGAGAACATTGTCAAGTACACAGCCGATGACAACCCGGATAAGGAGGACATCCCAAAGGTCATCAAGATCATCAAAGAGACCTTGTCCAAGGTAAATATTGAGTCTGGAAAGGCGGAGAATCATTTCAACCTCATGCAGCTCAACAAGGACCTCAAGTTTAGGCCTGGCGAGTTTGTCGATCTTAAGCTGACTGACGAAAATCGTCAACTGGTATTCAAGGGCACATTGAAGAAGACGCCAACCGAAACGACTGGTGACATCACCTGCTACCTCTTCGATCACGCTGTGTTGCTTGTAAGAGCAAAGACTGTCAACAAGCGTGAAGAACAAAAGGTATACAAGAAGCCGATACCACTGGAGCTGCTGGTGATTACACAAATGGAGGAGATTAACCCCAAGCTGGGTGTCGCCAAAAGACCCTCTGCGAATTTGATTGCTGGCAAGGCAATCGCTGCCGCCACACCTCGCAATGACACAAACAAGCAACAGGGCTACCCAATCACATTCAAGCATCTCGGTAAAGGTGGCTACGAGTTGACGTTGTTTGCTAGCACACCCATCTCCCAGCAAAAGTGGATGGAACACATCGATACCCAACAGCGAAGCCTGCGAGAACGAAGCAACATTTTTACCAAGAGTGTCATTCATGAGGGCTTCTTTAGTGCAGCCATTCGCGTCACTTGCGCTGTCCCTCTTGGTACGTCTAATCATTTCTTCATACTGAAGCACACTAATATCTGCAGACGGTGGACGCAAACTCGCTCTGGGTACCGATGCCGGCATATACGTTGTCGAAAGAAAACCAAAGGATGCATCATCACGACCTCGTCGCGTACTAGACTGCAAGGGCGTCACTCAGGTAGAAGTCCTCGAGCAGCATCAGATCGTCCTCGTGCTCGCCGACAAGACCCTCTACTCGTACGACATCGAAGCCCTCAACCCCGACGAGACCCAAGCCATCGTCAAGCGTCCCCGCAAAATATGCCACGCCAACTTCTTCAAAGCCGGCATCTGCCTCGGCCAACAACTCGTCGCCGCCGTCAAAACCTCCGCCCTCTCCACCACCATCAAAGTCTACGAGCCCAAGGAGAACATGGCCAACAAGGGCAAAAAATCCGGCTTCGCCAAAATGCTATCAACCGGCCAGGACCAGCTTAAGCCCTATAAAGAGTTCTACATCCCCACCGAATCCACCTCGATCCACTTCCTCAAATCCAAACTCTGCGTCGGCTGCGCCCGCGGCTTCGAAGTCGTCAGCCTCGAAACACTCGAAACACAGTCCCTCCTCGACCAAGCCGACACATCCCTCGACTTTGTTGTACGCAAAGAAAACATCAAACCCATCCACATTGAGCGCATGGGCGGCGAATTCCTTCTCTGCTACACCGACTACTCCTTCTTCGTCAACCGCAACGGGTGGCGCGCGCGGCCCGACTGGAAAATCACCTGGGAAGGTACACCCCAAGCCTTTGCCATTTTCAACCCGTACATTCTCGCCTTTGAGCCCTCGTTTATTGAAATCCGGCACATGGAGTCTGGCGGGCTGGTGCACATTATCACGGGCAAGAATATTAGGCTTTTGCATACGAGTACGCGAGAGGTAAGTCGTGTTGTGGATCTCGATGGTGGGGACGGGTGGTGTGTTAACGAGACGCAGATTCTGTACTCGTATGAGGATGAATTGGGCAACGATGTCATTGCCAGTTTGGACTTTTGGCAGACGGCGAATGGAGGGAAAGCCAGCTTGGATGTTGCAAGGGCGTTGGAGAAGAGCTAAAGTGATACCGATCTCAATCCTATTGTTCTTCTTGTTGTTGTTGTTGTTGTTGTTGTTGTTGTTGTGGGTGTGTTCTTTTGGAACTGGAGAGCGCTTTTTTTCTTCACTTCTTGGCTGTGGAGCTACTTGTCCTCCCTACTTGCTGGCTACTCGGTGCGCGCAAGGCCTGCCGGATTTGCGTTGCAGTATGCATGCCCCCCTTTTTGCCTGCTGTGCGCTGGACTTGCGTTGTTTGCGTGTGTATGTGTGTGAGGCTCCTTCGTCTCTCCCAGTCTTGTTTAAGGGTGCGCGAGCTGGTTTCGTCGTGCCACTTGCTTGAGTGGGAGGGGGTAGGTGGGAGGACCCACGATGGGGTGAGCTAGGGTGCAGCGGAGTGGAATAAGAGGGAGGTTCCGATTGTAAGCATGTTGATTGTACATCTATGCTTCTTTACCTACTACACCCTTTGCGCGGCAAGCATGGAGTACAGTAGTTAGTGCGTAGTTCGCCACAAGAGGGAGAGACAGATAGAGCGAGGAGAGTGGAGTAGAGTGTTGTTGGAGGGGGGCAAATGGCCTAATTAAGTGGAGTGGGAGAGGGAGGGGGTTTTCTTCCCAGAGAAAGCAGTGAAGAGCAACAGGGCGGAGGTAGGACCAGATATTTTCAAACGTGGTGACAGGTTTGGGTGATGAGATTTGAGAGATGGCTGGATGCGGAATTAGATACCTTGAATGATTGATTTAGCTTTTTGAGTTGCGCGTCTCGAGACAACAAAATTCATTAGAGATGCCGCTCGTGGTCACCTATTGTGCGCCATCCTCTCAACCAACCTGTCATTTGACCTAAAGGGGGACGCATATTCCCCTCTCCACCACCCTCACCATTATTACCCTCGTCGTCGTCGCCTCTCGTTGCAAGTTCCTCCTCCTTGTCCCTCCGCCGTTCTAACAACGCAGGAAACTGATTATACCCCTCACTTCCCCCTCCCAGTTCCTCGAATCTACTCAGACAAACCCGGCACAGCGGGATTGTATCGTCTGCGGTGACGGCGTGTAGGATTGCGATATTGCATTGTGGACATATGAGTTGGACTACTGTATCTGGGCTGGTGGCGTGTTGGTTAGGGGGAGGATTAGGAGGGGTGATAAATGTTGGGGGGTTGGGGGTGCGACGGCAGTTGTGACGAGTATATGGGGGATGGGAGCTAGGAAGGGGGTGCGCGGGTGTGAGACGGACGTGTAGGTTGTTGTGTCGAGGCATGATTTGTAAGGGTGGTGGATCAGGGCGATGGGAGAATGTGTGCAGGATTTGGGTGCGTGGTTGTTGTGTTGTGGGGATGGCGGGTGTCTGGCAAGCTTTGGTGGGCCGAAGCAATCAAGTTTGCTGTGGAAGTGCGTGAGGTATATGCGTGCAAGGGACATTTCATGATATGCGGTGGACATGTGTTGGAGGATGTGTGAAGGTTATGGCATCCTGTTGCTTGTATTCATGTACTTGCGGAATTGACAGGGGATACTTAGTAGGTATTCAAGTGACCATCGAGGCTATGATGGCAGATGCCAGTCAAATGTGCCATCGAATGCAGATACATTCAGTGCACTTGTGTGAAGTCGACAAAACGCACTAAGGGCTCGATGGGATTGCCTCGCGCAACATCTGCATACTCTACGAACAAACAAGAAGATAGCTTAGTCTTCGTATACAGCTGAGTCGTCTTCTGGCTGAAACATGGATTAAAACATCACGTCTTTTGGTTGTTGTGTAAACTTGAAAGATACGAGATCCCTCGTATCAATCAGCACTCATAGATCTTTTGACGATTTCCATCGTACTCAACAGCCATCCAGCAGAATGTGCCACTCTCATATCGCTCTTGATACATCAGCTTTTTCCATATTGTGTCCAAGGAGCGTGAGCAACTACGGATCTATAAGCACAATGTCCGTATATCAACTACGGCTAAGTATAAAGAGCATTGTACTGTAGCATCACTTATTCACCACAAAGACCACTGGCCCCGCAAAGAAACTTTCGCACCCACAATGCCAACAATGGATTGTGGTAAATCATGCGCTTAGTCGCCTCACCATGTCATAATGTTCATTCACAATCCCTAATCACCTTAGGAGCAGCAGATATTGCATGAACCACCAGAGAAACTTACAAGCTTTCATATTTGCGGTGCGACATCTCGGATCTCTTTTGTTTCACCATCCATATTCATAGAACGTTGCCCCTTCTAAACAGTTGTTCTCTTGTTTCATCGCACGCTTTAACCACCCAACTTCCTGCACTACCGACTGTGCTTAACCACCTACCCCGCCGCCGCTTAAAACTCGAGGTTAACTCTCTAGTCACACTAGTACATACACTTGAACAAGTTAGCACCAAAGATGTGTGGCTTTACCGTGATACGATGCCTCAAATGCGGCATAGAGACACTATCAACCAGTGCGAAGAACACGAACCTATGCGAAATAGCAATCTGCTCACACAATCTACGCCAGGGTGTTGACCGTGCACCAGCTGTGTGCTTCCTGATCAAGGACGAAGAGACACAGATTTTTGCCAGGCAAGAACAATTAGGCCCCTGCGACAATTGCACACCATTCATACCACCAGTCGAGCGAGGTGAGCTCGAGCATGTCTTACAACGACATCGCCACCCATTAGAAATTGGTGACTATGATCAGAGCGACCACAATCAGTTCCAGGAGCTCAATAGTTACATAGCAACAAAGATTACAGAGGGCAAGAAGCTCGCGGAAGGCGTCGAACATCTCCTCAAAAGCAGACCAGAAACACGCTTGCACATTCAAGATCCTGTTTTTCGAGTCTTAATGGCTCGACCTGGTCCTGAAAAGTATCAGAAGCTCTTCCTCAACGCCTTCGCCCAGTGTGAAAGCTTGCTCCCAACGCTTAGGCTGTATATCGAACACAACATTCCAAATAAGCTCTTCGTGGACACATTCATGTTTGTTGTGGAACGGGCAAAAGCCGCAACCGCACTTATGGAACACTTTCAAGCCATCGCAGAGTGTCTCCACGACTTCGTACCCTCGGTCAAAAAATTCAACGGCTCTGAAGCGACGTTGGCATTCTCTATTGAGGTTCTCAAGAACACACTGGCGAACCGCGACACCGCTTATCCGGTTGGTCACTACCTACACCCAGACTTCGTGATGGACTCCAACGTGATGCATACGAACACAATCTTAATGACTCATTTTCATAAGGAAGCTATGAAAAGAACTATGAAGCCTGTCAAGCCAACAGCAGAAATACGACCTAAACGTGAGAGTCGCAAAAAGCTGTCCATTACGGTCCATGAAGGTGTACTCGAAGAGGAGCTAGCTCATGATATTGAGATAGTACATGTACCATTCGTCCAGGCAGAAGAGACGGATTTGAGCTATGTCAAGGACGCGGTAGGTAACTACCTCTACTTTGGCAAGTATAAAGATGGGTCTTATAATGGGTCTTCGACCATCTACCTATCCAGACCCAAAATGGCCAAAGCTGGTAACCCAGATGCATAGCCGAAGGAGCCATCGCATCCGAAGCCATTCAAGTCGTCAGCCAAAGCATCTACTTCAAACCGCGAAAACGAAAAGTCCCAGTCAGCAGGGTCGCAAGTTGACAGCAATCCAATAACGACAGCATCTGGGCAGCCCATTGCCAGACCCGAGACTTCCCAGGCGCGAATCGCACCTAGGAAGTCCGCGGATCAAAGCTGACGGCTCATCCAGGAGTGGGCGTACAAACAACAAGCGACCTGTATCGCCCACGACATCTGGTACCCGCTACGAATTCGCACATGAGTATCGCGGCCGCCACCACAAGTCGATGCGCTCACACCACCGCCTCGAAGGAGACAGATTGGTCGCGCTCAGCTCGCACTATCTCGCATGCCACCCAGAAGACCACAGCCCCTATCGACTGCAATATGTGATGTAGTATGAGGGAGGCAGGGTAATTATGCGAGTGGTTTATGCATTTCAAAATTAGCGTTGGGTTCATAGAATTACATTTGTTCACGTAGATACCTTGGATCATGTGGCCTGTGAACGAAAAGTTGTGGTAGATAACAATCCTGCTCTGTGACAGTTGCAGTAGGCTCAAAAGTTGCTAGATTGCTGTTCAATACTGCTTCTACATGTCGCTTATAGAACTATCAAATACAACTACTTCTTGTTAAGAGCGTTGTATTTCGCGGCGTGCTGATAGACCAGGGGCTGGGCTTCCGCATCTTCAAGGTAGATGGTAAAACCATCATTGTGGTTCTTGCCGTAAGAGTATCCCCCATACCCAAATTGCCAGTACATATCGCCTGCAAGCTTTTCTTTCAGACCCGTAGCTTGCCAGAGGCCAATAGCTTCGAGTCTGGTGACATTTGAGGTCTTGCCAAGGTATTCTTGCCTCTTATCATCGGTCAACTGCAGTCAGGTCAGTTCAGCGATTTCTAAAAGCAAAGGATTCTGAATAAGTGATACGTACCCAGCCGTACTCCTCGTGGACCACGGGAACATTCGCAGCGCGGCCTGCAGCCGCGTGATCGATAACCCATTGGTTAGCCCATTCTACTGACTTGCTCCACCAGTCAGGGTCTTACTCGTTAGCTTGTTACATTGGCTATCGAATGGTGTGCTTACAGGTGTGAAATACTCCGAAGTCGATGTTCTTGAGTGTAAGCTCCTTGTCAAAATCTCTGTACTTCGTCAGCTTCCATCTAGACTCTTGCATCGCAGTGCTGGTAATTCTTTTTTCTTTTTTGGCTTACCCGCCATCAAATCCTGAGTAGAAACCATCGCTTGATTCTCGATTAAAACCTCCTTCTCCGCCCCAGGTGACAAGGTGATTCTTGTCTATCGACTTGACGTAGGTGCTGAGCTCGTCTATCCACTCCGTGATCATTTCGGGCGTGCAGTTCTCACTTCTTGGCAGATTACGAACACCATCTGCACCACAGCGCGGCTCGTTGGCCAATTCCCATGCCATAATCGCTGGCGATTTAGCGTAACGCTGAACAATAGCTTTGACGTATTTCTTGAAAGCTTTCTTGATGGCTGGGACGTGGAAGAACTGTTTTGGTTAGCGATTGCAACATCTCGGACCATTCAGGAGGTCAACCACTCACATCATCATGATACTTGTAGCCCAGATTAACGGTATAAACATCAAATCCGCCATAATCGGCCCAATTGTTAGTTAATGCGACAATGAGCTTCATTCCAGTCTTTTCTGCTGCTGCAACAACCTTGTCGAACGGCGCGAGGTTGATCTCCTGTTTACCATTATCCCACCATTGCATGACGTTTGGACTAGGACCAGCCCCTTCCCCGCCATATTGAGGAAGACCTCCAGCGATTGTTGTCCTGTTGCGGTCGTTGAAGCCCCATGTGCGGAAGACATTGAGTCCGGCCTTTTTGCCCGCAGTGAAGCCAGCTTCGACATCAGATTGTAACTGCAGCCTGTTATTACACATTCTGATCGTCAATTGAGCTTACAAACATCATTGAATGGGAAATAGTATGCGTTACTACCGGCAAAGTAGAAGTTCTTCCCATCAAGCTGGAACGTGGTGCCCTTGGTCGTGACGAACCCAGCCGGGACTTTCTGACCAGCCACGGCAGCAGACGCGCCAGTGGCAAGCAAAAGGAGTGACGCAGCGTTGTAAAGCATCTTGTCTTATGCTGGCTTTGAGGTACTCGAGTTGATTGCTGTCGACAACGTCTCAATCAGTCGTCGGACCACAGCATATGTACCATGTCGGCCCTCGGAGCTGAGCCACACTATACCCTCTGCGATACGGAAAGACAAGTCGCGAGATCATTTCGCCCTCGAATCTAACTTTCCCCGCGATAGATTGAATCCAGCAAGGCCAAGATGGGAGACTATCTTGGTGATTGGCGCAATTATCCTGGTAAAGAGCCGTAGCGGCAATTGACTATTCCAGAACATCCAAAACCCGGGGCAAACTAAGATGCGTGAGTCGAGCCGAGGACCGGGGACACCAGACCTGCGTTTGTTATTACTTGTGATCTGTGAATTCTCTAGTGTTCTTGGAGCCGAGCAGTGGAACCAGGGATGCTTATGACAGCTGCACCCAAGCCTAGTCCGCTTTGGTCACGGAGGTGCAATCTCCAGCGTCAATAATCTTCTTCATCAAGACAAGTGAAGGGGTCTGGTGTTCTCATGCATAATTTGGAGATGTAGATCTTCGAAATCGCCACGTGGAAACCGCAGTTGTCGAATTCCCGCCAGTGGGAAAATGGATGTAGCCTCCGCAACACAAATACATGTTGAGTTTCGTCCCTCTGCATGTGAGGTGCCTTGGATTAGTCTAGCCACTGCGTTGCGGTCATTGAAAGGTACTCTGTCGAAAGTCCAAAAACAAATCTTTACGCTGGAGCCCTCTTATGATCCAACTCTTTTTATTGTGCACCATCTTACGTTAAAGCACAACACGTGAGCCTATACAGTAGCAAGAAGATAACAAAGGCAGAAAGAGCTATATCGTTATAATCTCTACTACTTCGAGACAATCTACGTGATACCTAATTACTCCAAGTAACATTTTAGTGTGTTATAGTCGTTACGGTGAATAGACTAAGTGACTTTGGTAACTTAATGAAAGAGGAGCTCCTTCGTACTGCAGTATCACGAACTGAAGTTCGCTGGGCGTGCACTTATATGCTTGAGAGCCATCCATGAAATTATGCCGTACATCCGATATTCATTTCTTGTTGATAGAAGTGAAATTGACAATGCTCACCTGTACTTGGATGGATCGCTTGTGAGGATTACCTTATGATGGCGGTTGAAAGCGCACAGAAATATATGAGGCACCGGGCCCTACAACCCACGTCTTCGCTTTCATGCGACGGGACCTGGGCTAATGTAACTAGCCTGTGCTCTTTACATGCATCTGTAGGGTAGCCAAAGACCGCTCCATAGGAAGATCGTGAAGTGCAGAGTCCACGTAGTTGAGATTGGACCGTGACATCGACGTCATGTCGCGTAGGTTTCGCGCAACACATTAGCTAATATAGTGTTCGCTTCCGCTATTGGACCCACTGTCCCACCAGAACATCTCTGCGCCGTTCAGATGTCTAAGATGAGCTTCATGACAAATTTTGGTCCGTCATATATTCTATATTTTAAACAATTTCCATCAAGCAAACAGGTTCGGTGGTGTAGTTGGTTATCACGTCAGTCTAACATTCCTACAACGGATGTCGCGCACTGAAGGTCCCGAGTTCAAACCTCGGCTGAATCATTCCTGTCAATTGGTTCCTCTTGGGAGTTCGATTCTCTCCTTTTTGCTTTTGTAGCGGTCGAGACGAGGTGGAAAAATGACCATGTCCGAGGTGCGGAAGGTTTGACCGTCGTCACGGCTTCCTCTTTTTGCCCCTCATTTATAAAGGAACCTCAACATCCCTTAGACCGCTACTCTATCTACACAGGCAGACACAGCAAATACAAGCATTCACTCTCCATTGCTCAAAGTGACAATGAGCTCCTCCAGCGACGTCTCTACGCTCCCCACACCGCCCGCGTGCATTGCAGACTTTTGCTTGATACCGCTCGGCACGCCAACGGCGTCCGTGTCCAAGGAAGTGGCAGAGGTGCAGCGGGTCCTGAAGAAAAGCGGTCTAGTGTATACGATGCACTCTGCTGGAACAACAGTCGGTATGTGGCCCTCGCTCCTACAGCCCTACGAAGATCCATTTCCCCAGCGCCCGTGCAAAGCTGGACGCCCATCATGGAGCCACGATCTGGTCTAGCAGCAGTTTGGGAGTAGAAGTGGGGTAGGGCTGAGCTAACCGTCTGTCATGCAGAAGGCTCTTGGGACGACGTGATGAGAGTCATTGGGCAGTGTCACGCTTTGCTGCACCAGAATGGGGTGGTGAGGATTCAGAGCGATATCAGGGTTGGCTCAAGGACGGATAAGAAACAGAGTGCCGAGGACAAGGTTGCGGCTGTGGAAAAGTTGCTGAGGGAGGACGGCGCCGCGAAGTAGCTTTGGTGTCGGCCGGGAAGTGCATGATGGGGGGTTTTTTTGTCCGGTTGTGAACAGACTCCATGTATGTGGGGGTTTGGAATGGCACATGAGGTGTCACAGTTGCTAGGGCTTGTTCCACGTGCCACCAAGACTCACCTGCCAACGGATGGCGAGCGATAGACTGCCTACCAAACAGGCGCAGTGCGCATGAAACAAGTTGTTGTGCCTACTCGACCTTGATGCTATTCTCATCCCTATCGATAGCGAATTTCCCGTCGTCTCTACTATTGGCTACACCTACTCGACAGCATCAGACATTGCCCAGGGAGGCTAGCGACGACAGCGGTGTGCCGACGGCTCCGTGACTCTCCAGCCTATCACGGGATAAATCCACTAGGGTACGCGTACAGCAGCAGGATTGAACTTGTTGGCAAGGCACGGCACGCAGTGCTGGTGCGGCGGGCAAAGTGGCTTGGAGGCCTCTGAGTGTGGAGGAGAAAGTGGCTTTGCATTGTCTGATCGTGGTGGTCGAGTGATTGCGCAACTACGGTTGATTCCTCGCACATAGCCGCCCATCACTGCCATCACTTACCCCCTTATTTCGTCGTCGCCGTTGCATATCGCGTGCCCTGCAGGAATGGTCGTGTCTGTACCTGAAGGTTGGCTCCCTTAGCGAGCGAGGTGCAGTAGTCGACATATCACGGACCTCCGCCTGCGACTTCTCCGCCGCTCCGAAAAATCCCTACCTCACAAGCGCTCCCACCTCACTCCACATTCTTCTGGACCATCTTTCACCGCTACATTGCCGTCACGTTTCACCCACACTGCCGCCTGTTGCCGCTAGCCAATTCGACCCCCCCGCCCACAGTTTTGCGTCACAACTCCTGACAGTCGCATTTCGACCATTTCGGGTGGATACATGGCAGGCACGAGACCATCACATGCACGCGACACGGCCCTCCGACCTCTCCAGCTCCGTCGCTAGAAGACGCAACGGCAACGCCTGCACTTTCCACGCCGCGCGCCACTCTCGACCATGGCCTTCAACTTCAACTGGTCGCCGCTCATTGCCGACACTTCGCGGGCGCGCGACATGTTGACGACGGCGCTCAACAAGTCGCCCAAGCCGCCCATCATCGTCGACGACATCATCGTCACCGAGCTCAACCTGGGCACCACTCCACCCGAGCTGGAGATTCTGGAAATAGGCGATTTGGCCGAGGACCGCTTCCGGGGCATTTTCAAGATGTCGTATGCGGGAGATGCCTTCCTGACGCTCAAAACAAAAGTCCAGGCCAATCCACTCAAGACATATCTATCCAACAAGCCCGACTTTGCATCGCCACAGCCTCTTGCTGCATCATCTGGCTTGACGATTCCACTGCAGATAACGCTGTCGAACATCCGGCTGTCCGGCTTCGTCATCTTGGTCTTCTCCAAACAAAAAGGCTTGACGCTAGTCTTTCGCAATGATCCTCTCGAGTCACTCAAGGTGTCCTCGACATTTGACTCGATACCCTTCGTGCGAGACTATCTACAAAAGGAGATTGAAGGACAACTGCGCATACTGTTCATGGAAGACCTACCAGCCATCATCCACCGACTATCACAACGCATGCTGTCACCCGAGTATCAAGAAATAGAGGCAGAGGAGCGGTTGGAAGGAAACAACGACAACTCTGCAGCGGTTGATCCCCTCGCATCACCACCGCAAGATGCCGTCGATGCATTTGGCAACCTCCTCGACGAGTCGCAGATCTCGGAAATGTCGCTCGACGCTAGCGGCGAGGTTCACGCTTCCTTCTCCCAGAAGAACATCCTACGCCTTGCCGCCCTTTCCGAATCGCAACGAACACTCTCCCTATTCACACCGGGCATTCGAGATGCCGTCTTCCGCGCTTGGGCTGGTCATCCAGACAGGTCAGAGTCGGGTGCGGCTACACCAGCGCTCACGCAAGGCAGTTTGTCGAGGATACAATCTACATTTGGCAGCTACAAGTCTGGTGCATCATCGGTCGCCTCGGGCAGTACGGGCAATGAGACATTGAGCTCGCGGCCGACGTTGATGTCATCATCATCCTACCTCTCCGCAGGACTAAGCCTGGGTGCGGGCCGATCGCGCACGGGAGGCATGCGCAAGCGCAAGAAGCGTGTTGTCGATTTGCGGAAGAAGACTGATGCGGCAGAGTCCCCTGGTGTTTCCAGCGAGGCACACACGCCAACACCAAGCTCATACGCGTCGGAGACCTCTAGCGTCATACTCGAAGAACGAGAGCTTGAGGAAGAGCTTGCTACTCCACCGAGGACTCCGAGTCGGCCAGGCATGACCTTCGAAAGCAAGCATGGTAGTCTCGACTACGGCGAACCAAGTCGTCTCCCTGGATCCACGCCCACTCGGGACCCCGACTCTCACCTTGCTCCCGCACCCCTCCTCTCCGACCCAGTCCACTTCCCCAAATCCAAACAAAAAGCCGCGACCGACGAGCCCGGCAAATCCAAATCCTCTTCCAAACGCCCCCCTTTGTCACGCAACCAGCTTCGTCAGGTCCAGCAATCGACCTCCCCGCTCCTGCGTTCCCTCTCCTTCGATAAGATCTCGTCACTATCCTCCCCTTCGAGCGCAGACGCAACGCCTAGTTCCGGTGGTATCCTCGAACAAGCCTGGATGCACAAGATGGCGCAGGAGATTGCACGAAAAGTACAAGAGGAGAAGGACAGGGGATCGCCACAACCCAGGTCACGGCACGAGAGGCGCAAGACTGCGCCGGGAATTAGCGGGGGCATGTGGGCGAGTGACGAGGCCATGGAAGCACCGCCTGCTTATGTTGCTTGATGCCCTCCCTGTTCACGAACCAACACCTAATTGGGGAGGGATACACTTCTTACGAAAGAAAGACGATTTTATGAGTCATGTTGATGTTGATGGCTGATGGTCAGCTACGGTCTTCCTGCTGTTTTGCGCAAACCGCCACTTATTTCTTTTGTCCAGCGAGTCCATTTCGAAAAAGTCTGCATATCGGTCGGTCGGTTGGTACTGGTGCAGCGTCCGTTGACGCAAGCATTGCATCTAAGCAAGGTGTTTAGGGGGCTTTTTAAAGCATATTTGGCGGAGTTGGTATGGTGGGATGGGAAGGTGCATTGGGGGCTAGGGGCAGGAAAGGAGCATTGGGGTGGTTGGGCGGTAATCGGCGCTCAAGTCTCGGGGAGAGGTGGGGGTGGATGGAAGGTGATCAGAAACAAACTACGCTCACGCGAGACAATCCTCTACATCTATACTTATAACAAGAACCAACATTCTAAACACATATTCCAGCATCCGAAACAATAGACGTGAGGGTGCTTTACGAAGGTCGACTGTAGTTGTTGCGTCCCCGCCTTACCAAACAAGTAGAAACGTCTAAATTGTAGAACAGCGAGAAGACAATATGCAAATTCAAGAGCATAAGAGTACATCTGTAGTTACCTGTAGAGTATACACCTTATGTTTAGACCCCCTTTATGAAGCCTTTGATATACTGTGATGGCTGTATTGGATGTTCCTTCGTAGTGAGATGTCGGCTACTACCCAGGACTCGGTCCAGCCTTGCACCCGGTCCGCTAACGGCAACCCAACTCAAAATACCGTGCCGCGCTCCGACGATCAAACACCGACATTCGACTTCGACTCCACAATGGATACATCAACCTCCCCACGCCACAAAGGAAGTACAGATGGAGGCAATGGTGCAGTGTTCAATGGAGAGACGAGGGAGGAGGAAGCGGCACGCATTAAAAGGACGCAGATTGCGTGTTTGAATTGCCGGAAGAGGAAGAGTCGGTGTTTGCTGTAAGTTTTGAGGAATGAAGCAGCATAGATGTGTCCCATCGGCGATTATCTAACCTGGAAGTTTTGCTGATGCGCTGCGAACAAAAGGGACTCGGATAACTCGATACCCTGTCTAAGATGTAAACGCGACAATCTCGACTGTATTCTCGGAGGAAGTAACCGTGGCGGCCGTCGCGTGAGGAAGAAGAAAGTCGAGGATGGAGGCGCCGTGCAGCCAACATCGTCACAGCAACAGCCACAGCAATCTCTCCCTTCGCTTAAAGCGACGGAGCCAGAGGGGAGTTTTCATACCCTGGGCAACCTTGGGACGTGGCAGGAGCCCGACCCAAATCAAGTGCAGTATGACGAGGAGTTACAGAACTCACGATCTGGATCGTCGAATACTGATGAGTTACCGTTTTCTAATCTGCAAAATCCTTCAGATGCGCTGGGGATTCTGGCTAGGGTTGCGGGTGAATCGAGCTCGAATGAGGAAAATGGTGGTGGTGGTGCTGGGAACATGCGAGCGTCGATTAGCACGCAACCCCTGACATCGATATCGACGTCAATGCCAGCCCCGCTGTCGTTCTCATACCCGTTACTGGACCGAGGAGTGTTGACGGTACATTCTCTATGCCAGCTATTGATACGTTTTCAGCAGCACTACCACGTCTACTACCCTTTGACGCCGGCGCATGCGTTTGAGACGGCAAGGTTGTCAGATATGGTCACCAAGGAACCACATCTTCTAACCGCAATCCTCTTGATCGCTTCGAAAGACCTTATCGACGAACCCTTGATCTACGATGCGTGCAGCGAGCACATGAAATCGCTTGTCGCAGCCCTAGCAGCAGGAGGCGATGCAGGCATAGAAGCCGTGGAGGCATTACTGTTACTTGCAGAATGGGCACCCTATACCCAACGCGACTCCGGCAAAGTTGGCAAAGGCGAAGAAGACAAGGAAAGTTGGATGCACGCCGGTCTTGCCCTGCGCATCGCGTATTATCTCGCCCTCGATCGTTACTCCTTCCGCTTCGTAGACCAAGGCAAAGACCCGGATCACCATCGAAAACGCCTCATTTGGACCTCTGCATACGTGTCCGATCGCCATATCAGTATTCGCATTGGGAAGGCGTTTTGGTCGCGTGGACCAGGACCGTTGACAACGCTGAGGAGAGAGGACTATCCGAGCTTGATTCCCAAGAGCCCCAACGAAGAAGATTACGCGAGTATCTTCCAGGCGAATCTGGAACTGACGCAACTGTTTAGCAATGTACACGACACACTGTACTCGAATCCTGGGTCGAGTTTCCGCACACACATGAGCGGCAGCTATATCAAGTTCATTGACGACTTTCGGTCAGCGATCTATGGGTGGAAGAGTGTATGGGGGACGCTGACTTGTTCGCCGCCCTTGAAGGCTTGTCTGCTCATGTCATACGACTACCTGCGTCTCTACACCAATGCATTTGCCTTTCAGGCCACTGTACTCCGCGCTCTGCCTTCACAGGGCGTGGGAGGCGGAGGCGATTCAGCAGCAGGACAGCAAGGGGGCAGTGGTGCAATGCACATCCCCCAACGCGTCTTCGCCAACAACGTCGGCGCAGTCGGCGACGCGCGCTTCATCTACGAGGGCCTCGACGCCGCAAAAGCCATTCTCACAACTGTAAACAACTTTGTCGACCCTGAGCGCAGTCTCCGCTTCATGCCGTTACGATACTACCTATATCTCGTATACGCAGGCGTATTCCTCTACCGCGCACGCTGCACAGGCGTCATATCCGCTGACGAAGACCGCGCCATCCGCGCCATGATCAACGAAACAATCGCGCGCCTACAACGTGCAGCCGTAGGCAGCGGAAGCGGCATCCAGCACCCAGGCAGCAGATACAGCACGCTGCTCAAACTCCTCTGGGCCAAAGTCCCCCGGAAAGACAAACGAGAACGCGGTTTCAGACACCCGGGCACGAGTATCGCATCCAACCCGCTCGACGCCAACGGGCTGCCCGCTCACAACCAGCATGCAAATTCGCTCGCTGGCCACTCCCATACTAGTCCGCAGCCCAGTAGTATAGGTACGGGCGAGTCTCCTGCGCTCACTGAACTCGCTGGAGATTTCGGCTGGACGGATCTTATGGCTGTAGGTGAGTTTGCGGTTCATGGGGCGGGGGCAGGGGCTGAGGATCCGAATGCGCTGTGGAATGGGTTCCTACCGCTGGATATGGGATGGGGGGCACCGGGGCAAGGGTTTGGGTTTGGGTTTGAAGGCCTGGGTGGGATGGAGGGGGGTGAGCTGGGTATGCTGTTTTAGGTGTGAATGGGAGGGGAAGAGAAAACAAGGGAGTAAGAAAGTGAAGGGCTAGGGAGACACGGGAGGATGGAAGACGGGAAACCGTATAATCTGCGTGTGTCTGTATATATCAATGGGCAGTCAGAGGCTGGAAACCTCCAGACATGGTGGACGGGTCGGTGTGCGTAGAATTGTTTGGAGTTTGCATGCGATACCATTTACGTTTTTGACGACACAGCAGGGGACTGGTAGATGTCAAATGCGGTTTTTCGCGCTGTGGTTTGCAACCAGTTTGGACGCGTTGGCTGGGTACTTGATCTTCTAGGACACTTCCGTAAGCAATACATGGCGTTGCTTCTAATTGATGGACAACTGCTGCCGCTGCCTTATAGTACAATGTAAACGAAGAGCGAAGGTCAGTGTGCACGGGAAGGATGTCAATACCGACGCTAAGCCCCGCCAATACCCGAAGCTACCGCTACAATCACACCCCGCGTGTCCACCTCTCCGCATTCGACCTGACTTCTTCCCCATCGTATCGTCACGTCAACATCCATTCATCGTGTCTGTCGAGGCCTCGACCTACAATATGGCGATCAAACTGCCATTTCCGTCACGCAGCCCCACGATAGGTTCGATTACCCTCGGGCAGCCAACGCCAATGCGGAAGGTGGTCGTCGATCCCGCAGCCAGTAATCAATCGCAGAACTAGGATCGCACCTAAACAATGCCCTTCGAAACACCAAACATCAACGCGTGACCATTCGCTAGCCGGCAGCTTTCATCTCGCACAGTGCCTTGGCAGATGCTCAAACCGGCAGCTCACTCGCCACACCCTGCTGATCGTCAAGCAAATATACCAAGGCTTAGCCTGAAGCTTGCCTTATCGCGTGTCGCGATATTAAGTGTACAGAACGGGCTTGCGTAGTACCACCATGTTGGCACGCAGCTTCCCTGGCCAGGAAACATTAGAGCGAGTTTGGCAGGTGTACATGGTGTCAGTACACTAGCTTCCTGGTATCCACTCGTTCAGCGTGTCAGTCACTTACGATGAAGCTTTGAACACGGGTATATAAGTAGCGGTAGGTGTCTATTTCTTTTGCTCGTCACCCCACTACTTCAGAGTGTCTTATTCATAAAGTCACCATGAAGTTCCTCGGCGTCGCCCTCGCCTCGCTCGGTCTTACTTCTGCTGCTACGGTCGCGAAGAAGGTCAGCTATGACGATTGGAAAGTTTACCGCGTCAATGTTGGCTCCAACACTGCAAAGTTCAACGACGTGGTGAGCAAGCTCAAGCTCGAAATTTGGAAGGGAAAGCCAGATTCCAGCGATATCGTCGATGTCGTTGTCCCACCCACACAGATCTCTGCATTCGAGGCTTCGACTGCAGATATTCAGACGAAAGTCATGCACGAGAATCTTGGACTCTCCATCGCGGATGAGAGCACTGATGCCTTTGCCATTGCTGCGGGTAATTTATCCCACGATCTTATGTTACAAGGGTTGAAACGCTGACGGGAGGTTCAGCCGGGGCGGCGCCGTCTGCGACATGGTTCAATGCATACCACTCTATTGCGGATCACCAGCAGTGGGTATCGGATCTTGCAGCTGCCTACCCCAACAATGCCGAGGTGATCTCTGCGGGCAAATCGGTCGAAGGCCGTGACATCAAGGGTATCCACATTTGGGGCAATGGAGGCAAGGGATCCAAGAAGGGTGTTGTATGGCACGGAACCGTCCATGCACGAGAATGGATCACCACCATGGTATGTCGATCCCGAAAGTCCATCATCTCCGACCATACTGACATCACCCAGGTTGTAGAATACGCAGCCTACAAGCTCCTAACAGCCACCGACACCGCTACTGCCGCCTTCAAGAACAACTACGATTTCTACATTTTCCCCATTGTCAACCCTGACGGCTTCGCCTACACCCAGACCAACGATCGCCTGTGGCGCAAGAACCGTCAGACCACTCCCTCTGCAAGCTGCATCGGCCGCGATATTAACCGCAACTGGCCAAGTCACTGGGACCAGCGTGGTGGTGCTAGCACAGCGCCCTGCGACCAGGATTACAAGGGTCCGTCCGCAGGTGATGGTGTTGAGACCAAGGCACTCAAGGCACAACTCGATGGCGTCGCGGCTGGCAAGGGTGTGCAGTTATATATGGATATACACGCATATTTGCAAATCTGGATGTACCCATACGGCTATACTTGCTCTGGCGTACTTCCCAATTCCGCTAAATACGCCAGTCTTACAAAAGGAGCTATTGCAGCTGTCAAGGCGGTTCACGGAACGACGTTCACGGGAGGACCGATCTGCAACACCATCTACCAGGTTAGCGGTGACAGCGTGGACTACGCGTATGAGGTGGCAAAGGCGAATTACAGCATGACTGTTGAGTTGAGGGATACTGGGACATATGGCTTCGTGCTTCCTGCGGCGCAGATCTTGCCGAGTGCGGAGGAGATGTGGGCGGGTTTGTCGTATTTGTTGAAGAACATGTAGGGGAAATGAGCGCGGAGCGACGACTGTAGAAGAGGGGGTACATGAAATATTCTTACGAGCAATGAACCGTATTATCATCTAGTGATTGGAGTCAGTCATGGTTGAAAATTTCTGGGGGAACGGGGGTTGAAGTACGACTTTCGAATTACTCTAAGTCGATGTGAGTCAACTACCCACTCCAATTGTGTAGCACGTCAGCTTTCGACAGACTAATGCCTCTCTTCCGATGCAAAACTCTTGGAAAGAATTCCATCAAGACCGTCCAAGCCAGTCCACTCCTCCTGCTACCACAGCCACCAAGCCATCTACATACAAAAATGACTCTTCGCATGCTGCCCCTTACGATCTCCACTAGTCTGTCCAGGTCCACCAGACCACTTGATATCGCCCTGACAATCTCTCTCCCTGTAACAACGTCAGCGATCTCCTCATTCCACCCAGACTAAAGCGCAAAAGAAACGGAGGGCAATAAAACTTACGAAAAGATAATACACAGCCCACACCACTTATTCACACAAACCGCATACTCGCCATCCGGCTCAGGATGATTACGGCATCGGAACCCTACGCTCGTACGTAGGGGGGCGTTTAGATCGTGGAGTGAGACGCAGTACCCGCATTCTGTGCCGTCTTCTGGGGGAGCGCGGGCGGAGAGTGTGGAAGTGTGGTGAGCGATTAGGGCGACGACGTCGGGGCGGGATGTCACGTCGAATTCCTCGCGGGGTCCAATGTCCTTGTTGTTGTTGATGGTCGAGGATGCGGTGTCGGTGTCGGTGCAGACTGCTTTGTCGCTGTTCATGATGCAGTCGCTGGAACCGCAGTAGTCGATTACCCATTCGAAGTTGTCCTCGCATTTGCAGGCCATGTGTTTTCCGCAGCAGTATTGTTGGCCGTTTATCAGGCAGGTGGTTTCTTGGCGGCGGGAGATGGTCGAGACGTGGGGAGACTCGATGGCACTTGGGGTGCCTTTGATCACAGCAGTGACGGTGGAGGTGGTGTCGTCGCGCTTGTCCCAGTCATCATTTGGACCGCTGCGACCGCATTGTGCCGTGCCGTCGTAAATGTGGCAGTAGTAGTGGCGACGGCAGTGCTTGATAGCTTTCTCCTTGCCGTTATCGCAGGTGTAGCAGTCGCGGCGGCGGGCCCAGAGGTCGCCGTTGGTACAGGATGTCTTTGCGGAGATGTCGTTGTCATTCTGGACTGTACCTTGGGGATCCTCTATCTCAGTGGCGACGACGGTGTTGCGCTGGTTCACTTCGTTGTTGAAGCTGATGCCATCGCATTGTGCCTCGCCGTCGGTGATCTGGCACTTGACATGGCGACGGCAGTGTTTGATTGGTTTCGTCTTGCCGTTCTCGCAGGTGAAGCATTCGCGGCCCTGGGACCAGAGTTGTCCGCTAGCACATGGTCGCTCTGCGGATACTTCCATGTTTGTACCCGAGACTTCGCGAGCCGCAACCGTGGTGAGGGTTGTAGAGGCTTCGGCGACGGGGTTTTTGACATGCTTGGGTGTGACGCAGTACGGTATCGGGCGAGGACTCATCACCTTGCAGATGTGGCCATGTTGGCAATCGTCGACGAGATAGGGTTGGCCGCCGATACACTTGACGATCCGAGTCTCGGTCTCGCAGTAGTACTCGCCTTCGGTGCAAGTGGCCTTGTCGAGGACGAGGCCGGAAGAAGCGGTCTCAGAGACGGCAGTGATCGCGGGGATATCTTGAGTGAAGGCTATCATGAGGACGCCCGCAAGAGCAAGCATGAAGGTGAAGAGCCTCATGGTGGTGTTGTTGTAGTAACGGAAGTGACTGGACGAGTAAAGTCTTGTTGGTGTTGAGGTCTAAGACTCGGAGGTAGTAGAGGGAGGGTTGGGGAGTCGGCGCATGAGGGGTCTTTATGTGTTTGAAGGCTGCGGCGTGGTGATTGGGGCTTTGACGGGGCGCAGGCGGTCAAACGGACTTCACCTTTGAAACAGGATTTAAAAATGTGCCCTTGAGGACAAACAAGCAAGTTCTCAGGTGTGCACTAACGTTCGAAGCTGGGCCGATGTGAGATAGTGAGAGCCGCTGAGGTGAAGGCGACGCTGCGGTTGCGAGGTTGCGATTCCAGAAAAGACAGTGCCTCGTCATTTCACTATGTAATTGAACTCTAGATATTAGGCTGTCCATACTGCAGTGTGAGTGAGTATTAGAGCTGAAATGTAAGGATTCTCCATCGAGCCGGGCCACTTGTCTCACAATACATTTTCACAAGGCAAGGATTGTTGAGGTGATTCATTCAAATCTGTCATAATGTAACGTTCGTTCCCAGGTGGTCCATCCGAATCTCCTGCCTCATAAATGTATCTTATGCCTCATGTAGTCTTGTTCAATTGAGCACGAATTCTGAACTCAGCTCGTTTCCCACACAACGGCGGAAAACTTCCGAGAAATCCAATGAATACCGTACATCTGAGAGCCTGAGCCCAGTTGGCTATGTGAACACTAAGATTCGCGGGCTTACTTTACTTACGAGTCGAATGAACCGGGGACCTAGCACCATGGCCTAAACAATGGTCCGGGCCCAGGCGCAGTGCGGTGAAGGATCCTTGATGCACTTCTCGGATGGAGAGCAGTCCTGGATGAGAACCAAACGGCCATCGACGCACTCGAAGACGCCGCCGTCGTAGCCATTGTCGGCCTGTGCGGCACAGATAACTTGACCGTTGGTGCACATGGCGTGTGGGCCATCGTCGCGGGCGACGACTTTGTCGGTGCCGATCTCGATGTTGGTAGGTGCGGCAGAGGCGGCCATGAAGAGACCCATGAGGGTGAGGAAGATGTTGAGGTAGTTCATGTTGTTGAGTCCTTGAGAAATACTTGTAAAGATCTTGAGAAAAGAGTTGAGGAGCTGTTGAAGTTGATAGAGAGTTGAGCATGTGGTGGTCAGTAAGAGCAATGTCAAGAGGAGCGAGGGAATTCATTCAGACATACAAACGGTAGCCGATGGATCAAGGTGACGAAGTGGGGTTCTCACGTACGCTCGTCGTGTGTACCTGTGCTGGTGGTTTTCAGATTGCCATCACCCGTGGAAAGAGACTAAGAATCGGGCCGCTCGCCGTCAAGCCACCAGAGCTACATTATCGACAGCTTCAATGATCCCAGCAGTGGCCATGGAGTCTGGCTACAATCCATACTCAATGAACCATATATCAGGCAAACACTTCGAGGGTGCTACCACCTAGCCAAGGCGGAAGACCAGCAACAGCATCCAAGTCTTGCTTTCGGTAGTCTCTATATACTGTGGAGCACATCGGCGTCACCTGCGTCACTGTATGCTACTTTAGTTGAACGTTGGTGCCCTCCCAATCACCCTCTCGCCCCGCGACCCCTCACCTAAAATCTCCATCATCAACTGCTCCCGCAGCGCAAAATACCACCCCACCCTCCACACCTTCTGAACCTACCTCCACGCAACCTGTGCATACATCGTCCCCGCCCCGCACGGCCCCTTCTCACCACCCCTCACTACAAAGTACCGCTTCCTGATCACCAAAGACCCCGCCAACGGCAAAGCCATCAAACCTCCAGGCACCATGCCCGTTACGTTCAGGATCGAGGGCACGGATTCGGTGAGCCGGGCGAGGTGTGAAGCGTATTTTGGCGGTCGCCCGGATAGCAAGACCAGGGGTGAGAGGTGGACGGATAGGCAGGTTGTGATTAGGGGGTTAAGGGTTGGGGGTTAAGGTGGAGGGAACAGCACGAGTAGGAGGTTTAAGAAGAGTTCGTGGCCGGTTTTTGGAGGGGTAATGCTGGGGAGGGTTTTGAGGAGTGTGTTGAGGAGGACAGTGAGGGCCTGAATTGGTCGTGAGTGTTTTGCTCGATAGCGTGCGCGGTGTTGCGCGGTGTTGCGAGTTATGTCTGAGTCTTCAAGTGCACGTCTTTGGGGGACCAAATCAGGGTCCTTCGGTATCTTGGTGTTCGATGGGCAGGCGTGGTTCTTCTCAGTGTGTGTTCCAATGGAAAGCGGATGATCAAAGGTGCACGCAGCATCTACATGAGTGATAGGGTATACCTATGTAGCGAGTTTGTTTGCATTCAAAGGCACTGGCTTCGTACATACTTTACAATTTCCTCCGAGGGGTTTGTATGTGAATACAACTTGTTGCACAATACAGAAATTACCCGGCTCTACTGTCATCTATTTTGCATCCGTGATTGATGCGCATGATCATACCTGGATCCTATCCGATTCCGACGACCATGACACTGGATCTGGAGAAAGGTACCTACGTATCGAGTCGCACATTCCTGTTTCCAAGTTCGGTCAAATCGCCACCCAACTGCGCGTCTTGTCAGAGATCTCTATGCCAGCCCCAATGAGTGCATAAGAATTATACGCCGCCGAAAGTTGACATGCATAACGGGCCGCCAATGCAGTCGCAGCATCTCACTTACCGCACGTACTAGTCTCAGTATGGAGAAATGTGCCAACGCAGTGATTGCAAAACACTGAAGGCACAAGGGTAAGAGAAAGGCTCCTACCGGTATCGGAGTAGTTTCTTACCGTCGCTCTTGATCTATTAACGATAACGGCACCCCATCTCCGCCGCAACCTTCCATATCTCGATACCCTTACTCCTAGAGCTAAAAACATCAGCCCTGCTAGTATTGTGCGATCATCATGCAACTCATCTGTCTCCTCGTCGTGTACCTCATGAGCCTCGCTGCTGCCCTGCCCACGATAGACTCACTCCTCGCTCGCGGCGACCGCATCCTTGATGGCCTCAAAGAGTGTCCTTCGAACCACGGGTACGGTCCTCAATGGCCGACGCTCAATCAGTACTACTCCGCCGTCGACACGGCCTGCCAACTGATGATCCCAACCAACGACCGCAATCACCCTGTGAAGCCTCCATTCACCGCAAAAGTCGAGTTGAAACTCACCACCGACGGCGCCACAGGCAAGCCTTTCAAGAAGAAGATGCTGCTCAACACGACATTCAGGATTCAAGGCTACGGTCCCCTCACTCAGTCAAGCTGCAAGACGTCTTTCGGTGTGGGAGGAAACCCGTCAAGGCCACCGTGGGAACAGACGATGATTGACAATGGAGCGTTTTGTGCGAGGCCAACCGACAAGGCGGTCCGTCTGACGGGATATCTGAAGACGGCGAATTGGTGGAATACTGTGGAGATGATTTTCGACAAACCACGCTTCGAGCACATCTGAGATGCTGCTGAACTGTCATGGCGTTCGGTATTTACACGAGTGGGTATGTCCCTCTCTTGCTCGATGAAACACAGCTCTGCGGAGTGGGCGACCAAATGTCGGTGCGGAATCTCTTGAAGAGTGTACTCCGGATTAATTTTCTTCTGAAATAGGAAACACTCAATGGTATGAATGCAATTCAATTATCCAGTTATCAATATTTCCATGAACTTTGTTTCTCAAAAATTACCGCTCTCCAGGAATTATCAGCCCAGCCGCCAGCTCCCGTGCCTCCCTTCAGATGCGCAATTTCTACACATATCAACGGCAAATGCCGAACAACACCATCTACCCCCGTCCTCACTGAGTTCAATACAATTCCTCGTACATCAGCTGCCCTACATCGAATCCACCTGGCCCATCTCCAATACTGTAGGATTAGTTAAATAACATCTTTACGCATCTACAGATTGCAGATGACTATGTATTTCCAGTAGGCTGAATTCCCGAGTTTGCTATATAAATCATTCGGATTGCTCCGCTGTTGGTGTACTTTCTTGCTGTTCATCCGATCTTGTTTTTGAATCGATTCTGCGGCGAGATACAGCAAGTATTCCATTCAAGTAAGTTCCACATGGTAAATCAGCCTAACAAAGTTCAGCGCCATCACTGTGGGTGGCGGGCCGCGGCGCAAAGCAGCTTGTTATTGCCTCTACTCCTGGTCGCGACCGTCTCCAGCACACCCTATGTTCACCCCTTCGTCTTGTTCCACCCACATATTCCCCAGGCGGGCGTCCGACATATGCGCAAGGAATTTTGAGCGATTCGTGAAAGGGCACCGGCAGTAAGGGCATAGAAATTTGCTTCTCGGCAACTTCTGGAAGGCTTTGAAAGCTCGGCTGAACTGCTTTTTTCAACTGTTTATATTGGTTTTGAGATGGGCATCAAGCACGGAAATGATTTAGCGTTTCGTCTTGTGCTTGTCCGAAAGAGATGGATGGAGAGCGCATCCAAGGCATACGAGTCCTGTCTTTTTGATTTGGATATATTGCTATGTTGATGTAATAGTAGCAACAGTTAGAACATTAGATGGACTCACCACACTGAACCATGTGGTCAAAAGTTCAGCCCTCCTGGCTTGAGCCACTTGCGTTGCATCTTGGTCGTGTGGCTTGTATTCAACCACGATAACAACACCCTCCACAACCTCCTGCCACGATGCTAGTTTATCATTCCCAATGTTCTCAATTTCCACATCAATAGCGAATTCCCTCTCATCCTCATCGTGAAGCCCCTGTCGTTTCTCGATGGCTTCCCTGTTCCCTGTCCGTGAGCTCTGCGTGAACCTTAGCTCTTTCTCTTTCTGCATTTTGCTCGCATTGTCTTTCTTCGCGGAATTTTCATGTCCCGACGTCGAGTTTCGCGATGGGTTAGATGACGATCGAGCGCCAAACCAGCTAACTTGACGTTATTATGGTCAGAAACTTCAGTAACCAGGTTCTGATGGCGCTATATCTACCCATATTGTAAGCAGAAATCTTCCTCCATATCTCTCTTGTCGCTCCGTTGTAGAGCTGTATGAATGTCAGCTACATGGCAGAACCTTGGGCAAAAGGATGGTGAAGTTTGCGGCTAGGAAAAATGTGACCGAATACGGGTATTGTGCGCGTGAGCCATGAAGGGGTGAAGAATAGATCATTTGTACTCACTAGTAGTTACTTATTTTTCTTCGAGATCATTATGTGAGTTTGAATAACTTCCCTCCCACACGATCCCATTCCTGATCCCAACGATACTCGCTCTCGACCAACGCTCCGTCTTTCAACGTCTTGATCAGCGCTTGATCGCCACCAAATAACTCAACCAACTGCTGGGTCAGCTTCTGCGCACTGTTGAAGCCTTTGCCATTGATGTCCTCCTTCACAAGCTCCGGCCACGCCTCAAAGTCGCCCCAGCCAAGAACAGGAAGGCCGGCGCCGAACATGTCCACCACTTTCATGGGTAGGTCGACGCCAGATGAGGAAGTGTGGAGCGAGATGCCGAGATTTGCGGACGCAAGGAGCAGGGCGTAGTCTTCTGGTGTGAGCCAGGCCGTGGATATAATGACATTGAGTAGCTTCTTTTCTTGGTTCAGCTGCTTGATTTTCGAGAGGTAGTACTCCTTCTGTGGGCCTTTGCCTGTGATGATGGCAAGGATGTTGGGTAAATGAGTCTTTGATGTTGCCTGAGCAGAATATGCGCTGAGTGCGTCAAGTAGCAGGGAAAAGTCTTCGTCGGCGGTCCAGGAGGTGGCGCTGACAATGAGCTTCCAGGGTGTTTTGGACGATGGCGAGAGGTCCTGTGCGTACTGTGCTGTCTCTGGGAGTCTGGCGAGAAACTTGGCTCGCTCGTCGGAGTTGATGGGTCGAAAAATGGATGCTGGTCGATCGTGGAGGGCTTCGGCGGTGACGCCATAGTCGTCTTTGAGGACACGAGCCATTGCGTTGGTGACGGTGATGTTGTGCGTCGCGGCTTTGGCAAATAGTCTCTCGTACAAGGCTGAAATTTTGACGAGAGGGTGACTGTTGCCAAGTTTGAGCGCTAGAATCGAGTAACCAAAGTTGTGCCAGTCGATGATGAGATCAGTGTTGCGCAGAAAGCACATGACGGTGGCCACGGCGAGTGTTGGGATGGATGGTGGATTCTGGACGAGCATCCATCTTGCAGGCTCGCATCTGTAGCCCAGTGCTCGATAAAGTGACCAGATCTGCCATAGTACCTTGAGAGGAGCCAGGATGGGAAAGAGGAGTTTGCTGCTTGAGCGGAGGTAGTCAGGTGCTGGCACGAGGGGAAGAATCTCGATGAGTGGGTTTGAGACAATGTCAGGATGTATTTCAGACTCTATGCATCGAATCAGAAATGAAGAGCACCTTTGAAGAATGTGCAGATGTACCTTGATATCCAATAAGGAACACCTTCCCCCCATGCTTGGCGATGCTCAGGGCGTGATACTGCATGCGGGGCGAACGACCAATGTCACCCAGCACGACCACTTGCACCGTCTTGCGTGGTTTCCATGTCAAAGGATCGCTTCCATGTCTTGTCGTCACCTGATCGGATTTGCCCTGCTCGTTGATGAAGTTTGGTGGCTTGTCTGTGTAGGGATCATACTGGCTTGGCAAGGTCAAGAGCAGGATGGTGAAGAAGGTTGAGAGAGCGACAATGACGGCAAGCACCGTGACGAAGCCATTTCCATTGGAGCCATCGAGGGCAGAGGTGGCCAGGACCATGGTGTGCGGTGCAGTGATGGCCAGGGCTAGTGCGGCTCTGGTGGTGGTGGCGTGGGATGGATGCAGGCGGTGGGTTGCGTCACAGGAGGATTTAGCGAGGGTGCGGAGAAGAGGCGACCGGGGTGGTGCCGAAAAGGGAAGGCGGTGCAGGGCGCCCAGGGACGGGCAATCTTGTGGTGGAGACCCCTGAAGTCGATGAAAGGCGGCCGCTATCGACGACATTGTTCACGCCCGCCGCGTCGCCTCAATGCCTTGCACCCACGCCCGGCCAGCCGCTGTTTCACTGCACTGTCGCTGCCGTTGTTCTGAACCTGACTCGCCAGGACTATAGAGGTTGTATTGTAGCGCGCATCTATCCAACCTACTACACACCACGATTGCTTGCGTCGAGTCAAGACAATCGCAGCGGACCCCCGAAAGCGGCGTTGAACCGCAGATGGCGTCGACGTATGCCCTGCCCACTACTGCCACCACCGCCAATGCCCACACACACACGCACTCGCACTCGCACTCGCACTCGCACAGCCATGGCCGTTCACAATCCCAGTACACGCCTGAGCCCTCGCCATACGCCAGCAGCCCCATGACGGGCGCATCCCCAGCCAAAGAAAACGGCCACCGACACTACCGCTCTGACATGAATGGAAGCGGCCAACTGCACGGCGCAGTGCGGTCGCCATACGCAGAGTACAACAACAGCGCCCACGACCACAACCACAGCCACGAGCGGAAAGCCTCAAACGACTCGACCAGCACATACACACTCAAGCCCTTTCTAAATGGCGGGTCAGCCAGCCGATTGCGAGGCGACTCGGACTTGGGCCGTTCGTCACCGCGCAAGGGTGCGACAAAGTACGGCTTCTCGCCCATCCACGAGTCTGCGCCTGTCCCGCCGCCTGCCCCGGCATCTTCGTACGTTCTCCAGGCGTGCGCTATTACACTATCACCCCAGCTCACACCAACAGGTCATGGCTAGAGCTGCCCGAAGCTCTCACAGCGCTCCTCATCCCCCTCCCATACTTGCTCGCCTCAGTCGCATTCCCACATGCGGCCACGCGACTCTCCAAACTCCCCTCCACCCTCTCAGAAGCCGTGGCGGAAAGCGCGCCAATCGTTGAACCTCTACACACAACGGGCGGAGCACCACTGCTGCACGCTTTGATCCTTTCATCGGCAACACTTCTCCTCATTGGCGTTGTCGCAAAGGTCACTTCCAGTCTACAGCCTTTAGACAGGCGGAAAGCAGACAAGGGCAGCATGAACAATGCGCCTGCCAAGGTTCTCAGCACTGTGTTTGGAGTATTACTACCCTTCTACGCTTCTCTACAATTGGGTGGATCAAAAACTGCGCTGGGTCTTTTGATTGCTGTTGGCGCTGGGCTGGCTTCCCCGGCACAATCAAAGCAGGCGCCGTGGGCAGCCATCTTGCAGACGCTCAAGACTCGCAAAGCAACCTGTGGCGCATTATTCTTAGGCATCGCAGTCGATGTACTGAGTTCAGAACACGCGTCGGGTACCACGCTGGGCCATGCTGCTTTGCTATCCTCCATCTTCCTCATACCCCTTCCTTTGTCAGCATCCGGAAAGCCTGGATCCGCAAATCATAGTGAAGACTCGTACATCAATCAGCGCTCATCCCACAAACCCGTTTCGCCCCTCATCAACTCCGCCGAGAGCACGCTCTTAACCATTGTATCTGGGCTCGTTCTGGCCGTCGTATCGATTCTTTATTATCTTGCAACTTCGTCACTTTCCTCCGTCTCGCTGCACACGGTTGGAGTTTCTGTCTTATCCATTGCATCAGCCACGGCGCTTGTGTTTTTCTCGCTTCCATTAGCTTTGCAATCCCAAAGACACACTGGGCTGAAGTTGGGCGCGCTTCTTGTTGGTGCTTTCAGTTTGTACGAACACTACCACTCCAGCCTTGCATGCCTCGCTTTCCTGTGGGCTTGCGCAACATTGGTTGGAACAACAATCTTCGATACACGACCACAAAGTGTAAGTGGCCATTCGCATAGCCATTCGCATTCTGGTCGCCAGCATGCACACAACCATGACCTTGGACACAAGCACGACCATCATCTACATGGAAATCACTCCAGGCTGTCAGCCTTTTTGATTGCGAGTGCAACGCCTGGATCCATCATACATAGTGTGTTGATTGAGAAGGATTCGCGGCGTATCGCATACTTTGGAGTGTAAGTCTACCAAGAAGTACCTTCTCCCTTTCAATCAGGCTAACACACCACAGACTCAATCTCGGTTTCATGCTTGTTCAATTTTTCTACGGCTTCGTTAGTGGCTCACTGGGTCTTTTGACAGACAGCATTCACATGCTCTTCGACTGCGCTGGTCTTGCTGTCGGCCTCGCTGCTGCAGTGATGAGCAAATGGCGGCCCAATGCTCGCTTCCCCTACGGCTATGGCAAGATCGACACGTTGTCTGGTTTCGCCAATGGCGTGTTCTTGCTGTACGTTCTCCAGGCTTCCTCTATCGATCCTCTTACTGACTTGAAGTAGACTCGTCAGTGTGGAGATCATCTTCGACGCCTTTGAGCGTCTCTGGGAAGGCCACGAACTTCAACGCCTCAATGAGCTGCTCATTGTCAGTATCTTGGGCTTCCTCGTCAACATTGTTGGTCTCACAGCATTCGGCCATGCGCATCATGGTCACGGGCATGACCACGGGGACCACGACCACGGGCATGGACACTCACACGACAATGAGAATATGCAGGGCATCTTTCTCCACATCCTCGCAGACGCCCTGGGATCTGTTGCAGTCATCATCTCCACGCTACTTACCAAGTACTACGGCTGGTCAGGCTGGGATCCCATCGCCTCGTGCATCATCGCTATTTTGATTTTCCTATCGGCGATACCCCTTGTGAAGAGTAGTGGAGCAAGACTCATGCTCAGCCTACCCAACGACTTGGAATACGGGATACGCAACGCATTGGGCGAATTGGGTGGCCTCAGAGGTGTAGTCGGCTACGCAGTACCCAAGTTCTGGCTAGAAGATGAAGGAGCCGCGCATGCAGAGGTTCACGCCAAAGAGGACGGACACGATCACAAGCACGACCACGATCACAGCCATTCCCACGACCACCATGTTCATGAACACGAGCACTCGCATTCCCACGACCACAGCCATTCACACTCGCATGATCACGGCCATGCTCACTCACATTCGCATGACTCGCACGCCCACGACCACGCTGCGCATAAGCAAAGAGTGCTAGGCGTCATCCACGTCATTGCGTCCCGCGCCGCAGACCTCGAAGACGTACGGGAACGAACGGCGCAGTTTCTCAAGGGAAAGGGGATGGATGTTGTTGTGCATGTTGAATATGAAGGTGAAGGGCGATGTTGGTGTGGAGGGGGGTCAAAGCAGAATTAGCTCTTTCGTCGTGTTGTATACTAGCATTATCCCAAGCGGGCACTGTATATTTGAAGTGGGGTTTTGCAGATCTGTATACAGAGCGATGTTGAATATATTGGTATTGGTTAATCCGCGATTGTCTATTCGAGTGGATGGATGGAAGATTGAGGTGGAGGTGGAGGTGGAAGTATACATGTCGATGAGATGAGATGAGATGAGATGACCGTCGCGCACGTGTTGTGCTGGGACGTCATACACCGTCTAATTCGCCAATCGCACTCGTCGTATCAATCAATCCCACATGTACTATACATACTCTCAACATGGATTGTACATGAGCTGCAAACTATTCCCCTCTCTAGCTTTTGCATCGTCTTCAATACGACAACCTTGGTGGAGCAGGGTACACGTGGGTCTTGCCTGGTTGCTGTGTGGTCGAGTGGTTTGAGAATTGCGCCGCGGGTACGTGCGTGCTTGGGTGGATACTAGCGGCGGGGAGGAGCTTCTTGGTTTCCATGCGCGTGCTTGTGACGGCTGGTTGGAACAATCGCAACGCAACGCAACGGAACGGCTGTTTTTCCTTGTACTACACCGTTCATTTGTGGAATTGTGGAATTGAGGAGCGATTGAAACGGGATTGTTCACTTGTTAGCGACGCCCATTATGAGGTGCGTATTGGGTGCTTTGTTGAATGCGCGCATACTAACGCGCACAGGTTCGGCCAACAGCTCAAGCAATCCCTCAACAAGGAGTGGATCTTCTACTACATCGACTACGAAGGCCTCAAAGAAGCCCTACGCGTCCACCACATCTGGGACGAGAAATCCGAGCAGAGTTTCGTCGAGCAGCTGGAAAAGGAACTCGACAAGGTCTACACCTTCCAGCGCGTCAAGAGCGAGGAAATCATCCGTCGCATAGCGGCCTCGGAGAAGGAGGTCAATGATGCCGTTGCGCGCGCCCAGCAGGATGCCGGCCGTGAGGATGCGTACGAGGACGACTTTGATTTGCTCGAGGAGGATTTGAGCGACATCATTGCTGATGTGCACGATTTGGCAAAGTTTACGCAGCTCAATTACACGGGGTTCCAGAAGATCATCAAGAAGCATGATGTGCGTATACAGAGGCTGGCAAGCTCAACTGAGGGGATGCTAAACGCGGACAGAAAAACACCAGCTGGGTCCTCAAGCCCGTCTTCGCCGCCCGCCTCAAGCGCAAGCCCTTCTTCCAAGACAACTACGACTCGTACGTCGTCAAGCTCTCGAGGCTGTACGATATCGTTCGCACGCGCGGCAACCCCATTACGGGCGACTCGTCGGCAGGAGGAAAGCAGCAGAACTTTGTGCGCCAGACGACAAAGTATTGGGTGCATCCGGACAACATCCTCGAGCTGAAGCTCATTGTGCTCAAGCACTTACCCGTGCTCGTCTTCAATCCCAACAAGGAGTTCAACGAGGAAGACTCGGCCATTACATCCATCTACTACGACAACACGGATACATGGGAGCTGTACCAGGGCCGTCTCAAGAAGACTGAAGGCGCAGAGGCTATCCGCATGCGCTGGTACGGCGGCATGTCCAGCGACACCATCTTTGTCGAGCGCAAGACTCATCGCGAGGACTGGACGGGCGAGGAATCTGTCAAGGCCCGTTTCAAGCTCAAGGAAAAGAACATGAACGCCTACCTGCGCGGCGAACTCATGCCCGAGCAAATCTTTGAAAAGGAACGCCGCGAGCAAAAGCGGCCTGAAAAAGACATTGCTTCCGACGAGCAACTGGCCCGCGAAATCCAATACCGCGTGCTCACGCGCAAACTCGTGCCCGTGACCCGCTCCTTCTACCACCGCACGGCCTTCCAACTCCCCGGCGACGCCCGCGTCCGCATCTCCCTCGACACCGAACTCAGCATGACGCGCGAGGACAATCTCGACGGCAGCACCCGCGCAGGCGACAACTGGCGCCGCATGGACATTGGCGTCGATTGGCCCTTCAAGCAGCTCCCTGCCGCAGACAAGGAACTCTTCCCCTACGCCGTGCTTGAGGTAAAACTTCAAACGCAAGCAGGCGGTGAACCCCCGCAATGGATCCGCGACCTCACATCGTCCCACCTCGTTGAAGCCGTGCCAAAGTTTTCAAAATACATCCACGGCACTGCGACATTGCAATCCAAACGCATCAATCTGATCCCATACTGGTATCCCCAAATGAACGTCGACATCCGCAAGCCCGTGAGCCACAAATTCGGCATCGAGCGGCCCGGCGCAAGCAACGAAATCAGCACGTCTGGCACCCTCGATGACGACAGCGAGGACGAAGATGCAGATGCGCAGTTAGGCGGTCTACCGGCAGCTAATAGCAGCGACGAGCATCTCCGCCGTCTCCGTGAGGCGAGAGACGTCATGGAAGCCAACGAAATGGCACGTACGCAAAACTACGGCACCCTGACCAACGCATCCGACCCTAACACCCTGGATATCGAAGAACGCGTTGCAGCAGGTCGAACTCGAGATGCCGACTACCCCATCTACGACTCTGACAGCGACGACGAGGACGAGGAGTTTGAAAGCGCGAAACGAGATGGTGGAATCAGGTATGCGAAAAAGTGGGTTGAGCGGAAAGCAGCGAGTGTGGGATCAGCGGTTGTGAATGCGCTTGTGGCGATTGTGCCGAAGCCTACGCCTACGGATGTTGGGGAGGGGGGGTTTAGTCTGGGTGTGCCGACTTGGAAGCAGAGTGGGGAGGTGAAGAGGTTTAAGGCGCCGAGGGGGAAACGTAAGTCCTATCTTATCCTCCCCTGCAATTCCCAATCATCATCCCGTCTAGTCTTCCCCACGCCTGGGGGATAACGAGGCAGTTTGGCTTGCAAACCCCGAGACTAACAAGAATGAAACAGGCATACACGTCCCCGTCCGCGTCGAACCAAAAGTCCAACTCGCAACCGAACGCACATTTCTCTCCTGGCTCGAATTCTCAATCCTCATCGGCTCCATCGCCGCCACTCTCCTCAACTTCGGCGACACCCTTTCCCTCGCTGCGGCATGGGCATTTACTGTTGTCGCGGTTGTGGCACTGTGTTATAGTGCCTGGTTGTATCTTTGGCGTGTAAGCAAGATTAGGGAACGCAGGGCCGTTACGTATCATGATAAGTGGGGGCCAACACTGCTCTGCGTGGGGCTTTTTGCGGCGGTGAGTGTGAGTTTTGGGTATCGGTTTGGGAAGGGTGGGATTGAGGGGGGCCTGAAGGGTTGAGGAATCCGACTGCATTGGATTGGACTGGGAGGAGGAGATGTAGACGATGCTGGCATGGGGTGGGTTGGAGTGGAGTGTGAAATTACCTGTTGTTGTGTACATGCGGCGATGATTGAGTAGTGCTAGTGTTTGGGCTGTCCCCGCATTATCATCTGTCCTCATGTCGTCTAGTGTATCATTGCTATTGCTATTGCTATTACCCTTTTTTCTTTTTCTTTAAGATGGTGAGGTTACCGTGATAATCAATACACACGCCCGCCTATGCCTTACATAGCTATCTGTCGCTACTATACCAGCAAAGCATTCATTCATTCGTATCTTCATCCCATCCCATCCCATCCCGTTCGTCAATCCTACCACCCCACCCACCAAACAACCCTAAACGTAACCCGAGTTTTAAACCTACATAGGGCATCTCTCCCCCCCCCCTCTTTCTCATTCTGTTGTTTCCAAGTACCACCCCACTTGTGCAAATATATTCTCATCCCAAGCTTATTGTGCACACCTCTCTCCCCCACCAAACCCAATCCACACGTATCTCTCCATTCCACTATGTTCTACTCTACTTGCTTACCCACTTCCTTCCTCCAGACCGCGCGAATGATTTACTCTGCAGGCTGTGGTGTGCGGGTGGATGGATTGGGCGGGCTGGTTGGCTGGTTGGCTGGGGTTTAGGGGATGGGTGGGCGAGGGAGAGGGGGGGGGGGGGGGTTACGGGGATGGGAAGGAGGGGGATGAGGGAAAGTAAGGGAATAGAGTGGTGGATAAGGGGAATAGGAGTTGGGGTGGGGTAGGCTATAGTGTGAGTGTAATGTAAGAGAACAGCTAGAACAGCTAGTAATTCAAAGGATGTCAAGGGAGGATGAAAAGGGCATAGATTAGATATAGGCGTAGGTATATTAATCATATTAAGAACGCTGATTACCATACTAAAATAATACGTTAGGCAGATATTTTAAGCATAAAGTAGTGATAGTAGTAAAACAGGGACAGAGAATGGGGGATAGAACGGTAGAAAAGGCACATAGGGTAGGTGTACTACAGGGAAATCACTGTTCTAAGTCTGGGTATGTGGGGTCAGGAGATTAGGAGGGTAGGAAGGTAAGGGAGGGAGGAGACAAGGTGGAGGAGGGAAAATAGAAGACTGGATGAGAATAGAAGGACGGAGGGATAGAGGCATAGAGGAAAATAAGTGTAGATTTTGGTGCGTATGATGGTGGTGTACACTAGGAGAATACATAATTCGCACAAGAGATTTGCAGGCGTGGCGTGTGAGGTGTATTTAGAGTGTAGTGGGTGCCAAAGTTAGAGCTCCAACTGGCTCTATTTTTGTGGGGGGGGGGTGTCTTCGCATCTTTTGTAAGTTTCGCGTCTTGATCTCTATTAGCTCTGGGAACGAGGGGTTCACGAGCGGGTCGATGGTTTGAACCTTAAAATAACCCTGGGACCACGAGAGTGTAGTGGAGACCTGTCTCAGAGGTAGACAAAATATTGAGGCGGAGTATAATGGATCGAGGTCTGGTGAAGATCGCGGGCTCAGTATTGGGTTTGCGTTCTGTTGAAGCATTTGCAGGCACTCATTCCAAAGGAAAGAATCTCCGGAACATATTTTAGACAGCATCATATCGGTGAATATTGTCTGGGACCAACTGCGGTGTAGTCTCTCGTTATGCGAGAGCTGCTTTTTGGACATTGAGACTCGGTTTATTTACATTGGTCAATGTATAGAAGGCTGAACATCCCTCAAATGACGCGTGGAGCTTCGTACGGAATTACCTGCCATGTGTGCCTAGGCGTGGCCGTGACTCTGTTCGTGGAGATCAGATCAATTGACCGTGACTGGAGCGAGATTGCCTTCCATACTCCTTCGTTCTCAGTATCCCTTGTCATATTTCATGGGACAGAAGACCTCCATGTATATATGTATGCAGCTATTGTTCATCATCCTCGTGCTCAAGTGCGGCTGTAGGCACCTCAAAGGTTTTGCGTCCCCGTATGAACCAATCCATCATCGCAAGCACAAAAAATCCACCCAGGATAGGTGGCGCATAGTTCATCGTCAAACTCGTGACTGGCCTGGACGCTGGGAAAGCGACGAAGATAATGACGTATAGTAAATAGATCATGGCACAGATCTTGATCGGAATGCTCCATTTTCCCAGCCGGAAAGGTCCGTACTTTGGGTGTCGACCAGCGAGCTGACGAGCTGTCAACAGTGCAATCGGAATAAAGTACGAGATATATAGCGCGATGGTGGGCAAGGAGATTAGCGAATTGAACGCAGCCGCTGAACCAAGATTGATCAGCGACAACAGACAAACCACGAAGCCGACAAGGAAGAGTGCAGGAATCGGTACTTGAAGTGTCGGGTGGATCTACAGATCCGTCAGCGAAGTCCTCCCTTGGAGGTAATGAGACTCACGTAGGTAAAATGCTTGTGGAACGGAAGACCTTTGTCAGAAGCAAAGCGCCATACCAAACGTGCTACAGAAGCAGTAACGTTGAAGTCTGCTATCAAGCCCAAAAAAGACATCAACATCGTAAGCGCTGTTGATGCTGTCTTGGATTTTGTCCTGTGATACTATGTCAGCACGTAAGATTCTCAGCCCAGTGTGGCACACTAACGCAGAGTAAAAGACTTCAGTCATGGGCAATATAGAATTTGCAACAGCCTCCTCATCCCCAACTGTGAACATTAAGCAGATACAGAATGCGAACATCATGACGGCGTTTAGCGAGGTTGCGATAACCATAGCTTTGGGTACGCGCTTGCGAGGCTCCTTCGTCTCATCGACTAGTGTCACTATTAGTATTCTGGACGCGATTTATGGATCGTATGACTCACTCATGTGAAGGACGCCGTCAAAACTGCTGATTGGATATGCAGTGGCAAGCATACCAATCGAGAAAGCAACGCCTGGATTTTCCCATCCCGCATCCGTATGCAAGGTCTTGAATACATATTCAGGCGTACTGCGTTTCCCAAGCGTACAAAGTACTGTGATGACGGCGACAAAGGCGACGATGTGGAGGATCCCGCCCATTGTTTCCAGATAGTTGATGATCCTTCGTAGATACAAATTCAGGAATAGGGGAATGGCGAGAAACCCGATTAGAAAAACAGTCGAGTGCCAGGGCTTTGGCTCATAATCGGCAATGTTGAAGATGAGCAGACCAGACGTAGTATTGGACATGAAGGAGAAGGAGCCAGCGCAATTGCAGACCCAAGCAATAACTGTGATCCAGCCTATAATGCTTGTAAGTTCCCAAGTAACAAAATTTGCTGTTTCTCGCTGTCTTGCCTTGGATAAAACCCCAAAACTCCGGAGCGAATGGAGCAAAACGAGCTGACCATCTATACTGTGCACCTACAGTTGGGTCCCTGTGATCTGGTTAGTGATTTCGGAATCTCGGTGAGTAGGGTCTTGATTACATGGAGGCCATCTCTCCCAAGGCAGTGGCAACAAGTGTAGAACCGATGCCAGCAATGATTGATCCGTAGACAAGGGCAGCAGGTCCTCCGTTCAACCAGGCAAGCTGAAATGAGAGGCCAACCGTCTCCCATCCAACTTGAAGCGTGAGACCGAAGTTGTTGATCGCGAGTTCGTTGATATAGCGCTGTAGAAGAAGTAAGTGACATCCTGGTGTAATGTACCGCCGCTACTCACTTGGAATTCGCCCCTCTCCGACGGAGCAGATGGGCCTCCATCAAAATCCGATTTGCTCGTCTTCTCGTGATGCCTTTCATGCTCGTCTGCAGCAACCGTGCTGACAGCTTCTGCATGCTTGTCTGAAGCCCTTATGGATTCATCACGATTGTGAGAGACTGCCATAGAGCGGAGCATGATGTCCTGTCGTGAACTTTGTTGGGACGCGAAATTCGCGGTTTTATCCAGGACCTGGCTGCCGCCAACCGTATTTGAGTGTGACAGACAGTTAAGCGACCTGCATCCTGAAATCCTTGTATTAGATTGTATGCCGTGCCTTGTCGTAGGCACGAGCGACCATCCTGGGCTCCCCGGAGGGCATTTCGCCCCAAGGTGATCCGTGTGATTGAGCTGTGACTGATCTGCTGGATCTTGACACTCGTAAGGCCTAGCGTTGAGCCTACAGGATCGCTGGCTTATCAGAACGCTCACGCCGCAGCCTTGCATCAATGAGGGATACCTGTATGTAGGATAATGCTTCCGGAAGCCTGTCGCCGCACATCAGATGGAACGCATCGATTGGTGGCCTTGCTTGGTACCATACCATACCCGAGGCGTCTTGTCGTACCAATCTCTTCCATCCCTTGTGGCACAGTTCGATAACAACGTATCTTCACGTGAGATCCAGGGTCGCATACCTAGGTTCATGATTGCAGTCTGAGTGCAACGCGCCAATCACCGGAGCGGTCCGTGTGGATGCGCGGCACGGTGTTGTGCCCGTCGCCTCGCATGCCAATCAATGCGATGCGACACCCCTGCCTATCGGTTGGTGCACTTTGCTTCTGTGTCTTCGGTTGCGCGTCCCGGCTCGTTTCACTCCTAAGAACATCGGAGCAGCGCTGAGGGCTATTGCCAGAAGACGCTGCACAGGGCGGAATCGCCCTTCGACATGCGTTGACATGGTTATTTTACCTGGACATTTTAACACTCCCAGCTTCGACTAGGTAGGCTTCGTGCATCGGGGGGCCTCTCATAGACACTAGAGCCTGAATAAAATCTGAGCCTAATAATCATGTCGACTGCGCCTTGAAAGTGTGTCTTAGGATCCCGAGGTAGCGGTGACGCTCCTTCACCAATCTTGAACGTGCTTGGCAGATGAGTGCAGGAATTGTAATGAGCCAACATGTCCGGGGCTTTCCATTTCATTGTGCGGAATCAGCTCATGGGTGTCAGGCGTGGGATAGTACCCTCTTTGGCTAGTACCGACAGTTTGGGAGGTACCATTCGGCGAAAGAGGTCTTGCTTTTGCTGTGCTTTTGTGCACAATGCAGAAGGCGAGCATGTGGCGAGAGAAACCACTTGAATATGAAAGACTCAGGCCCCCAATGATTCTGCTGTAATACTGAACTCATCCTCGAGCTGTTTTCCTCTGCCATATCGCCATGGCCGGTACATTCCCACCTATTGCTGCACTCACAGCGGAGAATCGTGGACCGATCAACACGATCGTCTCTGTCGTTCTTTCTGTCACTAGTATTCTGTTAGCAGTTGTGCGCATGTCAATGCGAAAGCAACACTTCACTCACATGGAACGTGACGATACCGTGTTTGGAGTAGCACTTGTATGTCCTGGATTATGGTACCTGCTTTCTTCGAACCATGTTGACGAATCACAGAGCTTTGGCATCTTGACATCCGTCATGTCACACTTCTGCGTTCGAGCTGGCCTCGGGAAACATCAGAACAAGCTTGATGAAAAGCAGGTGACACATTACTTCAAAGTAAATGAGTCCTCAGCCCCTCCCGCCTCGTACTAATCGCAGACGTATAGCTATCATGGGCTACCCAACTCGTGGGCGTTGTCGCTCTAGCTTTGGCCAAATCGTCGCTCGCTCTTCTATACAAACGAGTCATCCCAAGTCATATGGGCCCTCGGATTATGCACCTGCTCATGCCCATGATAGGTATATACACAATGGTCTGCGTGTTCTTGATCGCATTCCAATGTGGAGTTTCTCGTCCCTGGATGCTAAGTCCAGGTACATGCCCCACACATGGAAATGTGTACTATCCTGTCACAATTTTCAACATACTGACGGATGCTCTGCTTGGCATCTGGATATTCCCAATCATTCGAGGCCTTCAAACACAAGCGCACACGAAATCAATTCTAATGTGGTTATTTGGATCGCGGCTCATCGTTTGCGTGATGGATGCTGTGAGGATGATGGTCATTCACAAAGCTCTTGAATCGGAAGACCAAACACGTAGGGACACACCGTTTCGATATTGCCAATAAAGCTCTCCAATGAACACAATGCAGCGTCCGTAACGCTAATCAAAGATCAGGATCTCAGCTCCTCTGGTTCGTCTTGGATCAGATCGTCATTCACCTTTCAATCAACCATGCCACACTGCCCCGCATTCAAGCCTTCCTGTCCCATTTGCAGATGGGGGCAAATGCGCAAGTGCCCGTTACTCAGGGCAGAACACTCCAATCCAGGACGAGAGGCAGCGCTGTCGCTCACGAGAACCAAGTCCAAAAACGAGCGACGATGAATCCGAGCGAAAGCCAATCGACTGGAGTTGAAAGTAGGCCAATTTGGAGCACACTATACACCAGTCTAAGGGGCAGGCTCAACAGGACGCCCAGTATCTCTGAACAACCACTCAACTTCCGGCCAGAAGTGGGCATCGAGATGTCGACGATGATATACAGTGGGAAGGGTGAGCCTGGGGCAAGAAATTTGGAATACAGTCAATCGGCGGCTACCTCGGTATCGCGAGACAGTTCGAATAGAGAAGACGACAGAGCTCAGTTGGGTAGCGTTACGGTGCGGAACGACATTGATGTCAAATTCGAAAGAGCGTAAAAAGGCAGGAAAGGCGTTTGGTACTCATATCACACACAAGAATTCCAACCTAGTGAAATTTTCCAACTCGCATGAATCTCCACGTAGGCTAAATCGATGGAGTGGCGCCGAACCGTTCTTGAACAATATTGTACACATCTTCGCATTATGTGATCCGGGCATTGTCCTGGACTGATACGCTAAGCGTCATTTGGGCTAGCGTATTTCCGTCCTCAGGCATGGCAACGTAGCAATCATCAGCAACTCAGACAGCCCACGTCTCATGAAAACCGTTACAGACGCGTCCCACCAGTCTCGACTCCCACAGCACGGCACAATTGCGCAAATGTAGAGTCAAGCCTCATTATATAGGCAAATAAGCTTAATGCGTTCGTTCGACTTGTCTCAGCAATGCAATGCCCACCAACTCGCGGCTCACCGGCTACGGCGGTGAATGACAGAATGCGTTACTGGATCCAGACCGCAAGCTCCATCACTTCCATCATATCTGTTTTGCGCTTTTTGCTTTTTTTTCCATACTGCCGGACAGTATGCGCATCGTTGTTGAGCAATGATTTGTCCAGTGACTCCGTTTGGAGCACTTATACTTCTATCAATATGTTTGTTATCATCGCTTGTCGATGCGCAGATGCTGGGTGCATGGTCGGACAGTCGAGCAATTGAAGCGCGGCAGAATGGCAACAATAACAACAATAATCGCAATGGACAAAACGGGAACAACAACGGACCGGACACGAGCGCATTTACCATTGTGAATGGAAGAGTCTTGACACCGGGACTGGGCACGATACTTGCAGTACGTTAAGAAGTAGACACGGTGCAATACAACGCTGACCAGACGCAGCCCCAACCTTTCACACCCATGGGCGGCGACTTTCTACACATCGCTCTCGATGTATCCGGCGATGGCAGGCTCCCGGTTCCCCCGCGCAATATCAACGATGCGCTTACGCAAGTGTACAACTTTACCCTCTTCCTCACGAGCGACAGCTTGCAAAAGAACTTTACAATCTCCAACATCACTACTCAAACCCCACCATTTGCCAATATTTTAGACCAGGAATCAGGACAGACAGTGAAGCATATCAACTTTGAGTGGCCAGAGTGCTTGGTGGGTGAGGGCGACAACAACGAAGGAGGAGCAAGGGGAGACTACAACATTTCGATTCATCAGAATTACAAATTAAATGGTGTGGATCGGTACACTATTTTCAACCTACCAATATCGATATCCAACTCAATCAATCGCTTCCCAGGTGCGGGACAGCTGTCAACAAAGCCTATTCCTGGGCCGCTGAGCGCGAATGGGGGAAGAATGCAGTGTGAGATGATGGAGAACCCGATGGTGGACTTTCAGACTCAAGTCGCGAGTGTGAACAACCCACCTGGGCAGCCCATACAAGACATTCCTATCGAGACTTCCGGAAGAAGCGATGGTGGGCAGGTCGGGGGACCCGGCCAAGATGGTGCATCTGATGGCGAGGGCGACTCGACCAACCAAGGAAGTTCGAATGGTGGGGATGGTCTTAATAATCAAGGGGGCTCGAATGGTGAGGGAAGGTCAGGTGGACAGGGCAAGATCGCTCCTTCGCAAGATGGGCTTCCACTTGGAGCTGCTGTTAAAATCACGCCTGAATCACTCTCCATTGTGATGGTGGGTATGATGGGGGTAGTCCTGGTACTGTGTACATCTGCCAGCTGGTGAGACAATCATCAGGGTCTTCATAACAAGATGAATAACACACGACTGCATCTCACTTTCTCAACTACTTGAAATCCTTCTCACTCAACGAGTCCTCACTCTTCTGTATCCGCTCCCAAGTCTCCGTCCACTTCTCCCACTCCCCCTCGGGCAACTTTCCCTTCAACGGCAATCGTCCTCCCTCCATCGTACCATACCCTGTAACCCTCTTTACTGCCTCCTTAATGCCGACAATCCCATACTTCCCAATGAACTCCTCCGCACTACTAACAATATATTGCAACTCCTTGATCTTCTTGAGATTCTCATCGGTAATCGGCCGCGCCTCCGCCAACTTCATCAGTGTGCAGACGGTCTTGGGGTATATGGCTGCGAGGCCGTCGATGACCCCTGCGGCGTCGAAGAAAACGATTGGACCGAGTTGCTGGCCGAGACCGGAGTAGACTTTGAACTTTGCGTGGTCGATCTTGGGGTCTAGCGAGACTTGGTTGTGGTAGGATACGATGGCGTGCGACATTTTGCAGCCGACGATGTTGGGGTGCGCGGCGAGGGTGCGGTAAGTTGGTGGTGTTATGGTCAGGCCGTTGGTAACGCCGGGGTAGTTGTATCTGGGACGTGTCAGCCTTTTGTTCGAAATGTTGAGTAAGGAAATAGAGATGTTTTTACATCAAGACTGGCAATGGACTCTTATCCGCAACCAGCTTATACCACTCTACAACGCCCTCTACACCCGCTGCCGCACCGAAGTACCCAGGCGCAAGCACCAGACCCCACTGTGCGCCCGCCTCCTTGAAATCTTGAAGCCACTCCAATGTCTCATCCACGCTGTTAACCAGCGTGCCCGCCATGATTGGATAATCAGGGAAGCCCGCATCGGTCAGCCCTTTGCGCACGCCCGAGACCAAATCAATGCGCTCTTTCCGCGACATGTGAATTGCCTCGCCGGTCGAGCCGAGAAGAACGAGTCCACGAACCCCATTCTTGGCAAGGAAGATGGAGTGCGCGATTTGAGTTTCTACATCGACTTCGGCTTGGAGGGAGGATGAGGAGGGGGAATGAGGTTTGAAGAATGTGGGGACAGGGACGAAGACGCCTGTTGGTGGAGAAGAGACCATGATTGTGATTTGTATACGTTTTGCTTTTATGGAAGTTCCTTTTAAGTTTTTTTGTTCGGGAACAAATTGCAGAACCTTTCCAATGTAGCATGAGGGACAGCAGGCAGTTTTATTAATGTCGCGTGCTGGTCACGTCTTCGGTGGGCAATGTTCCAGACACCGAGGCTAGAATGCCCCGCCATGACCCCGCGCCCCCGCGCCATGCCGACGTTCGGGTTACTGCGACAGGAAGACATGGAACGATCCATGACAGCCGCGTATACATGTATCAGATTGGATGGAGACCACTTTCAAATAACACGGGAACTTGTCCCAGCCAAGTCCGTGAAGTCGGTGGTACTTGAACTGCCGTTAATTTTCACCTGATACACTACCATTCAACACTGACATGCTTTCCCGAGCGTGACTTACTAAACAAATAGAATCATCATGGGCAAGATTGCAAGCATCGAGTACTTCAGAGTGCCGCCACGATGGCTATTCGTCAAAATCACAGATGAAGCAGGGAACTTCGGATGGGGTGAAGCATCACTCGAAGGACACACACAGGCTGTTGAAGGATGCCTAGATGCATGGGCTGAGCGATACACTGGTCTCGAAGCAGAGTATGTCAAATTTCGCGTCCATTTAAGCAACCACAGATCAAATCTTAGCGATGCCTCAGATTCCACCGAAGCATACATTCGACAACGACTCTGACAGCGTCATTGCAGTGAAATTGAGCATATATGGCAAATGTCATGGCGAACGAGCTTCTACCGCGGCGGGCCAGTCTTCATGAGTGCCCTAGCAGGCATCGACATCGCACTCTGGGATCTCAAAGCCCGAAAGCTCGACCTGCCCATCTACCAACTTCTCGGCGGCAAAGTCCGTGGCCAACTAAAAGTCTACGCCTGGATCGGCGGGGACCGTCCAAACGACGTGAAGGAGCAAGCGTAAGATCTTTTCACTCCTCGAACCTAGCCACATACTAACGTGGCGCAGCCTCGCCCGCAAATCCCAAGGCTTCACCGCTGTAAAAATGAACGCAACCGAAGATCTCGGCTGGCTCGATTCCCCCTCCACCCTGAACTCCGCCGTCGCACGAATCGAGACTGTCAAAGCACTCGGCATGGACGCGGGCATGGATTTCCACGGCCGCGTCCACAAACCCATGGCCAAGCAACTCGCTCGCGCTTTAGAACCACACCACCCTTTATTCATCGAAGAGCCGCTCCTATCCGAACACATTGGCGGCATCACGGCTCTCTCAAACCAAACAAGTATACCCATCGCGTTAGGCGAACGATTGCATTCACGCTGGGACGTGCGACCTTTCCTCGAGGCAGGCTGTGTTGATATACTTCAACCGGATATTTCGCATGTGGGCGGGATCAGTGAACTCCGCCGCATAGCTAACATGGCTGAGACTTATGATGTTGCTATTGCGCCGCATAGTCCGCTGGGCCCTATAGCGCTGGCGGCGTGTTGCCAGGTTGATTGCACGTTGAGTAATTTCGCAATTCAGGAGATGAGTCTGGGAATCCATTATAATGCGGGGAGTGCGGATTTGACGAGCTATACGAGAAATCCGGAGGTGTGGGACGTGAAAGAGGGGTATATCAAGATGTTCGGGGGGCCAGGCTTGGGAATTGAGATTGATGAGGAGTGGGTGAGGAGGGAGAGTAAAGATGCAAAGGCCTGGGTTTCGCCTGGGTTTATTGGACCTGGAGGCGAGATTAGAGAGTGGTAGAGCGGTCTCTGCGAATTTCTTGCGATGCTGATAGCTGTTACGGACTATGCCGAGGTGAAGAGGCATGATATGCTGCATATCTTATCCTGACGCAAGGCTAGCATCTACATGATATGATTTGGCTCTATGCCCTGAACTATCCGTGCTTCAAGGCCAAGATATATGTACTTTCATCGTTCGTGACGAACGCTTCGTGCCCTACTGAGCCAACTGAATTGCCTGTAACGTAATTCTCGCCCTGACCCTTGCACCACCTCCAACATCGAAGCTTTCTTCCCTCACCAGTCCTTCCGCTCCAGCAACATCTTGGAAAGCAACCTCCGCACTTCCAGACTCAGCCCCCTTGTTCAACAGGGAAATCTTGAAGTTGCCTGCATTGGCAAGCATTGCGCTCGTCAACGGAATTGTGAAAGCTTGATCAAACGATGGGTTGAAGATGTCGGTACCAGGCGTGTACGTCTTGGCTGCCGTGACAAACTTCTTGTCACCCCACGTGACCTGTACACTGGGATTCAATTCGTTGCGGTCACCCTGAAGATCCATGACGCTGGCGATGAGGACGGTCGCTAGTCCACAGATAGTGTCGTCGCCGGTGCTGTTCTGGGCAGACAAAAGCGAAGCTTCCGGGACGAAATTGTAGAACTGCGCGTGTACGGTCAGACGGGCATCTGTTGCCTCGCCATTATGGGACAGCGAGAGCTCGTGGGTTCCGCCGTTCAAGAGGACTTCTTTGACAGTAGTATGGCCAACACCAATGTCATCGTCGCCCGCGAGATCATCGTCTTGAATGTCGATGGAGATGCCTTGTTCGTAGTCTGCTACGAGGAAGTCGTGGGTTTCATTCCATTCGGGATCGTGGTCGTTCTTTTGGACGCTGGTTCGCCACTCTGCTTCGGCGCCGACGCGGACCTTGACGTAGCAATCTGGTACGTCTTTTACGACTTTGGCCAGGAGACGGGAGACGCCTGACTTCTTCTTGGGAGCAGTGATGCCGGTCGCCTTACCAACAGTCAAGCGAACAATACCGTGGTGGGGCTGATAGGTCTTGAAGTAGTCATTGTTGTTGTCGAGCTTGACGAGGAAGCGGTTGGGCAAGACAGCCATGCCCTCGATGATGCCAATGATAACATTTCGCACAGTCTTCTCAATCAAGAAGCAGTCGGCGACGTTGGCAGCGTCCGTAAAGTCGAGCTTGAGAGCTGGTGTATTTATGAATGAAATTTGGAGAGCGCCGATCTTGAAATGTCAGCAATCGCTTTGTAATGAGAAATTGTGGAATCAGCCCTTACCAGCGGAATGACGGTTGTGAGGGGACAGAGGAGTATGCTCAGTCTACCCTTCAAATGTGCCTTCTCGATACCCTGTGATTGTTAGCTTATGTTAATGCAAGTCGAGACGCGGGGCCGCCTTACGATCTTTGGGACATGAGCACCGTCAAGTTCAATGTCGCAAATGCTCTCCCAGGTAACGTCCATGTCGAGCTTGATCCCATTTGTAGTTGTCTTGTGGGTGTCTACATTTGAAAAATGGAAAGGCACATTGCCAAGGTCAAGCTTCACGAACTTGAGGTTGGCGAGAGGGCCTGGGAGGGTAGATGCGAGGATTGGCTCTACACTATCTTTTGCAATCTGAGCGCCGGCTACGCAGATATTTGGCCAGAGGTTTTTGACGATATCATTGAGGAATCCTAACACACATTAGCGATCTGTTATGATGTCGCGAGGACACGTCATACCCGCAGACTCAGCACCCCCAGAAGCAGTCAAGGTATCAACAAGTGACGAGGCCATGATTGATGATCAAAGCAGTTGATGACAACGAGTGTGGAGGAGAGTAAGCTTATAAGAGTCGTAAACTTGATATACAAGTTTGTGCTTGAGCAACCCGCTTTGCCTTGTTTGTCGCAGCTGCAGATGTAGATCGACGTCACACCTATCAAACCGCCGAGACAACTCACACACGCAGGCTTCATGGTCCACGTTGCGCTTGCTTCACGTTGACAATCTGCCCCGCGGTAGCGCCACTACCGTAATGCGGAGCCCACTCTGTAGCGTGCAATTGTCGGTGAGTTCCATCGGAGTAAGCTACCTTGCCATGGATACCGTGCTGTGTGTCTGGTTCTCAATAGACTCAGTAGCGTGTAGAGAAACAGCAATATAAGCCGTCGTGATCAACTATTCCTGATGAGATCAGTACGAACTTGATGGCTGTCGTGAAGAAGCTTGCTGACGTGCGAGGAGAGCGAATCATGCACGCGCATGGAGCTGCGTCATGTTGTTGTTGCCAAGACCGAGCTAAACTTAAATCACCAGGGCGGCGTTTTCGGGTTAGGCTGAAAACACACACTGCCCCACGAACTCACGTGCTGCCCTTCTCCTCCCATGGCTAGCAGATATTCCTGACACTCATTCAAATCATGGCCTTCACGGAGAGAGATGTGCGTGGACTTGACACAGTTTGTGGTAATTACGACGCTGGTTCGTTCAGCGTGCTTGTTATTTCTTGGAGCACGGCTTGCTGACCTTAGAATTGTCAGACCAATTAATGCAAGAAATCTAATAACTCGAGGAAGTATCCAGTGAGAAGGCGTTGATGTTGATGCGTAGCGATACACCAGCGTATGTGGCTGTGAAAGTACGACAACCTCGTAGTCGTGACCACCTACGTTGCAAAAACGGACCCAGAAATTTGGGTATGGCTGCCACTATCAGCAGCCATCCGGGCACACGAGATACTGTAGCCTATCTGCACCTAAGTTTCAATGTCAGGATGGGAGATGACAGGTCTTGAGTGGTTGGGGAACTCGCAGTATCTGTGATAAGCATACCATCGCCCCGCACCGCTCACCTTCCAGGTGATGTTACACGGCTTTGTCAGAAACCTTCATCTTTAGGCTCGCGACCTGTCATTCCTTTAGAAACCATAAACAAACAATATCGAATACGCACACCATGTCGACAGTAGAGCCAGCCAGTTCCGGACAGCCACTGCTCGCAGAACTAACCCACGACGCCGTCTCGGGCTCCTTTATTGAGCTGGAGGCATGGTCCTCGCCTGAGCAATCATGTGGGACATCTCTCGAAGAAACGACATATACTGGCTCTGGTGATACGGACAGTCAGAAACACCGACGTAGCAATCATGCGCAGCGGAGGCTTGATTCTCCCAAACTCGTTATCTATTGACAAAATGTATGGTTGTTAGAGATGCTGACATGCGGTCTTGCTCTCGCTACTCTTGAATGGTCAGTTGTGGTGACGGGAAGGCGACGAACAGTCTCCGGAAGACCTAAAGTGGTACTCGCAAGATTGCGTTTGGACCTCAGATTTTGACACTCATCTGGCGCTTCGTAACCAGCTCGGCTCAACGTTCGATAGCAATTATCTGCAACTATCCTACGGAACAGCATGCAGCATATGGCTACGGTCTCACAGGTTAAAATTTTTGACCACAACGGCACGGCCAATCTATCCACAGTGACGACTTACATGGGAAACTTGGCGAAGTCAATTACGATATACGCCCGTACTGCACGAGAACGCGATGAAAACCTACGCTTCGCGAGTGGCAATGCGATTCGAATGAATACCTGCATTCGGGTGCGATGAGCTTGGATATCGTTTCCATCGGGACTCATTGTTTCTACGTTCGTCTTCTTGACCTTGACAATTATGCGCACCGATGAGTTAAGAGGCCGGCAAATCTCTTCTTATAAAAGAGCTTGGAAGTCATCCAGTCTGGCGGTACTTCTTGCAGGATTGGATCCGGATGTGCGACGCGAGCATGTTACAGTCAACACAAAGCACGATATGATGGCGTACGCGAAAGCTATGAAGATGACTCTTGTGCAAGTAATAGACGTCTGGAAGTTGAAGAGCTTCGAGAAAGAAAGATAGTTCAGCAGAGAGCTGTATGTCGGAAGTGTTCAGGCGAGGCTCAAGCAAGCGATCAAGAGATAATCGGAAAAGACTTCATTGTGGCTAATTCGTTTCTTGATCACAGAACACAAATGCACTCATTTAAGTCTCCCATTAAAATTCCCCATCGCTGCATAGGCGGGACGGGACCCAACGGGTTAATCTATTGCCGTAAAGATCGAAAAGTGCTGCCTGTTCCCTAGGATCGACGTCGACGTTCGTGCGGGGCAAGGCGGCCGATCCACCTGCACCAGTGAGTCTACCACGCCTAATGGCGCTTCTGCCTAATCAATCAAACTTTCCGTTTGAATCCCAATAACATTTGCTCGCTAGCATCTACAAATTTCCCATTTCACCATGTCGTGGGACATGAATATCTGTATGGAAGTCTGGGACAAGGTTGTCGTACCCTTTCACCATTACGTGAAATCGACTCCGCAACTACCCTCGACAGCATCACGGGCGCACTTTCCCTTCTTACGCCTACCAGTTGATATCCAGCTCATCGTATATGAGCACTGCGACGTACCAACGCTGTATCATCTCATGCGCACCTGCTCGCGCACCCGATCTCCGACAACCAAATTATTCTGGGCAAACACCCCTTCAAACCTTTGGTATCATTGTCACGACACTCAGCTTTTCGATTATGATCGTCGTTCTCCGAAAGTCTTACTGCACTGTCCAGACTTCGCCAGACGTATCACGAAGGTAGAGATTGATTTCGTGAATATAGAGATGCGTTTCCTAGCGGACGACAACTCTATCTCTCATCGCGCTGCATTAAGTACAGTCAACAAAGTGGACGCTTTCTGGGCAAGATTCATCATAGTCTTCCCTGCTGCGGTTAGGGTGGTTTTCTCGGGCGCTTCGCCGAGCGAAGCGCATCCGCTGAGGATGAGAAAGTGGTTGAAAGCCTACCCTGCCATCGAGGCTGCCGTGGAGCGCGCGCCTGCTCATATTCATGTGGACATTGCTCTTGAGGGGGAGCGCAGCCTTTACGGCGGTAGGCCACTATGTTCTACCTTGTGGCAGGTTGATAACCAGACAAGACCAGCGTGGCGGGTACTCGATGCAGATTGGAGGCCAACTCGGGTCTTGCTTCCAGCTCGGAAATGGAAGTCATCTCCACTGGGTGATCTGCTCACGTTTGATGGCATTTTTGACTCTGTGATGCGCGAGGTACAAGGATTAGACTGGCTAAGGATCGAATCGTATGCGCGGTACGCGGTGGACGGTATCATACGTTGCCCCCAACTCGATTGTGATGCCGCATTCGATGAGAGAGAGTCTTGGGAGCTTCATCTCGGTAGCTCTGATCACGGACGCTTCGCGGGCACCTTCCAGTCAGAGAGGGACCCAATGCAGGGACTCTGGTGTTACAAGCACACTCCAGACGCTGAGAAAGCAGCTATAGAAGCCCGGGAGCGACGAATCGAGGCAAAGTTTAACGAGATACAGATAATTCAACGTAGGGTTGGTTATGGCTGGGGACCCCCACGTAGCGAACAGCGACGGCTCTTTGAAGAGGAATTCTTTTCGCAGCTCAAAGAGGAAGACATCTTCCCACCACAAGGGCCAATCCCAGACTCGTACGAGAAGAATGGACACTATCAGTGTCTGCTTCTTTATTTTGATCGAAAACATGAATATCATGGATGCCCGGGCGCTGAAGATCCAAAACATATCTGTTATGTGTAGTAGGGGACGGAAGAAGAAGAACAACTCTTGGATTGAAACAGTATTGGTACAGCTCATAGGGCATTTTCACCGGTGCAAGAAGCGGGATGTGAGGCACTCGCGACAGATCCTACAGATGGCAGCGGAATACTCAGGATGCCTATCCTCTGGATCGTCGCGATGTGCCGTTCAAGTAACTAGAAGAGCTGTCCCGCACAGTCACATCAGATGAACTCACCTCGCCATTACCCTGACTCCCTTGCTGCTCAGATCTGGATTAGGCAAGAACAGATCGTGCACCATATCCACGTCTTTCCGGGTCGTTTCGAAGAGCTCCATGTCGAACCGCCTGACCAAAGCCGCCGTAGCAATGCACATCTCCGCCCGCGACAAATTCATGCCTACGCACTGTCTCGCGCCACGACCGAATGCCATCAAGTACCTGTCCAGAGGACGCCCATCAAATGTTCTAGCCCCAAGAGCGCCGTTGCTATCTAGCCAACGCTCTGGGATGAACGACTTAGCATCAGGAAAGATGGTTTCGTTGCTGTGAATGTTGGGCGAGGACATCCCAACTGGTGTGTGTGCGGGGATTGTGTAGTCTCCATAGACCATTGGCGAGTGTGCGATTCGGGAATTGCGGCACGAAACGCCGTTATCCATTCGCAGGGCTTCGTTGATGACAGCGGTGAGATACGGTATTTGCTCAAGCTCGATGAGGGACTTTTGCTGGAATTTTTCGGGCATTGCTACTGCCAATTCCTCCTTCAGCTTGGCGTACGTGGAGGGATTGTCGAGAAGGTGGAAGAAAATAGCGGTAAGAGCGTGGGCAGTTGTGTCGAGCCCAGCGCCGACGATAAGCTGGCTTTCTTGACTTAGCCGCTCCAAGGTTTTCTCTTGAGGTGGAAGGTCACTGTCGAGAAGGTCGTCAAATACTGTGTGCTGGACAGCAGCCTCGGAATCTTCATGATTAAATTTTTGTTTGTTTTGTTCTTTTCGGTCGAATACCTCCCGTACACGTTGATCGTTCATACGACGGAAGGCCAACATGGCTCCAAGATTGGGGTCTAGCTTGGCCATCAGGCCTTGCGGTAGGCTGTTGATTACGTGGGGTATCCAGGGCAACCATTTACCATAGGTGCCCATAGATGCGGTCTTCCTGACGGCTTGTGTAAACAATGGAGCAAAATCAGGGTCATCGAGAGCATTTTGCTCCACCCCTAACGAATACTCGATGATTACGTCTGCGGTCAGACAGCCAAAGGCGTCTCCGAGTGGTATCGGTCTCTGAGAGGCCTTGAATTCCTCCAGTCGCGTGCACAGCTTTTCGACATGCGCCCACACTGGACCTTGGAGACCAAACACACGCTGCTTGGAAAAGAACGGGCTGATCGCTCCGCGGCGAATGCGATGGAGTTGGTGGCTGTTTGTACTGAACGTCGTCAGCTCGTTGCCGAACTGGCCGGTAAGAAAGCTGTATCTGTCGCGTGGTGCGGATCGGGTATAGAGCGTGTCGAGGAAGGAAGGATCTGCGACATGAAGCTCGGAAGGACTGATGCGGACTATAGGGCCTAGATGATGTTAGCTTCTATACTGGACGTTATTCTTTAATGGTTTCAGGCACGGGGCGTACCGTATTTCTCATGCATCTTGTTCACTTCCACCCAGTATCTACCCCATTTTATCACGTCATAGTAGAATTCGTACCACAATGTAATGGCAGCTAGTTTTGGACCAGGGAATTTTGATAGGGGGCTGAAGTAGAGTTGATATATAGCATTGCCGATTGCGTAGCAAGAAAACAAGACAAGACCGGCAATGGCGATGTGATACACGCTATAGTTGAAAGAATCATCGAGTATGAACGCTGCGATTGCCATCCTCGCAAATTTGGTACAATATCGAGATAGTTGTCGTAATCTGGTGGAGGAATAATTGCAGCAGATAGTGATGCAGTCGATCTTACTCGACGCAACAGCAGCGCGCGTTTATATAGGTTGTGGAATCTTTCGTCAAGTAACGCCGGAGTGAACGAGGCAATGCAAGGCGTCATGCAGCATCAGCTCCCATTGCATCTTGCGAGGACATCCCTCGTTGACTGTTACACCTTGGTCTTGAGGCTAATGATCGCAGCTGGGTTGTCTACAGGACACAGCCAACCGGGACCACATTCAGATCAACATCTGACGACCCGATGCATCAGGTTATGGCCAGACTGGCATGGTGATTGGCCATGTTCAAAACAGGGATGTAGACGAGTTGACGTTATCCATCAACTCAACATGGCACTACAGTCGAACCCCCCTTATAACAATTGTCTCCGGTTAAGTGGTTTCAATCGTTATATTGCGTATATCGTTATGACGCGGGTATTCTTGGCGCTGACAAAGGCTTCCAAGCTTACACTAGAGCCTGTATAGCGGGCAAGAACCTGGTGTCTGTGCTTAAGAAGATTACTCAGCAGTGTCTGTGCTAGACTTTCACCCGTGCCTACCCTCCTACAGCCAATTATAAGCGAGAGATACCCCTACTAGCGTGGTTTGGTTATAACGATATCTGGCAATTTGCTAACGATATCTCGGATTCCAGTATTATCGTTATTTACACCAAAAATCCGCCTGTTTGGGGAAGACAATCGTTATAACGCGAAAATCGTTATACCGGATAATCCTTATAAGGGGGGTTCGACTGTATCCACATATGCTCCACAACGTTCACTCCGCTTCCGCCTTGGCTTGACAAAATCGGCATCCACAGGGTACTGTAAGCCCACTTTGCAGACTGCGCACTGAAGCGAATACGCATGAACATTACTAGGATTACTAATAACGCCGAGCGGTGATTGTCTCATCACTGGGCTATTGAGCATGATACAACACCTACACTCTGCTGTGATCGATCGACAAAGGTTTGATTCACCATCACCTAGCAGTGCGACAGAGCATTCGCTTATAGTGTCCTTATGGACACATCTACCGTAAAAACTGGTGAGAGACGCAAGGGTGACTTTTAGCACTACTAGATTCATTGGCCCTATAGTCCCATTATTGCCTCAATCAGCCCCGCCAGAGTGCAGAATATCGCCCGCATGAAAGGCCATCAAAGTGGTTGTGTACGATTGGATGAGTCCAAGGACACCCTTGGGGCATACAAGGATGTGCTCACACATCCGCTAGTGATTCTGTCAGGCCGTAGGGGATTCGGATTAAACGGTTCTAAGCCTCCCGAGAAAGCGTACGCGCGGAAATGTGCTAGGATTTTGCTGAACAGGTACTAGATGGTCCCCCCAAACCTGTCATGTCAATCTGCTCCAAATTTCTCCAACAGTCTTTGCAAGGTCCATATCTTCCCTAAAAGCATTTACCAATGACTTTCCATCTTCCAGTCCTACTGACAACCGACAATTAGTTTCCTGACAATTCATCTGTCTCTGTCATTCCGCCGATTGACTCTGAGTGCCCTCGAGACTCCATGCGCTGTCTTCTCTACAATTAAGTCATGGTAGTCAGCCACGAGACGGATTTTGGATGCTACACTTCGCGACGTGACAGAACAGAGTAACGCGAGGTACCCCAACAAGCTCGAGCAGCAATTCAGCGCTGAAATTTTGCTTGGAACCCTGGCAAGGAAATAATTATTCCTGGGAATCATCCTTCCACCAAGTTGCGCGCCCTTGGTTGCATGTCCCACAAATCTTTCGCTCGACGCTTGACCGTTACCGCTGTTCTTCAGATTCATTAACGAATGAAGTAGCCTATTCTATCTCTCAGTCTCACCCGAAATTTGCAATCTGGGATCTGGGATTACTCGAGCCTAGCCCTGCTGTCCAACCCAAGCAATTAAAAACACACAGAAGTCCGGCAGGCCGTCTGTATGGGAAGAGAATGGCTAACGTCTCGGAGGTCATCGACTGCTGAAGTCGAGTTCGGCTAAATAGACCTCATCTCCTCAGGCACCATCCATGCTATTTTCACCTCAAAGACTTTAGGACCGCCAAAGGGTGCCGAATCTTCCAGGAGATGTCCCTAGGATGTGTCTTGATCCTTGCGATCGAAGCTTGTGGTGTGATTAATGAGGCTTTTCGTCTGAATTCCCACGGTGTTTACTGGGTGAGTGGAGTGACTGCTCGTTAGGACTTTGACGGGTGCTCGAGTGAGGTTATGCCTGGTGGTGCTCCTAAGTCGCACGAAGAGGGACAGTCATGCCCAGAGTTGGAATGTCAATGATGCGCGGAATGGAGGACGTACTCTGCGTGTCTTCCGAGAGTCCTACTCACCGCTGTTTGCCTGGAACTTTTCACTCCTTTCCTGTTCAGCGGCATTGCTGTAAAGTCGTACATGAATAGCGCACGCCTGTTCACGAGAGGGGCTCGTTCAATACTGGATGTGGTGATCCACGGCTGGCAATAAACTTTCCAAGGGGGATCATCAATCACCGATCACGGAGCCTTGCGGCCGGACCGTCTACCACAACCTGGGGACTCGCTTATCTGGTGCGATCTGGTGCTTGTTTCATGCTCTGGAAAGGCGGTATTTCCAAGTTTCGAGTGATGTGTAGGCTATCTGTTGACTGACAGTGGGATAGACTTTGACGAAGATAGTCCGATTGGTGTCCGCAACTCAATTGTGTCTCTCAAGCACACACGGCCTATAACCACTCGATGCCCAGTCGCAGACATGCAAGGAGACAACGCCCATCGATGATGCGATCCGGCTATGATATACGCTACCTAACCAGTTCTGTTCGGAATTGACTTATCAGGATCTTACTGAACGGTTAAACAAAGACATACGCATCCAAGGCTAGTGGTGATAGGGAAGGTGCTTGTACCCCATTGCTACCACAACATCCTCCCATGGACATCACGCGGGTCAAAGTTTGACTCTAGATGGCGTCTGAACCACGCTCACTATCGATCAACAGTTCTGGCATGATCTGGGCATTGATCCATCTCTTTGCGCCGAGAGCGACGATGTAACAAGTGCCTCACTCGATATAGGCGCCCAGATGTTGTTGACTCGCGCGCCCCATCCTGAAGCGAATACGAACTCGATTCAGCACTTGAACTTGGCAGCCAAGAAAACTTTGGGGAGTTTGGGTTCGACTGGTATGCAAAGAACGCCCGCCCTTGGCGTCAGAATGGCAAATTTCCAAATGTGCATGAAGCGCTCAACGCTCTAGCCGGCCGCGCTAAGAGCAGGAATCCATCTGCCAGGGAACCTAGTCTCAGAACTTTCTGCACCTCCACTGCAGCATTTGAACGGCACCAGTGCCGGCGCGCTAATGTATCACAACATGGTCGAGGTGACACCCCGCTCGACACCACTCTTTCATCCGCCCCACCCGCTCTCTCCACACCCTAACAATCCCATGTAGAAACTACCACAATTTTTAGAGCGCCTTCAATAACCGGTCCGCTTCTCCACTTTCCCGCACCGTTGTGACTCCACGACCTTGAGAAACCCAAGTTCTTTCCCTCCGCAAACTACATACGCTCGCTCGTACTCCCTCTTGCCCAACTATTGCCACTCGTTATACCCACTATCGCCACTATTCAAGTGCCCTACATGCTCACGTGTACTCTCAAAGAGCAGATCACATGCGCTGGTAGCGGCTCAGATGCTGACCGATATGTTTTGATGTTTTACTAGTGAGCCGGGCATGCAGGAGGGGATGGCCTGTAGATTGACGAACTCTGGAAAGTATGGACATTACAGGGCCAATATCGTACGGTCAAAATTCTGTTTAATATCTATAAGAACTTTTGTTCAGATGGGATGTAGAGGTGTGCGAAGGGCCATGGTGCCAAGGTGATGGTAGGACGGAGTTTCATGTAGGTGAGGAAGGCAGTGACTTCGTGTAATCAAGGACGTTTGTTCTCGCCATTGTCCTAAGATACTTCAAAGTTATATGGTGCCTCAAACAACAGGCTCGACTTTGATCTCTGGGCCCTCAATCTTCTTGACTTTCCTCCCCTCCCACCACGACATGATCCCCGCAAACATCGCAACACCGCACCCCAGCGCAATGAACGTCCCTGTCGCCCACGTGGGACGATCAAAGCGATTATAATGCCACATAAAGAAACACAACACAGCCTGTAACCACGTGTTCAGTACCATCATGTGCACCGTAAATGCCAGCTTCCACATCGACGTCGGCGGCGCCCTCTCGCCCGTAAAGGTCTGCTTCTCTTCCACACCTGCCCCTCGCCAGTTCTCATTGTCTGTAAACCACGCCGGCGGACGGAACCAGGCTTTGTTTTGAATATAGAGCCGCCGCATGGCATTCTGGTCGTGGAAGTGTACGACGCGGATCATCCAGTACAAATCGCGGAAGCGCCAGGGCGCCAGGCCAAAACCAGTGACGCAAAACAGCGCGTTGAGGATTTGGCTGTCGATCTCGAGCCAGATTTTTCGTGGGGAATAGTCGTCGTCACAGGTGGGAGTGCACATTGCAGGCGCGGCGTTGAGGAGGAGGAAGAACAGCATCGCGCCCCAAGCCTGTACGTGTTAGTCTGAGCACAAGAGGGCAGAGGGAGGCATGGAACACTCACAACAACGTTGAGGCCGTAGATTGTAATAAGGAAACCGGAGGGGGTCAGGAAGAAGACCCAGAATGCTTTGAGTCCATTCTTAACGGTCACGCCCCATGGTGCCTTGCCAGGAGAGGCATGTTTCTCCTTCAAGGTCCGTCGACGGTGCCGGCCATGGCAGTGCTTGTGCGAGTTGCCTGCCTCAATATCTGTGACCTCTACAGCGATGGGTTCTTCCAGTGCAATATTGGGAGATTTTGTCTGCGTCTTGGCCAGCATGAGCTCCCCGTCCTCGTCAGGTTTCGCAGTCCGGATTGAATGGCCATGCGCATCAAACTCAATGTTTGATCCTCCAGATTCTGGCTCACGAAGTTCGGTCAGGTTTGGTGCCTGGGCTATCGCTGTTGCAGTCGCCTGCCACATGCCCAGCTGGGGTGTGGCGTTGAGCAGAGTCTTCGACACCCCTCGTGCCCGCCCCATAATGCCTTGCTCTTGCGATTCGGCCATCATTCAAGATTTGAGTAGCAAGCTTGATTCGCGTGTAATCCAGCTATTTGTACTCGATAAACAAGGAGTGTAGAAACTAATCTGAACACAGGACGTAGGTGTGCAACAAGCGGCGGCGTCTGCGCTAAAAACTACCAAAGATTAACGAACTTGAAGTAGAAATTTTGAGATAAGGTGTAAAGAGCTCCAAAGAACTTGATTCGCAGTGAGCATGCCAACGCAAATGATCTGCAGTGCCAGGATGCCGATCCCCTGTAAGTGGAAAGAGGAGGTAGGTAATATTCGCCGTAAGAGTGCCAATGCGATTGATCTGCCATGCAACAGATGATGATTTGGTGCAAATACGCAATCCAAAAAGCATGATTCACGGTACGCCTGGGCGTGGTGATGCTAGCGAGCCGCGGTAGAGTATGTACGAGATATGAGGATCTACAGTAGATACGAGCTACAAAGAATCTGATTGGCAGTAGGCGTACTAATGCAAAAGTTCCGTAGCGCAAGAAATGCCGATCAGCTGCAAACAGAAAGAGGACCGGGTTTTTGCGGTTTAGCGCGTTTTTACATAGATCCGAGCACCAGGTTAGTCTAACGGTGAGATGCGGCACAATATCCGGTCGATCTGGATTGGTGTGAAGTGTTGGTTCCCAAGTCCGCGCATGGCTTACCCAGACAAGCCTAATCTGTCAGGGCTCAATCTTATGATTGCTCAAATCCCCATATTTCGGAACTGTTCCTATGCACATTTGAAGGTAGTAGCAACCCAGGACTGTTTCGCAATGCCTCTTCAGTTCAGCAGCAAGCAGCCACACGACGGGCACCACGATGAGAAACCACCGAGCTTTGGAAGAGTCAGCACCTACGGCCAAGTCGCCCTCAACTTCCATCAAAACACGTCGCAACTGAAGTACTGGTGGAACAAATACGACAGTGGCACTACTACGAGCGTTCCAACGCAGTCTCAAAGGCTACGGAAAGGTTCTCATGTCGATGCGTTCGGCAGCGAGAAGACCAGTACCCCTGCAAGACCACGTTTGAACATTGCGATACACATCTGTGGCTCTCGTGGAGACGTGCAACCCTTCATTCCAATCGCCAAAATATTACAGTCACCCCCTCATGGGCATAGAGTTCGGATATGCACCCACCCAGCCTTCAAAGATTTTGTTGTAAGCTGTCAAGACCCTGTGACCCGTGAAGACGTGTTGACACCAATATACAGGAGAGCAATGGGATCGAATTCTTCTCCATCAGTGGGGATCCCGAGCAGTTGATGGCTTACATGGTGAAAAATCCTGGTTTGATCCCTGGCATTGACTCAATCAAAGCTGGAGACATCGGCAAACGCCGAAAGGGGATGGCCGAGATGTTTGAAGGCACATGGCGAAGTTGCATCGAAGCTGGCAACGGTATGGGTGAGAAGATACATCCAATCGATGTTGAAGAAGCAGAGGATCTCTTCCTTGCAGATGTCATCATCGCGAACCCTCCGTCAATGGGACACATTCACTGCGCAGAGAAGTTGGGCATACCGCTGCACATTGTCTTCACGATGCCCTGGTCGCCAACAACAGCCTTCCATCACCCCTTGGCAGCGATGGAATATGGGGAGGTCGAGACGTCCATGGCCAACTACTTCAGTTACGGAATGATGGAGCTCTTAACCTTTCAGGGCCTTGGCGACCTTATCAACAAGTTCCGAACGCAGACTTTGAAGCTTGATGCAATCAGCCCGTTATGGGGCCATCAGCTTATACCACGGCTTCGTGTACCATTCAGTTACCTTTGGTCGCAATCCCTGATTCCGCGCCCGGCCGACTGGGACGAACACATCTCGATCACCGGGTTCTCATTCTTGAAGGCTGGCACAGACTATACTCCGCCGGAAGATCTAGCCAACTTTCTCGCCGCAGGACCGCCCCCTGTATACATTGGATTCGGTAGTATCGTTGTGGATGATCCAGCCGCGCTCACCAAGCTCATTTTCGAAGCTGTCAAAATGGCCAAAGTTCGAGCAATCGTATCCAAAGGATGGGGAGGAGTTGGCGGGGGCGAGGTACCTGATGATGTGTATCTTATTGGTAATTGCCCCCATGATTGGCTGTTTCAAAGAGTCTCGTGCGTCGTTCATCATGGAGGTGCTGGAACCACTGCAGCTGGTATTGCCTTGGGAAAGCCAACTGTCGTGGTACCTTTCTTCGGTGATCAACCCTTTTGGGGCCAGGTATGATTGTCTGAGGTGTGCATGAAGATCAGCGCTGACTCAGTATCAGATGATTGCAAAGGCCGGTGCGGGACCTTTCCCTGTGCCATTTAAGCAGATGACGTCACAATCCCTGGCTGAAAGCATAACGTTTGCCCTGAAAGACGATGTCAAAGTAGCTGTACAGAGAATGGGCGAGAGCATAGCGGAGGAGGATGGTGCGGCAGATACAGTGCGGGATTTCGAACAGAGGTTGGACCTCGACGCCATGCGATGTGACCTCTGCCCGGAGCGCCTTGCTGTCTGGCGGGACAAACAGACTGGTGCACACCTGAGCGGATACGCTGTAATCGCGCTTTGCCAGAAGGGACTATTACGTCCAAAACAGCTGCGATTGTGAGTTTGATCGGCCGTTGCCTGAGGTCCATCGTTGCTAACTACAAATCTTTGCAGGTTGCGACACAAACATTGGTGTGAGTAAAGTTGTCGTCTTTTTTGCGCCAGAAGCTTTGCTGATAGTTTCAGACACCCACGAGGGAGCTGAAGAACCTATCGTCGGCGCCGTAGCTGCGTTTGGTGGTCTCATGTCGTCCATCGGTACAGATACAACCGAATTCTCTCAACGTCTGAAGAAGAAGACTCACAGTGATGACATCGAGGCTGCGGCACGCACCGTCGCAAATAACGCAGAAGAGGAGCTCGACTTAGATAGCGGCATCACCTCGAAGCAGTTCAACCACTTGGCGTACAGAATGGCAAGCAAGTCATACGAAGAAGATGAAACAAGGAACTTTACGAGACCACAGGTTCGTCCTGGCCTTGAGACCATTCGAAGAAAGGTAGCAAAAGCGAAGGTGAAAGGTGGCCGAGGATACCAGATCACAAGCGCCACCTCGCATTACGCTTTCGATCTTGCCGTCTCTGGCGCGAAAGGTGAGCTTTGGAACTTCAACGAAGATGCCCTACTAATATTTGAAAGCTCCTGTTGCGTTTTTCTATAATGTAGCAAACGGTTACCGAAACTTTGCATCATATGCCATTCGAAATGATCCAGTACGACAAAGAGAAGAGATTAAGGGTTTTAGTACCGGTTGTAAACTTGCCGGAAAGGTATGGCTCTCAGCCAACACTTGATCATTCAGGTACTGACATAGTTTGCAGGAATTTGTACTGGGCTTCGTGGTGGCGTTTGGAGGCATCATCAAACATCCGTACTTGGGTGCGAAACAAGAAGGCCCTGGTGGATTCGGCAAAGGTATTGCGAGAGCAGCGGGCGCCTTCCACTGCCACTCAATGGCAGGTGAGTGCTTGATTTGGAGTTCTTTGATCTGACCTGAGCTGACATGGTTAGCAATTTTCGGACTGCTAGGATATTTTCTGAAGGGTATCGAGAAGGAGCTTCTGCGGAGGCACCTCACCACACTTCAGGCAGAGATGTTTCTGATACAATTACGCCGTGCGGCTCTCGACTTTCACCAAGGTACCGCGGCTGAGGAGGCGGCGGTGCTGGAGAAATGGAAAGTGCTCAAGGCCAGTATAGTAAAGCAATAGCTTGGCGAGATAGGAGAACTGCCTCCTAGCGCATACGAAGTAACATTTCAGGGGTCCATAGGCTCCTAACTCCGGGTGTTCTTATGATACCAATCGCGATCTATAACGCGTTTATAATTTCAAGTTTCCAAGGCTACAATCTACACCAACTGTAGAGCAGTTTAGTTCAACTACCAGTATTGTGTTGTATAGACAATCAATTTCCATACTATCAAGAAATTAATCCATGGAATGTTAATTACAACCACATATCGTAGCACAACTGTAGCCAGGTTGGCTAACGCCTCTCTATAGTCAAGACGTCAGTGACACACCCTCGACTGCCTGGCTATCCTCTACTTTCCAAACAGAGGGAGAGGAGTTCTTACATTTTCACAATCTAAGATACAATTTATACACCCCGTTTGACGTTTCTCCACATCTGCCAAGTTTTCGTTCGGAGAGGCAATCGCTGGCAAGGCTGTAGCAACACTCAATAGTGCCGCACAGATAGCAAGAAGCCTCATGATGAAGATGTGAGTGCGAAAAGGAACAATCAAAGAATTTGAAGATATTTGAGAGGACGCAGTGTGTTGTTGAGGTTAACACCGGATCAGGAAATACAAAGGGCTATATAGCAATTGTCTGCATATTTGTAGCCAAGCTCCACTACGGCGATAGCTCCAAGTCTGTCAACCATTCGTGTACAGTGAGGCCTTGGCCAGATGCCGGCTCATGTCGGATAGCAAAGTTGAGGAATATGTCGGCCCTTTTTGACGCTGAAGTGGGCCAGTATTGAGTGTTGTATCATGCGATAGCCAGATGGTAGGTACAGGCTTGACACGTTGGATCGCATGCCTACTGATGTCGGACACGCTGGGGTTTAGTAATCTACATGGACCGAGTTCCAGAGGTGTCTTCCGTCCAACTTGGACGAATCTCGACGAAAGGAGACGCACTGACGCGCCAACCCTCTCTTCGGCAATCTTGCCCTACCTGCGGTAAAGGAACAGATCTGCTTGTCGTGTGATGACCTGATGGCAAGTCGATCCATCGATCGTGCAAGGTAACCACAAGCAGTTCCCGAGCTCTATGTACATTGCATGGGATAGCCTTGAGCTTCCTCGAAATTGGCCATCATTCTGGCGTAATTAGCAGCAATTAAATGCTACTTACCACAATCGCGCGTGGGACCAGTTTACTCTAATAAGTCGTCGAGAAATTGCCACTTCCAATATGTTCATCTTTGAAGATGCAATAAGAAGCTATGGGAGTAGTGCGTGCGGTAGAGACAGACAATCATCTATTCTATAACCCAAAACAATCCACAAAACAAACCATCTCAGTTTATGCAAACGAATAAAATAGCAATAAAAGCCCCTTGTCAAGGTTGTCCTCTATGTCCGTTAGCTGCAGTACAAGTACGTGCAGGGCATAACAACGGCCCTTAGAGAAATACAGGCTACACCCCTGCGCAATCACATCCTCCGATAATGCAGGCTTTGATTCGCTGCGTGCAGCAACAAAGCTCTACGCAAAAGACAATCTCTTGCTTTAGAGACTAGTGAGGCTGGGGATATGCGTCTACACCGATATAGGCGATGATTTGAGAGCAAGAACTTTTTACGATGAGTATATATTTCTAAATTCAGGTGGTACTGTCACATACGACCATAGGACACTGAGAACTAGGCTTCCCGTCCGCTCAGCCATATATAAGCAGTGTACCGGCGGATTAGTAGTTAGGTGGGTGACCACTAGCGAATCCCCGCTGTTGTATGTACTTTTGTTTTTGCTTCTTGCCTCTATCTACTCCATACATACAGTCAATGTGTACACAGCTCGAGTGCGTTCAAGACAGCTATAGAGTAGTTATTGTTGCTTTATCTTTTGGATTGCCTGATGCATTCCAAGTTAATATAATAAATAGTGCGGGATGCAAATTCCAAGCGACCGACATTCACAAAACTGCGTCCACACGTGAGATATCCGTCTGAAATCTTTACCTCTATACACATTGTTATCTTCCTCACTTAGACAAACACCGACCCCCGCCCCTCTCCCAGATTAGGTTTTATAAAACTCGCCAAAGAATTCCCTAATATCCCCCACCATCTCCTCAGGACACTCCATGCAGGCAAAATGACCCCCATGCTCCCTCTCTATGCATCATCCATCGTCAGCAAAATCCACATACATACAAACCAAATCTTTTCGGTGAAAATAAAAATCATACCTTTGAAAAACCTCAAATTCGTAGTCGTAGTCTCGGCCCCGGCCTTGGGAACGGGAAACGCATCCCACGGAAACGTGCTCACGCCCAACGGGACCCTAATCAGATTCTCCTGCTTGGCATTAAACTCGGTATACACCTCATGCCTCACATTGTTATAGTAGCACAGCATGCTCGTCATGATACTGGGCGGAGTGAAGAAGTACAAGCAGAGCGTGGTGCAGATATCGTGGTTGAACTGCTCGTTGTTGAGTGTGGCGTGGCCCGTTGTCGGATCAGCAAGTTCAAGGTACTTTTCGCCAATGAACATCATGATGCCGACGGGATGGTCGTTGAATGCGGTGCCGATTGTTTGGGGCCGCGTACGCATGGCGATGGCGTAGGCCATGTGGCCTTCGTGGAGGGGGCGGCCCATCCACCATTTTGCGCGGTCCATGGCGGCGCGTTCTTTGGCGTTCATTTTATAATCTGCGGGTGGGGCGCCAGGGCACATGTTGGTGTGCACGGCTTTGCAGGAGGGGTACCGCCCGCTGCCTAGTTCGCGGATTACCCAGTGGCCCCAGTCGCCGGCTTGAGCAGCGTAGGATGTGTAGCCTAGGCGGTGCATGAGTTTGTCGTAGATTCGCGCTGTGTCTTGGAGGGTCCATCCGCGGGGTGGGCCTTGGGACCAGCAGAAGCCGGGGAGGGAGGGGACGACGAGGTCGAAGACGGGGGAGGAGGCGTCTTTGGGGTCGAGGAGGGGGTGCATTACGTTTTGGAATCTGGGGGGAGGGCTTAGTCACTTTGATTATTCTTCTGGGTATTGAGATTGTGCGGATCGATGCGTACTCGAAGAATGTGCCTGGCCAACCATGAACAAGCAGCAATGGAATCGCTTCCTCCTGTCTTGTCCGCGCTTTTTCATGGATAAAGTGCACTTTCATGTCTTCCACCGACGTGGTAAAGTGATGCCATTCCGAGATTTGGGCTTGAGCTTTGTCCCAGGAAAACTTGTTCAGCCAGTGGTCGTACAGCTTATTGATCCATGCCAGAGAAGGGCCTACAGTGAATGTGTGTCAGCATCCATCAGATATACCAAAAACGTTTCGAAAACATTAAATATACCGTAGTCGTCACCCGCATCAGGCACTACAGGAATCTGGGGGAGCCTAGTGTCTGCGAGTTTGCGAAACAGCCTCTCCACCTCTTCTTTTGGGATCTTGGGATCAAACGGAGTAATCTTGTCTGCCATCTTCCACTTGCTATGTCGTCTTGATAGTGCAGTCACTGTCCATGTGCCGCCATTCTGCCCTTTAACATACCTGCTTGGTAGTTGTATCGGCTACGTCGTCTGTTAGTCTAGTCTGACCCCGCATTTCTCTAGCTTTACGCTTCGGCCGTGACTTTTGATCCATTGCGTCACTCCGTGACCATATGCAGGGCTACTGGTAGTCGTTCCGGTAGAGCAGCGCCATCTCGTAAATCCAAATCAAGTAACCCGGACATACCAAGCCGTTGGCTTATGTAACGACATCGAGCCGTGGTGGCGATCTTCCAAGAGTGTAGGCTATATGAAAATCATCTGTAAAGGTTGCAGATACACGGGCGAGTGATGTGCCAAGTTTATTGAGACCAAGCGCTCTGCGCCGTGTATCTTTGGTGGAGTGCATCGTCGGTCAATGCCTAATACCGTCCATACAGCACAATCGTGCTGTAAACTATTAGCATGAAATGAAGCAGTCTGTCAAGATAGAAGAGAAGAAAAGTGCAGTGGTGTTCATGGGTCTTCGTTACTACTAATCCATCGAATCGTAGGATGCTCCTCCCAGCCCATCCTGCCCAGCCTTGTCGAATCACCCTCCAGCCACTTCCAAAGCTCAACCATGGCCCATTGTAGACTTTTCGAGATATAGTGGTGGTGGGCCTGATGGTGATGCCAGGCTCGATGTCGTTGTTGCTCGTCCTTGCGAAATACCGTATCCGTAGTCGACGCAAGAAAGCACCTTAGCATCCACCTCTCAGCGCAAGCACCAAATGCAGCGTAGCACCACCCTCGAGCTGGTAATCAGCTGCAGTCTTGTCATCTGCCCTGTATGATTGTTAGCCCATATTCATATCCATATCCATCCCTATCGCTGTCCCCTTCCCCCTCTCTCCCCATGTGTGCCTCCCCTTTCCCTCTCCTCTTCCCACATGCAAAAACCCCCACCCTAGCAAACAAAAACCTACATCTGTTTCCCCCCATATATCAACCTCTGCTGCGCCGGTGGAATCCCCTCCTTCTCCTCCACCCGCTCCTTTATCCTTGAAACCTTGTAGTCGGCCTCGATATCGAGCTCGATTTCCTTGCCGGTGAGGGTGCGCACTCTAGTCTTCATATTAGCCAGACGTTCATTTTCGCACATCGCGCGGCACAGCGTGGTGGGTAGGGTGTGGTTGAACTGGCAGGGGGGGGGGGGGGGGGGGAAGATTGCGAGCGTGGTGTCAAGGTGCATGGGGATGGGGATGGGGCCTGCGTACTTGATCTGCATGGTGTGTGTTTGCTGAGTGACGCGTAAATATGGGGTGGTGGTGGTGGTGGTGTTGTTGTAGTGTACTGATAACGGTACTGCACGTGTTTCGTTCGTTTGGGAGGTGTGGTAGTGTGTATGTGTGTTAGATGGACAAGGCAGCAACAGCGCTTGTTGTTTGCTAAGGCAGTGGCAGCTGTCAGTCATTCGGGCGCACCGATCATAGTGGGGCAAAAGCGGTGCGCCACAGAGCGGGGCACATGTGGCGCAGACATGCTCATCAGAATATCCTCACATCGTATTGAACCCTAGTTAGTTCCTGTATTATACCAGAAATAAAGAAAAAAGAGCGTACCAATGGCAAAAGGCGATCGGCGCAGTTCTGAAAGTACTCGTGAAACCCTATAACATTCCAAGTTCAGCAAAAGACACCGCGTCAACATACCACGCCCAGATACCCTGTATCAAGTTATCAAGCCTGCTCAAACGTCTAACTTGTACTCTTAGTATATTTTGCTAGCTTGGAATGCAATGCCACTGCTCATACTATCTTGCTACCTTGGAGAATGTAGACTAATGCCATTGATATATACACACACAAAGACACTGCTACAATTGTTGCAGCCGCCTCTACATACTAACTAAACGCCTTCGCAAGCACCCAGCGCTCGCATGACCTGACTTATCCCATTGAATGTACATATACAGCTGAATAGATAGATACGACGCAGACACACACACATGCGCTGTCGAGTGGTGAAGTATGAAATATATACAATTAGAACGGGTAGGGTAGAATAGAATAGAATAGAATAGAGAAGGATGTGGAGGGGGATGAGGATGTACGTAAGGGATAATAAGATTGAGGATTGAACTGAGTTGAAGAGAAAGATAGATGCCGAAGCAACACAAACAGACAACCGAGGTAAGATTGAAAACGTGGGCAAAGTAAAAAAAAAAATGTAAAAGAGAAATCGCCCATACATACGACATTGAGAAACTAGCGGAGAGGGGGGAGGGGGAGGTATATGCCGAAAACAATCTGTAGCCCAACAGGGGTGAAAAGCCCAAAGTTTTCTCCTCTCCTCTCCTCTCATCTCATCTATCGCAAGGAGACACAAACCCCCATCAAACCGATCCAAACCCGATGATTCAAAACCCCCGTCGTCCATTTCCCGCGACGAAAAGTAAAGTTAGTGTCCTCCTCGTTCAACGCCAAAGCCCCGCTCGCTCGCTCGCTGTCCGGGTTTTGATGCATGCAGTCTAAGAAGATGAAGGTGAAGATAGTAATGGTCGTATGTCAGATACAACTCCGATGAAGTGACTAAGCTCGATCAGATCCAGTGTCGATCGGGTATTTGACGAGAAGGTTGTGAAAGTATGGTACAACGGAGGTGAGAACTACCCATCAGTTGTGTAGCTCACCGACGGCGACGGCGATTCAAACACGTCCGTCCAACAGTTTGGTATCAGAATGGTTGGTCCAAGTCTGCAGTAAAGGCAGAGTCTGCACGGCGATGACCTCCCGCATCACTAGATAACCCAAGCGCGATAAACACCACATCAGCTCGCAGCCCCACGCATGCAAATATCACCCGATCGTGCACACCCAAGTGCTGAGTGAGCTCTAGATAACTCGCCCCACGTTTCGCAATCTGCCGTTGTGGGAATACATATGTGCGTACGTCGATGCGCTGACCGAGATGGTTCCATATGGCTGGCGCATGCATTGAGAAGGGAACCCAACCGGAAAAAAAGGTGGGGAGGCGATGCAGACCGTAGACGGCACACCTAACCATCTTTAGTAGACACCCCCCATCTCTTTCTTGTGTGTCATGACGAGACCAGTCGCGTCACGCCAAAGAGGAAAGAACGCCGATATACCATAAGTGAGATCTAGATGGATGTACAGGTGGCGGCGGGGGTGGTTGGGTCCAGGGTCGGGAGGGGCAAGTGCAGCTTTCCCCCGTTGAATCATCGTGGGTGAAAACTGGGAAAAGTCGCGACAGTTTCCTTGATTGGAGGAGCGAGCCAGCCTGGAGGATGACATTGCAATGCAATCTCATGAGATGAGAAGTCGTTCCTTTGTGGGGGTGTGGACCGTGCTCGCACGCGTTCGAGATGCAGCCCCCAAATCTCATCTTGTGGAGCTCATTTCGCGACTAATTACTGCCAAAAACCTGCAATGGCGACCATGAGGTAACTTGAGGCGTTGCCGGGATCCAACGGGCGCTAGCTGCCGTCTTTTCGCTTTCGTGTCCCGTAATGCGTCGAGTTTTGGCCTTCCGAGTGAGGCGAGGGGCCTGTTCAGACAATTAGGGTTGCGATGCTGAAACCTCAACCCAATCTAACGGTCCCCGGCTTCCCGTTTGGGAGATGACATCTGTCCACGATCCCAATGCTGATGAGGCCCATACTTTGATGTTTCAGATTGACCAATTGATGTCGGCGCGTGGTGTTGCTGACTTGGGCCCCTCCCATCCCGTCGATGTGGTGACGTTGGATATGCGTGCTCCGATTCGGGCCGTGCCTTGCCCTCTGGCGCTCTGGATTCCTCGGCATGTTCGTCTTGCCGCGGCAGCGTCTCATGCGCAAGTCCAGAAACAGTGCTGCGACGACTCATAGAACCGCCAGCGCCCTCTGGTCCTCGCTGAGATGCGTCCGAACGACCTCTTGCGTGACCTCGTCGTCCGGGCGTCGATGCCGATGACGACGATATGTGCGAGAAGGACGGTGATGTGTACTGCGGCGCTGATGTGGGCGCTGGAGCCGGTTGGTGTGGGCCTTGGGCCTTCCGCTTTTTGGGGGAGCTGGTGTATTCTATGTCAGACGCGTGAGATGTCGCACGTTGACGGGACTGGTAGGTAGGCGAAGTTTTGTATTTACCTGATGGCGTCGCAGGCGGGTTACCGCTTGCGCTCTTGTCCTGCTGTGACGACGAAGACGGTGGGACCCAATGATGGAAATATATCGATGGCGAGCTTTGTTCCTGTTGGGCGCCCTGCGATTGTTGCAGCTGCTGCACTCCCGAAGGCGCAGCGGGCGGTTGCTGTATGTTCATCTCGTTTGTCGTCAAACGAGGAAGCTGCGACTGAGGAGGAGGTCTAGGAGCGGACGTTGGTGGCCCGCCAAATCCTGCCGACTGAGTAGCTCTCGAGTCGCTGTATCCTGGAATGGGATGCTGAGGTTGCGCAGACAAGGGCTGGCCAGGCAAGACTGAGGTTGGCGGCAGGATCGTTTGCGGCGTTTGAGGCTGTCCAGTATAAATCGTGGCTGGTTGTTGACTGATCATTCGAGGATCTCTTCGGTGGTCTGGTGAATGCTGTGCTTGCGCCTGGATCTGAGTCTGCTGGTGCGCAGCCTGGACCTGAGCTGTGTACTGCTGGATCCACTCAGCGCTGATGTTTGCAAGGTTCCCGCCACCTATACCAGCAAAGATGATGGGTACAAGATGCGGTGGTATACCGCCCTGCATCGACTCTCGAAGCATGGCTTGTTCGACTTTGCGCTGCTCAAGCTTTAGGGACTCCTGCCTCGTTTTTTCCTCTTCTTGCTTGCGTCGCTCCTCTTCAGTCTTTGCTGCGAGCCAGTTCTTCATCCCATCTTCGGCTCCCTGCCATTGAGGAGCAGGTGGTAATTGGCCCAGCCCAGATGACATTGGGGGAGGTCCTCTTCCCGGGTCTGGTAGCGTCATCGCCGAGGGTGGAGGAAGACCTCGATGTGGTGTGCCCATTCTGTAAGGGGAGATGGCCGATTGAGCGAGTGGAGGCCCGTTTTCGAGCTTGGGTGAGTATCGAGCAGCCGTAGAAGATGAAAAGGCTGGTGAGTAGGCATGGGGTTTGAACTCAAAGTCCGGCTTGACTGGATTAGAGTATGTGAGCAACATGGAGCAGACGGAAATGGATGTGCCGATTATGTGATGGGAAATTTGAACATTGAAATGAGTCGTCCAGTGGCGCCAAATTTCGCAATTCTAAAAAGTGACGGAACAGCGTACATACTTATTCAGATGTGCGTTCCCGGGAGCAACGTCCACATGAGGACCAAGGCTCGGTAGCTGTCGTTGCGAGGTCTGGGCTTAGGCTACTGTGCCAGGTACTAGAAGCTAGATATGATTCGCAGGTAAAGCAAGGCAAAGAAGGAACGAATGAGGAGCAAAATGGTAAAGCTCAACGTAACGAAGATCAAGGCCGGGAGAGGCTCGCGTGGGCCGGCGTGGTCGATCAGGTCCAGATTGGAGAAGAGCTTGGGAAGTGGGCAACGGTGGGGAAGGAATGGTAACGTTTGTACGAGATGGGTAGAGAGCCCGACTAGACTTGGGCCAACCAACGGGGATGATGGCTGCTAATGCTTGACGGCAGCACGAATAAACGGCAGGCCGCGACAAGGACAGCCGATGTGTGGCGTCGAGCGGTCGATGGTGGGAAAAGCGTAACAGGGATACGCATCAGCAATGGAACTGCTGTCAGCAAGCGGGAGCTCGATGGAGATGTAGTTTGCGTTCTTGTAGGCCCGGCGTCAGACGTTCCTGGAGACGCCTTCCGGCTGATGCAGATTCTGGTCGCGGTTTGCACGTGTGGCGCGTCCCGCTTCCCACCAAGCTAAATCAGCTCGAAGCCAGCAAAAGGTAATCTAGCTTGAGAGCATCTTGGGCCTGAGGCTATTCATATCGAGAGGGTTTGTCAGGCGCTTCCTGCTTGGGTCCAACCTCCGTCGAGCGGTTTCAGCATCACGACAACATACTTTCTATACAGTTCTCAGGGATTGACATTGACCGTGGCCATAAGCAGTGCACCGCAGTTGGTGGGGTATCGATAAGAGCCTCGGACGACATGACGGGCGCCGCGTGTAGTGCTGACTCAATTTGCGCCCATGCTAAACGCTACTGCTTCTGGATGTAGTTTCTTCTGCACGCGGGCACATGGACAACATTGTCGCTGCTGCAACTGTGCAACACTGGCTGGCAGAGTGTACTGTGTAGCTCTGATGCTGTGGCTGGGGCGAGGCTCGTAGAGCAGCTGGTGGACAAGCTAGCGTGACGTGGAAACGCGAGCCGTGCACTAGCACAAACCAACAACAGGGTCAACGTCCGGGAGGAAGCGAGCGCGACATCTGGGAGAGATTAACGCTCGGCCCACCGGCGCGGGTCTGGCTCGTCGTAGCCGAATAATATCGCATGACGAGGAAATGAAGGGTGATGGCTTTCATAAGCCCTCCGCCATGTGACGACTCAATGGGGAAATGCGAAATGAGCCACGCGTGTTGAAAGAGCCGCTGTGCGTCAACACGAAACCTTGGAATTGGTGTGCATTGTGGTCCATTGCAGGCCCAGTTCCGATGTTAGTGTGATACACCAGAACAGGAAAGCAGGATGCCGTCATAGCGTAACGGGTGGGCTTACTTGAACAGAAGCACAGAGGTTGGCACGGAGCAGGGAACCCTGCTCAGCCTGTCAGCCTTGAGAACACCCCTCCGGATCGACATAGCGTGACAGACCGCATGGCCAATCGATAAGGCCAACGATCGTTGAACAGACACCAGTCTCGGAGTGTGTCACTCCTGGGGGGTGGAGAAGCGCGGAGGTACTGTGCATTTGCTCGACTTTGCATGCGCGTTAGCCTTCCGTGCCGTAGCCTGTGTAATTAGTGTACACCGGTATAACAGTGTGCTCCCACTGCTGCACCTAACGAACACAATAAATGGCACTTGCATGCCACTGTTATGAAAACAAGTGCTGGACAACCGCGTTGCGCAATCCCCGGGCGCCTGGCACCGACCTGAACGATCGACTAGTGACTTAAATTTCCGTGTCGGCGCTTGAGCTTTGCCTGATTTGACCACGCGGCGGATCTACGTGAAACTTGAGGCGGTCCGGATCTGTGTGAAGCGCATTTGGGCGACATTTGGTCCCAATCCTGCATATGCCCGGCCAATCAGCACCGCGGTGCAGAAATGAGTAACGTATCCATCAAGATTTGGACACGACGGCTGGCGAAGTGCAGGCGCTTGAGCGTTCGCAAGCTCGACTTTGAGAAGCTCCGGTGTCAGACCGAGGCAGCGGGATCTTCGTACTCAAACACTGTGCAAGCCCAACTGGGCGCAGAACTACTGCTTTGAGACGATGTGGCTGCGCGGGCTGCCTGATTCAGACTGCAGGTCTTGAAAGTCTGGGACTGTGCAACTTGGGGCAACGTGGCTCTGAGAAGGGACACGCGAGAGGGACCCGAGTGACTGTTTAGAGCTTTCTCGTGTACACCTCGCTATTGAAGCCGAGCTGGACTCTGTTCAGTACGTCCTCTTCGTTGAAGCAGCATGACAGCGAACATGATACCGCAGGACGAGCTTCTGCTGCATCAATCGGGGTGACTGTCTCCTGAGATGCAAAGTTGAAGATCATCAACGCATTCAGTAAGCCATTGTTGTGAACGCCGGGCGTGTTGGTAGTTGACGCCGGCTCTCGTGTCCACGCAGGTTACGCGTAGCAGTAGCATGCGGCAGCACAAGTGAAGCGAAGCCAGCATATGCGACACACACTCAGTACCGGAAATCGGAGCATTCGCCCCAGAAGCTGCAGACGATCCGACTCGCGAACTGGGTGGAGCAGTCGAAGGGCTTGCCTTGAATGCAGCAGGTGTACTATACATCCGCCATCAGGCAATTGTGGCCATCTGGAGTCAGGGTGATGCCCCAGAGGACAGATCTAAGGGCATCTGGATTCGGCAACTTAGCTGTGGATCCGATCACATCGATCGTTCGGCAACCCACTAACGGTCGCAGTAGTCTGTCTCAATGTGTAAACCTAGAGTGAAGGACGCGTCCATGGCACAAACGAACCTTCAGCTGGCCCGCCTAGTCTCGAGCCACCCACAATCACACTCTAGCGTCGGCAACCCCCTTCGCAATCGCTTCCCCCTTCCCGTGCCATACTCGTGAATGGCAATGTTGACGTTGCGACTGTCCCCATGCAGAACTACGCCTTGCAGATCCTCGCATCGCATTCGAGGAATCAGACCATAGATCAGCGCGAAGCTACTGGGAACGGCTTCTCGAACCGCGGTGGCATTCGGGGCAGCCGAGTGGACTCTCTCATTCAGCCTAGACGCCTCGTGTGTGATGATTCAGTTAGAAAAGCGGGCAGAGAAAGAGGCGGCGTTGGTCGGGGGAGGCGAATGATGTGTAAGGGAGGGAAGGATCTAGCGAGGCGTTGCCACCGTAATCGGCAATTGTGGTTGCCGTTTTGGGAAGTATCGCATTTTTTTTTCTTTCTTTCTTCCACCACTAGTACACCTATGGACTCGAGTACGTGTTAATGATGGATGAGTGCTTTCGCGAAGGTGGCGGTAGAATACACCGGTGTACTAGTATGCGAAGGTAATTCTTACCGCGCGTGCAGATTAAAATGGATAGTGTTGGTGTTGATGTGTGTGTCATAGGATCATCCATCTCGTGTTCGTCAGGATGAGGCCTGAGGCAAAATCCGATAATGTCCACGTGACTCGTGGTTGTATCCTCTACCTACCCAATGCAAAGTTGCACTCTACATTCTGCACATTACCTAACAACCACAAACACATGGTAGCCGTCGTACATACACCATATCGAGGTAGCATCCAATGCATTACGTGATCTAACCACACACACGATTCCCCATCCCATAGTTCTGGAGATCTACACCCCCAGCTTAACCAAATACAGTACGCGATCCCCGACCCCGACCACGACCCAACAACCTGCAAGCGGGCGCGAGGGTGTCGATCGATCCCGCTTAAGCGAACGGTACACCTATATTTCTGTCCCAAGATCAAGGGAGTGGGGTCGTGAATGGTTGACCTGTTGCTATATTGGTATGGCGTGGGTCAAATTCGGTATAGAGTAGAGTAGACTATACACCTAGAACAAAAGGGAGTGGGAGAGGTGGTGGGATTAGGTGAAAGATTATATATTATCAACTATGATTCTTGTGTGTTGTATATGCTTGGTTGTACATGATCTCCATTCCCACATCCGCATCATACGGGATGAGATAAGCTGGGACAGTAGGTGTTGAAATGCAAGGACAATAAGATAAAAAACGAAAGAAAGTGGTGGTATCTCAGTAGAAAAGAAAGGGCAGCCGTAACAAAAAAAAACCATACGCAATTGCGCCCCGTATCATCAAGCAAAGGTGGATGATAATAGAAAAGTCAGAGTAAAGTCATGACTGCAAGGTGAAGTGTGATTCCAGAGTTCCCCAAGATGCCTGCCAAAAACGTGGCGAGGCGGACTTTTTCGACACCGAGGTGACAATGGTGGGTGGTGTCGTCAGGGTAAATGTTGCACCACTAAGGCCCAAGTGTGGTATAGGTGTAGTACAACCGTGGATGCAGATGCCCAAAGAAGATGGACGGTAATCGTCCGAAAAATGTAAAGAATCGTTGCAACGCGCAAGGACAAAACGTGTAAGCCACGTTGAGGGCACGCAACGCCATCAAGCCACTGATCTCAAAAGATCGGCAGGGCACCGTTAAACTTTGCTCGAATGGGAATGGAAGGGTCGCTTTGGCCTGGCAGGTGTCGGCTGAATGGCCAACTTGATGCTGCTCCGATTGGGCTTCGGCTCATTAGGTTGATTTCAGGTCATCGGAGCACCGCCAACATCACGCATTGGCTCGCTTCTTCCTCATTCTGTACTCTGCCTTCGCCACCCGCATCAACAGCTCCTCATCCTTGATTGGGATCCAGGATGTCAACACCTTCATGGCATTCTCAAAGTCTGAGTCAAGCAGGATCTCCCTTGTCGCGTCAATTAGCGCGGCGGAGGTTGCATGCAAAACATCGAGGTCTCCGCTAAAGTTGGAAGTTGGTGAGTTGGAATACGACTTGTCTCCCAACAGCATGAAGACGTCCCATACGCGAAGCTGGGCAGGGAATGGTAGCGAGTAGTTGAACAACGTCAGGTACCAGCGGGTGCCATAGGCGGTCGAGGTAATGCCCATTTCTTCCTGCATTCTTGTCAGTGCCAGTAACTGCAGACGAGGCGTCCAGCGCTTATCAAGCCTCTTTCCCACTTACCAGCTGTTTCGCAACGTCCCCTCCGCAGAGCCAATTCTGCTCAAAGTCTTCGAGAGCTTCCATGAGTCCAGCGAAGCCAGCTTCATAGAGTCTCTCCAGGCCTCGAAGCATCCATAAGCGAACCAGCATCACAAAGGCGCGGTCCTCCTCGTAGTAGCATAGCAGGGTTGCTGCAAGCGCAGCCATGCCTTGCACGTAGCCTGTATCAGGCAAGTACAAAGACATGGCGTGCAATACACGGAAGAGTAGCCGTTGTCTGTTGTTGGTCAGCTCCAGTCGGTCCTACTGGTAAATATAGTACCTACCCTCCACGATAACGTCGCCTAAACATGATGTGCCTGTTGATGGTTCGCGGCACGTCGACATCGATTTGCACGTCCTCTGCTGAACTTTCTTCCTGGAGCTCGTAGAAGCTTGCAATCAGGTCTTGCTCGGATGGACTGCTCGCATCTGCCCTGGCGCTCGCAGCGAGAAACGAGTACCATGCCGTAGCCCTCCATCGGTCGGGAATGCCCTTCCAAGTTCGCGAGATGAGCTTCGAGTCTTTGGTGTCAAACTCAAAGAGCATGCCTCCCTTGTCTGCCCCTGCCTTGACCACCTTGGCCATTTTGCGCCACTTTTCGTTTCGCTCAATCTCCTTGGCCTTCATGGCCTGCGCCGCTTTGCCCCCTTCGGCTTGTTCCGCGACTTCGGCCAATCCGGGGGGTAGTTTGAGCATGTCGCTCGCCTCGTCCCGTAGGCGGCGGTCTCGGTTGTGAGGCAGGATATTGGTGGCATGCCGTAGTGGCCTGTGGCTGCTGCGCGTGGCTGAGGTCTGCCCCGAGAAAATCGAGGACCTTGTTTGCCTGAGGGATTTCTGCGAGGCGCGCCGTCTTGGTGATTGCGATCGTGGGGCAGTAGAGCGCGCTCTCGATGTGCTACGGCCAAAGGTTCTGCGTCTGGGCTCGTTGGACACGAGCTGTAGCGTAGTGCTCACACGCTGGATTCGCGGCTCGTCTGGGCCTTCCAAGCCTTCATCAAACGCGCCATTGGTGCGCCGTGTCTTTTGTGGTATGATGAAGCCATAGCGGTCGACCTCTCCGCCCTCGAGGTCGGCCCAATCCTCCAGCCCGCCAGCTGCTTCGGTAGGTTCTTTCACGATGACACTGGCATGCTGCGAGCTGTAGACTGAACTCGCATCTTCGTTCTTGGCCAGGCCGGACGTCATGGCCGCGGTGTCTGTGACGCTGCTGCTGTACGCGACGCTGTTCCGTGTGCTGTTGACCTCGTCGTCTGGCGCATCCCAGTTGACCGCACTCTCGTTGCCGTGCTGGTACATGGTACGCACCTTCCTCGACAGAGCCATCTCGTCGGTTGACAGCACGCGGTGGCTGGCAGCCCTGCCCCTCGCCACGCATCGTGACGGCGACCGCGGCGACAGATGTTGTGCAGTGGGAGGCGTGAGGTCTTGTCGGGCAGTGGGCGGCGGGGGCTCCTGCTGCGTGCTGGGTTGCGCCTGCTCCTGCTCTGCCTGTGGTGGTGGTGGGGCGCCATGCACCAGCAGGTCCATCTGTTTACTCCGCCTGTTGGCCTTCTTGCCGCCCAGCATCATGCTGCCGCGCTTGGAGAAGGAAATCTGCGCATCCGAGGTGAGGTCGTCGAGGCTGCCCGTGGGGATGATGGTGTCGATGCCGGCAAAGTCGTCGTCGGCGTGTTCCTCGTGGACGTCTAGCGAGCGCCGTGACGCATGGCTCTTGGTGGACTGGGCATGGCGGTGGACGACAATGGCGGGCAGACTCGGGGTCTTGCGCAGGCCGAGGGGCGACGAGGTGGTCTCGTTGTCGGTTGTGGTGCTGCTCGACGAGGCCAGCGCCGAGTCTCTGCGGTCATGGCCGTCGGCCAGCAGTGTGCGCTGGAAGGCCGGAGGTGCCTTGGGCCCCGGCGAGGTGCGTGGGCGGCGCACGCTGCTGAGCCATGATCGCGATGCGGGGCTCGTGGGCAGCGGGCTGGTTGCGTGTGAGGGTGCTGGCGACAGCGACAATGAAAGCGACGGCTGGCATGGCTCGTTGGCTGCCTCGGCTGTATCCACGGGCACAGGCGCAGACGCGGGTACAGGCCCAGGCACAGGCACAGGCACAGGCGCAGGCACAGGCGCAGGCACAGGCACAGGGCCAGAGGAGGAGCGCTCAGGGTCCTCAATCATGGCGGCGTGAGGCGCAGGTGCTGGTCATGAGACGCGGCCGGGCTGCAAAAAGCGAAATGAGAGGGAGTCGACGCGTGGCACACCTGCGACTGCGCGGGGAGGCGTGCGCGATGTGCAGTTTCCTGGGCTGTGTGGGTGGTGGGTGGTGGGTGGTGTGTACCGTATATCGTTGCTCGAGCTCCACTGCTCCTCGCTCAATCGCAAACAAACAGTGCCATTGAAGAACGAGGGCGCCATGCACGCCTACTATAGAACCCGCCCAAGACCCTGGCAAGCAAATGCGTGCGGTGGAAAAGGGGTGTCGCTACGTCGCTACAGATGGGCAGGGTCGTGCATCATTTCTCGACACTGCCCCAGCGCGCTCGTGTTACCCGCGACTGCCACACATGCTCAGTAAACTTCGCCTACCACAACACCACGTCTCATCCTCCACAGGGTCGCCTCACACACGACACCTCCTGTCCCAGACTCGACACATGGCTGCTTCAATCCCCGCCATTCAACCCCTCTCCTGCCCCGCATCGCCCCTGAGCTGCCTCTGTCGCCAGCAAACAGTGGGCTCCACACGTAATAGTGCACCCGCCCACCAACTCCCCAATGCGGATGATAAGAACCATGTCAGGGTCCATTTGCCAGATGCTACCCTCCACAACATCACTCATCTCGTGTGCACCACGATGGAGTACTGCATGTCAGCTCATCGACCTTCGACCCGCCCAACCATTGTTGAGATGCTTCCCCCGTTGCGCTGCTTCGCTCACCCACTCCCTTGCATAATCAATGGATTCAAACGTCAATAATGCATAATCTTATTTGCAGATCAAGTCACTCAGAGACCAACCATGCCGTGGTGAGCAAGACAGACCTCACAGTATTGACGCGCACGGTACACACAAACAATAAGCGAGAAACAAAGCGGCTATTGTGATGGCTGTTTTCTAGTGTGACTGTTGATTATCGACTAGGTAGGACGCAAAAGTGAAAACATACAGCAGTGGGGATTTGCTAATAGCTAGCTGTGGTACCTATTCAACTACTAGTTTCTGTTCGCATCGCTGCCCTGCGTTGCATGATAGCATTGGAAACTAGCTCGAGGCTTCAAGAGTCTAAAACTTGTTACTAACGCAATTACCTTTGCATGGCCTTTCTCCTAGGTTGTAGCATCGTTCGTTCGTAATGAGAAATAGGCGCGTCAAAATGCTCAATGAGAAATCCGCAGATGCCCACTGCAAATGGTTCAACTATCATTACAATCGCCACGAATACACCACGAGCCTCGGAACTGTCAGCACAAGGAATATGGCGTACTGGGGGCATAACTATTTGATCTCAATACTTGATGAAATGGTTGGGTGGAGCCCCGCCTCGCAGTATGCTCACGAGTATTTGTACCGGCTTCTATTCTGAATTCGAGTAGACTTACTATCCTAGTGCTATACTCTCTATTTTCAAGAGTGTCGTGCGTGGTTATTACAGAGGAATCATAGTAAATGACCTCCTGATTAGATTATTCCGCGCATCCATCTATGTCGACGCGGCAGAGGGCGACAAGCTCAACCTTGAACCCTGCTATACGTATGTCCTACCGCATGCTATCTTGTTACATCGATGGACGAACGACGAGCCGACTTTCCTGGACATTACCGGGTTATACCGGCAGAAGCAAGGCCGTCGTTAACCCGAGGACTCAAAACACTGTGCTTCCCTCCTATCCCAGAAACAATCCTTTTCTTCCCTCACGAACAACCTTCCTCTACCAAACTCTGAACTCACGTCTCCAGAAACGAGTTCTTGTGAATCGTGCGGAGCCGGACAGCAGTTGTGATATCAAGCAGATATCGAGCTCCGATCGTCAATAGCCTGGTTGCTAAGTAGTGTTCTGCTCCAGCAATTGCGCAGGCGTCTTACCATCCTCATCCTTTACGTCCGCGCGTGCTCCATATTGCTCTTAGCAATTTTATAGCATCGACTTTGCCATCTAAGGCGGCAAAGTGCATTGGTGTCCAACCTCTCCAGCCTGGCACAATCTCATCCACGTCCGCATCGTGCTGCATCAGCAGATGCATGATATCAAGTTGACCAAGTCGTGCAGCAGTATGCAACGCAGCAGTACCTGCTATAGGCGTAGCACAACCTAACAGCATCGCAGTTGTACGTGGACCCTCACTCATCGCAGCCAAAGACGTCAGAGACGAGCGAAAGTTCCCAAGTTCTCTACCCCCGGCGCGACAGGTTGCAGCGGATCCGCACCAAGCTCGAGCAGTGCAGCAAACAACGTTAGGTTTTCTTCGCCTTACGGCTTCGTAAAGTGGTCGCTCATGGTCGTGGCCAAGGCGCATGTTGATGGTATTTGGGTCTGCTGTTGCTAATGCCTCGAAGACGGCGGCGTGCCCACCATCAATGGTCTTGTTGATGACATCTCGCGTTATAACACTGCTGAGGGGGATGTCATGCTCTGTCGCGAATGCAAGAAGGGCGGTCACAACACTCGCATGCCCGTTTTGCGCCGCTGCTGTTACCGCGCGTTGGAGATTTGGGATCGGCCTTGCTAATACCTGGCCACGTGGATCCTTACTGTAGATGATGTGCAGTTGATCGAGTATGGTTGTGCTGTGTTGGGGTTGTGAGAGGAGACTCCATATCGTTGTGGAGTTGCTGGTTGAGCTTGCTTCGATGAGATGGTGAGCAGAGTCCTGCCCTACGAGTATATCACCTACATTTCGGGACGAAGTGTAGAGGGCTGGGATGTCCTTGAGATTTGCTATGGTTGGCTCTGACATATTTGCGTCGTGGAGGTTGGCGATGGCAGTAGTGCTGGTATTGACAGTGCTGTTGGTAGTACTATTGGTGACGATGGTGAAGATCAAGATGCAGGTGTGAAAGTGGCGTTTTAGCCCTTGTTAGGCAACCGCATTTGCTGAAAAACAACAGTCTTCTGGCAGCAATGCCACGACAGCTGGCAAATCAGATAGAAAAGTCAGACCTATGGTCGTACGTGATAGAACAGGCAAATTGTATGAACACAGTCATGTGAATAGTACTTACGTTCTACATTAGCGTCTTATCTTTGTGGGCGCATAACTCTCAATTTTTAGAGCAGTTGACGAGCAAATATGTAAGGTACCTGCATATGCTTGTGTCTTAGAGAGGGTGTAATAGGCTTGTTAGCTTGAAAGTAATCCCTGGCACTACGACATCTTTGCACCGTATCTGCCTCGCTAAGCATACCGGTACTTAATCCGTCTAACTTCATTAAGCGACATGCATAAAGTTCAGTCGAATCCGTTAGACAGTGCCATTCTAATCTCCAGTCGCATTTGCTCCATGGATGGGATATCGTTGTGTGGGGGCCATATGTTGGGGGGCAGTGTATTCAGAATTCAACATCACTCCCCTACAAAAATGAACGGAACCCATTGCCCATCTACACATCGAACTATCTTGCTGCAATTCCCCAGAGCGATGGCGGAGCACAGTTTATCTTCAAGCCTTCCCGGCAAAGTCGATCTCACTCGCGAAAACGAATTCGATATTGTTCACGGTTCTTCAAACCACGAGGTTGCTTTGGATTGTTAGCTTCCAATACAATCGACGGTGATAGGAGCACGCAAAACGACTATGGCTTTATCCTCGTGTAATATGCGGCTTCCGGATCTTCACAACGGCATGGATCTGACTTCGCATCTCGAATGTGGTATACCCACCGAAGCGTCGTTGCAATGCCCAAAAACCTCGTCACGAAATTCGGAAGATTGCTACTCAATACAGTCTTCTTCGACGACCTTGGTCTCCAGGTCACAGACTCCAGGCTGTGAGCCGGCGTTGCCTCCCGACACGCGCCAGCCGTTCGGGTGGGGTTGCGAGACAATGTCCTTGTCAATTGGTGTCATCTCCGCGATATTCGTTGTCTTGGTCCTGACCTTTATGCCAAATAACCTATTAAGCAAGTGGGGGTTACCTATTCAACCTACTTCGTTGATAGCGGTTTTTGCAACTCTCGCTAGAATCTCCCTTGGCTGTCCTATGGTTAAATGCCTTGCCCAATTGCAATGGACATATTTTGAACGCCCTCAAACGCTCGACAGATTTGAAATCTTCGACGAGGCTAGCCGCAGTCCATGGGGAGCCTGGAAACTCATCCTTCGCATACGAATTATGGCTCCACTTGCATGCATCGCAGCTGCATCTTCGCTCATTTTACATCCTTTCGCCCCGTTCGCAACAACAGGTCATGTCCTTCTCGGTTCGACAGGCCCCGATATATAATGTCACGGGCTCTTTGATGCACACTCGCAAATTGTCCGACCGATTCTCCAAAAACACATTATTTGCATTTGAAGGTAAGATCCCATCCGTTCCCCGGACAACGGAACCACTCCATTTGATGAATCTGACTGAGATCAAGGCGTCTTTGGCTCGACACAAGCGTTCCTCGCTTCATTCGTGGATCAGCCGTCTAGTACGCTATTCAATGCTTACTGTCCGACAAACGAGTGTCATGTCCCCGACTTTGAAGCACCCGCAGTATGCTCAACATGTACGGATAAGTCTGTCCAAACTGACTCTTTCGACAGCTGTGCGCTAGAAGCCAGGATTCAAGAGAACAAAACAACAAGATATGATGATCATTGAAGCATGCGCGAGGCTCTGCAGAACGAAACCGAATTTCAAGTACAAGGGGATTGTGAGAAGAGCCTCCCTTATAACCAGACTTTCAAAATCAGGTTCGGAACGCGGGCCGCTTCTGGTCCCTTACCAGCGGGGTCCAAAGTAGCATATCTGGGACATCTTGAAGGACAGAGATACCCCGCTGATATGGGCCGATATAACGAAGTCACGCTAGGAGGCGAAGATCGTGACGGGCCATGGATGTACAAGTCATGCAGCCTTGGGGAGGGTGTTCTCATTCCGGAAGAGGCATTTACAGACGATGATACCCTTCTGTCTCTGCATTCCTGCTTCATTCGTGAGACAGATCTTCAGCTGTACAAAGACATAGCCAAACTCGGAGACATCAATGGCACAATTACACAGTGCCGCCTAGACTTTTGCAGCCAAATGAACGAGCATGTGCGTGTTCGGCACGAAAAAGCAACATTGGGAAAGCAGACAAACCATCCACTCAAACAACTACCTCCCAACACCTCGAGTCGAAATCAATCCACTACCTCACCCAGCGATCGACGCTACCGTTCCATGGGAGGAGGCCCTCACGAATATATGCTTGGGCAAGACAAATGAGCGATACTCAGTCGTGGGTTCAACAGCATGTTCTCCAATGCCATTTTCTGGTCAACTCTCGACATTGCTCATCTGCCGGGCGCGCCAAACGGCAATTGGACACACCGCTTCCAAGAGATAGCGTCGGCATTGTCTCTCCTCATCCAAGGACCCCTAAACGCCAACGCGACAAACATAACTGCCCAGGCTTACGGCGAAGTCATCTTTGTAGAGGTATCATGGCTATGGATGGTTGTGCCCCTCACAGCCGTCATCATGTCTTGTGCCATCTTTGCAGCGACAGTCATGAAAAATCGATCAAGTTCTTATTTGTTCAAGACGTCCATCCTGGCAGTGCTTTTCCACGGTCTAAGGCAATGTCAAGGTTCGGAGCCGCCGGCAACCACTGCGCTGTACAAGATGCGCATGCGAATGGAAACTGAAATGCTGGGAAGACGCGCTAGGAAAGTCGTCGCAGGGTTCAGCCAACATGAAGACGATGGTTTCATGCTGAGATGGGAGCAATCCAAAGGATTTGAGCCGTGCTGAGAACTGCTTGTTATACAAAGTTGATCGACCACGCTAGCCAGATAGGATGGGACGGCGAGGAATCGTCGAGACGTCTCCTCGCGGTATAGCGTCCAGATCAACAAGACTGTGTCACAGCTATCGCTACTTCCATTAGAGTTCGGAAGCTGAATTTGATACGGAGTACTGCTGAAGCCATGGAACTGTAGTTTTCGGCGACCACGCAGACATCGGCAATCCCTCCGGCTCAATCAAGCTAGAGCCGGAAGGATACTCTGCCATTGCCATTATCGAAGCGGACTATGTGCACTCTTGACTTGAAGTGATAAGTAGCAATGACATAAGTAGATTCCGGTCGATCGAGTGCGAGTTTGATGGACATTGAATTGCTGTTGCGGCATATGCACGTCATACCATCGAAGCCTACCATGTGATGGTGTGATAGAGGAGCGATCGTAATCTATAAACAGAATTCGGCCATTCTGCGGGCTTGTTCCTTGGTCTTATTACCGTTCAGGCCGTGGGGTGGCACGGGTGGCTCGTGATTTCGGCAATATAATCGCCTAGTGCTCCCGATCAGGGCTTGTGTGTGGCGTCTAACGGTTCTCTGTTAGCAGTCGCCGCTCTGCGACCTGAATCGACATGTATCAAACAGCGGGCTTGCATCGAATTTACAGCGAGCCACACTCAATTTCATGTCTGCACCTAGCAAGTCGCCAGCAATGCGACTTTGAAGCTCCTTTAGTGCCTTCCGCTGTCATATAGGGCTTCGGGGCGAGCCGAGATTGCCACTGACAGTGACGGGCCGGATGGCGATGTCTTAATACAAATACTTCCGTTGTCCGTCGTCCTTCGCGGAATTCAATGCTATAGCAAAGGGGCACTACACTCGCTCAACATACCGCCCTCTTCCTGGCTATCTAACAACCTGACATCATGCACGTTTTCTCATTCCTTTTCACAGCAGGCCTCTGCGCCGCGGCGGTAGTACCTCGCCAGACCGATAATGCCTGCACCAATCCATCCAAGCGCGTGGAATGGCGATCTCTGAGCGCAGAAGCCAAAAAAGACTATACTGATGCTGTACTGTGCCTCACCAAGAAGCCGTCCGAATTGGGAAATGTCGGCACGACGCGCTACGACGATTTCACCTATGTACACACCACCATGGACGTACAAAGTGTGTAATCTCCATTCTCAGACATCTGCACTCCATCAGGCTAACCGCGCGGACGCCAGTACACTTTGTCGCTCAATTTCTCCCCTGGCACCGCCTCTTTGTCCAGGCCTACGTAGACGCACTTCGCGACTGCAACTTCAAGGGCGTGATGCCGTAAGATTGCATTTCCATGGTCTTGTTCTTCGTGCTGCACTGGCTAATGTATTGATGGCAGATACTGGGATTGGACCCTCGACTCGAATGATATGATCAATTCGTCCATCTGGGACCCTGTGTCAGGTTTCGGCGGTAACGGTGACCCAGCAATCGACCCCTTGGGTCCAGGCACAACCACCATCAAATGCGTTCTCGACGGCCCCTTCGCAGGCCTGCAGGTAGCCTGGGTCATGGAGGGCGAGAATCCGCATTGCCTAACCCGCAATTGGAACAACGGTACCAACTATCCTGGCGACATGTTCGTAAAAAGTTATACGCCCGAGATCCTTGCCGGAGTTGCAGCCAACAACAACTTTAACGACTTCCGTAAAAGCTTGGAGAACGGTCCCCACGGCGCTGTTCACTCCGCTATCGGCGGTGACATGTCCCCAGCCACCGCTCCTAACGGTAAGTTCGTGATACTCTGCGTAAACCCCATTTCCCAGATGATACCAGACTAGAAACTAATGCCTGCTTTTCTTTGAAGATCCCCTTTTCTTTCTTCACCACTCTCAAATCGATCGTTTGTGGGCCAACTGGCAGGCGCTGAAGCCCGAAACTCGAACAATGGACTTTGCGGGCAACCGATATGCGAGGTCCACAGACATGGATGCTACCCTGGATGATAACATGTCCTTCATGGGCCTTATCCCAGACGCTAAGGTTTCGGATGCCATGTCTATCCAGACTTCGCGCCTTTGCTATAGCTACTAGGAAGCGTCGTCGGACACGAATACAAGTGAGAGGAATGAAATATCCCAGCCGCGATGGAGCATCTTGTCCCCATGACACAATCATTGCGCGTTTAGTCTCGGCACTATGCTGTAGACCCATTTCAGCTGGCTCACGAATTGATTCCTCAATCACGAGTTGTCCCACTAAATGATAGATTGATTCATCTTACATCCATTGCAATTTTGCCTCAAGGGGTCGTAGTGAGTAAGTCAACACCAAGCTCCATATGATCACTTGCACCCTCTCCACCAATGTTCACGCTGTCGTCCGTTGGACCCAGTAGACGCATACTGAGTTCTCGAAGCGTTATCGTCTTGTTGAACTGGAATCCCGCTTTCCAGAGGAGCGGAAAGTTATAAGAGAGTGGAAGAGGTGGTAAAGGAAGAGGTGAAGATGACAATGAAAGGAGACGGCGCCGCAGTAAATTGTTCAAAGGGTGTTTTGTTATGATATAAGTTTACAAGAATTGGACGGAGGGATCTCCGACCACGACATGAGTTGCTCAAGAGGTAAGCTGACTTGCAGCAATCGGTGAAATAGCAATGGAGGTCGTGGTATGTTCCTGGCCACCTACGGACGTCACATCGTAGCAGCGTTCACACCCCTACTGTCATCACTTTTTCATTTACAGTCTTCTTATTCCCTTTCTTGTTCGAGCCCTCCTGCTTGATCGTCATCCATTCAAATCCCAGGGATACCAGAAAAGCGCCTGCCGCCATCGCAACGCTGATGTAAAATGTGTTCCGCAAGCCTCGGGTATACGCTTCCAGAACAGCATCAACCTCGTCAATATGCCCTAGATCCTTAACGAGTTTGCGTACTTGCGAGGCACCACTGTTCAGGACAGGCTAGGGTTGATATCCGGCACGTCGCGAACCAGAGAATTGATAAGCCCATTCTGGAACACTGTCTGCGACACGGCCAGGAAGACCGATCCTCCCAGCGCTTGGAAAAACTGGACACATGCAGTGGCTTGTGGGATCAGCTCTTGAGGGAGTACGTTCTGCACCACGATGATGGGCGCCTGAAAGCAGAAGCCGGTACCTAACCCCATAAGGACTTGATATCCGAACCACTTGCTGAGAGGCGTGCCAAGCCCAAAAGTGGTGATACATCCGGCGCCCGCTGTAAGCAGGGCAGTCTCGATGAGTATGACGATGTTGTAGTTTTTGAGGAAGGTGACTAGTACGCCGCTGCCCATTGAGCTGATGACCATGGCTATGAGGAATGGCATGGATTTGATACCGGCGTTCACAGCGCTGTCACCCTGTACTGCCTGGAAGTAAAGCGCTACATGGGAAATTAGCGCAATGGACTTGCTGTAGATAGCGACGCTTACATATGTAGTAGATGACCGGAAATAAGCTAGCTCCAAAGAACATTGCAAACATCATAGCACAGAAGACGTTGCGGTTCTTGAAGAGGCGTGGAGGAAGAAGACCTTCGTCCTGCTGCCATATCTCGATACCAGCGAAGACGACGGCGCCGATGCCAACTCCTACGAGGAGTCCAATAAATTTCGAGTTGCTCCATGCATACTCCGCCCCTCCCCACTGGAGCGCCAGAAGTAGCATGATTATAGAAGGTATGAAAATGGACGCCCCGAAAAGGTCAAGTTGCGTTACTCTCCGAATGAAAGAGTAGCCATTTGGATTATCGTTGCGTGAGAGGTGTAGGAAGGCGAAAATCGCGGCCATGGCCATGCCTCCGATCGGCAGATTGATGTAGAAGCACCAGCGCCATGTAACCTACAATCGTCAGAGGAGACCAACCCGGAAGCTGCAATTCAAATGGATTGTATCACCTTTTCAGCAAATGCGCCACCTAGCAATGGTCCGGCAACGGAAGAGACGCCCCAGAGCGCACCGAACAGTCCAAAAGCTGCTGGGCGCTTCCGAAGCGGCAACATGAGCCCCAGGATGACAAAAGATCCTGACATGATACCGGCAGTGCCCGCGCCAGCAATCGCGCGTCCCACGATGAAGGCAATGGATGTGGGCGCCACGGCGGACACCAGCCTGCCGACTTCGAAGAGAGCGACCGCACCAAGGTAGACGACCTTTATGTTGAATAAGCGGTAAATTGTGCCGTATAAGGGCTGTAAGGCAGTCATGGTGAGAAGGTAGGAGGAACCATACCAGCCGATATCCTGAATGGAATTGAACTGCACCGTGATCGCCCCCAGAGCTGGCGCGATGATGGTCTGATCTAGAGCGACGAGGAATACAGTGAGACAGAGCGCGACGATGACGAGCCATAACTTGAGGCCGGTGGGATACTGGGAGTCGTCATCTTCGGCAACTTCTGCTTCATGTTCTGGGGGACCCTTCGAGGGCACTGTGCTTTGCGCTGCGTGATGCTGGCTTTCGGAAGATTTGCGACGGACAGGCTCCATGGTAGACATGTCTTTATTCTCCTCCAAATCGGCCATGTTGAGTTGGTTTTTCCGGTCCTGCTTCAGGTGCGGTTTTGCGTGGAACCCATAGGTCCAATTTTGAGGCCGCAAGTTATCATAGTGTCAACAAAGAAAGACAACAAAGCTCACTGTTGCGCATTTGTCAGCCACGCATTTGTCACCCCTCATATGTCTTGAGGTTCTTTCATGTATCGCTCGACCGTATGCTGTGCGTAGAGCAGCGCAGTGTCATTGGCTCGACCATATGAGCCACTAACCAGTTTAGCCGACCCTGATTCTTCGTACCTACTCATGGTGCCATCTTGTCTGTAGGCGAGGCTTGCAAGCATCGGAGTCAATACTATAGGCCTACGCCTCAGGCTTGCAGAGGCTGTATCCTTGTTGCACAACGCCCGACGCCCTTTACGATGCGTCGGCCGAAAGTGTGACAACTGATGTTATTGGACAATGCTTTTTTCAGGCCCCACCATTGCATTTTAGTACTGGTCTCTTCCGGAGCGGACGTTCACAGTCCCTGATACTAGTAACTTCGTGTATCGTGTACCGTGCAGCACCGGTCCTTTACAGATGTTAGAAGCGTTCCTAGGTTGAACATCCTAGTCCATTCATCGGCATGCAGTCAGCTTCCGCCTTCAATTGAATGAAACACAACCGAGTAAGGTTCCCGTTATTGGTTTGGGTCTCACAGTAACCACCAACTGCTTGCGTGCCTGGCAAAATGGGATCGCACCAATGCAATTGGGGGCAATGCTTACAGTATGAATCTTTGCTTGCCGAACAATGCGCCACCATTTCACACGATATCTGACATGCGCGCCGGCTTATATACACCACACACTCTTCAACGACGGATACTGCTTGGCGTATCGCGTTTCAACGACCATGGCTCATGGCGCCAGACGAATAGCTCTGGAATTTGGGACTAGTCCGTCAAGACCTTTCCGTCTATCTACGCCGCTACCTCTGTCGCGCGTTTCCACGCCTAGAAAGAGCGTCAGTACATGGCAAGGGAAGAGGCTTGCGACCTCATCCTGGTTGACTGCTTCTACACAGACACCAGCAAGATATGCAAGCACCGCGGGGCCTATTCCTCCAGACGAGGCCATGGTGGGCTGGGGACTAGAGGAAGATGAAGATACTGAGCATCAACCAGGGGGGCAAGCCAGTGCTAATGCTAATGCCGGGATCATAAGGAGGCTCGGTGCTGTGTAAGTTCTACTCTTTACAAAGAGCAGAAACAAGGACTTGTGTGACTGACTGGCTTATCAGCGAATCTTATCAGCTTGCACTGCAAAGCCTCGATCAAATGAGAGGCAACATTTTAGCGTACCGATACAAACTACCGACTCAGCTGTCAGGGCCCAAATATCGTCACGAGGTAGCTGCCATGTTTGAGAGAGCAGTTGCTCGAGTCGTTCTCAAGCATCCGAATCTCCATTTGGGCATCGTCGGCGAGCATACAAGCTCACCTAGCTGGACCCACATAGAGCAAATTGATCTGCGCAACCATATTGAGTGGATTGCAGTAGGGGGAGGAGCTGAAGACTTGCAGGATCGATTCCAGGAGATATGTTCCCAAGAGCTCGACACCAAGTTTTCCAACTACAGGACAAGACCGGGGTGGAGGCTCAAGGTGTTGCGAGAAGAGAATTCGGACTCTATCGAAGTTCTTCTTGTTCTCAACCACACCAACATGGACGGCGGTAGTGCCAGGATATTCCATGCGGATCTACTCCAGAGTCTGCATGATGACCCCCATATACCTCAAGAGGTCGCACTGCAAGATCACGTTCTTAAACTCCCGGAAGCCTCATTGATCCAGCTCAGTCCCCCAGCAGAAGACCTAGCATCATTCCAGGTGGACTCAAAGGCCGTATTGTATTATTTGCAACACGAAGTACGCACCCCAGCGTCGAAGTATCCGAAAACATCGACTCAGGCACACTGGGCTCCAATTATGCAAAAGCCATTCCGAACCCAATTTCGCTCGATCAGTATATCGAACCACGTGCTTTCACGGCTGTTGCAAGCATGTCGCCATAATGAAACCACTCTGACGGGCCTACTCCACGCCCTTGGCCTCATGTCCCTTGCCCCCCTCCTAGGTCCCTCACGCGCATGTGCTTTCGAACATCTGACTGCCATGAACCTGCGTCCCTTCCTGCCAAAACATCCGCCCACGTACTCGTGGCTCGATCCAGAGGCCGCGATGAACAACTACGTAACGATCCAAAACCACGTTTTCGACGACGACTTTGTGGCCCGGCTTCATGCTCTCATCGTACCGTATGCCCCGCAGAGCTTCCAGTCGGGTGCGCTCATGCAGCACATGTGGGCTGCAGCAAGATAAGTACGCAGCGACCTGCAAGCCAAGTTGGGCCGTGGCCTCAAAGATGACATGAATGGATTTGCGCAGGTGGTCGAGGACTGGCGCGCGCAACTCAGTGAAGAGGCGCGACGTCCCAGACGCACATCTCTGGTTGTTACGAACCTGGGTGCCATTGATGGCGTTCCGAGTATTGGGTCTATAAATAAGAGAGACGAAGCCGGGACTTCATGGGAAGTCACGCGAGCGCAGTTCATCGTGTGCGCGAATGTGGTTGCGTCAGCGATTGGCATGTCTACGGCTGCGGTGAAGGGCGGAGAGGTGGTAATCACTTGTTCTTGGCAGGACTGTGTGATTGATAGGAGACTTGGTGAGGCGTTTGTGACGAGTCTGGAGATCTGGTTGAACTTCACGTCGAGATATGCGGGGGGCTGGCCGGCCCCTGGTAATGAAGCGACTCCTGGAAGACTCTAAATTTGTTGTTGTGAAGCGCAATCAAGACTAGCTTGATTAAATCGGTTGATGGAATGAACATGATTGAAGAGAATCACGATGTAAGTTGGACGACTAGCGCGCGTAGCCGTATGTTCCGTCCCGGAACAGGATTGATTTCATGATGAGTTAATTGCCATTTCCACCGAGTAAATTTCAAAAGGAACAGCCAGATGTTCTGCATCGTTCTTCTGTCCTTCATCGCAATCGACATAGGGGCAGCATCAGAAACTGTAAGCAGCCTGCCCATCAGCCTGCGACTGCGACTGCGACCCCAGCTCATGTCCTGTTGCCTCCTAGAGCCAAACCAAGTTGCTCTAAACCACCTAGGCCGGATCTTCCATGCGCGAGGGTCTACCCGAAGCCGCTTTAAGTGGGCCTGGCGACGGCAGCACCCCGATTGAGGCTGACGACACGTCCGACACGCGCTTACATGTCTTCATAGCTTTCGGCCGACGGTCGTCAGCCATCATCAATGCGATGCAAAACGATTTGCTGTGGATACGATGACCCATGCTCCTGATCCACACAGGCTGACTTACCGGGGATGCTTAGACTATCGGCCGCAGCACGCCTGAAAACTACGAGGTACACTTGCTGTGAGTAAGATCATGCAGCCTGCGGAGCCCACGTTGGTATGGGCTGTTGAAGGAATAGGGCTCAACGCAAGATACAGCTAAGACGGAACGATCGCTGGTCTGGATTTATCTATGCTGTACGGTTGATGCCTTGTACATAGTTACGTACCTCCATCAACAGATTCAACGTGTGTCCCGATTGAGTAACATCATGTCGCTTCAACACCTTGTGTCGTATGTATCCGACAACACCGTTATTTCGGCAGTCCTGGCTGCGATTGGAACCTGGATCATCTATCGTTTGGGACTGATAACGTACAACCTCTACTTGCATCCGTTAAAGCACGTTCCTGGACCATGGCTTGCAGCCGCAACATATCTGCCCGAAATCTACTACGATGTGATCAGGTCCGGCCGTTATACAAGACAGATTCAGAAGATGCACGAAAAGTATGGTATGGGTTTATGGAATCGCACTTGACTTTCGACCGCTCACGTAGACCAAACAGGACCTATTGTCCGTATCAGCCCAAATGAACTCCACTGCAGCGATCGTCGCTTTATCGATGAGATCTATGCTGGCGGAAGCAGAAAACGAGACAAGCCTCTACATCAGGTTAGAGGAAGCGGAGTGTAAGATTTTCCAATTCCTATTCGCTTACCCAGATTCGTCCTGCAATTGTGACCAACTTGAGGGCTTATACTGACTCTTGTCCATGACAGCGCAGAGCACGCAACGTTCTCTACTACCAACCACGACACACATCGCATGCGTCGCAATGCCCTTTCGAAATTCTTCTCTCGTGCCCAGGTCTCACGCCTTGAACCTACGGTTCGAGATTCGGCGGAACAACTCTGTGATAAAATTCTCAACTTGGGCAAGGAAGGTCCATTCGACGTTACTACGGCGTTGAGTCTCTTCACCACCGATGTCATCACGGGATACTGTCTTGGAGAAAGTCTGGGGCTTGTGAGTCAGTCTGGGTGGGAACCGAACTTTCGAGAACCTTTGTATGCACAGTTGAAACTCGTGTACCTCTTCCGTTTCTTTCCGTGGTTGAAACATTGGGGTTTCGCTATGGCCATGTAAGAGCTCGTCCGTTTGTAAAAGCATGTTTAAAGACATGCTGACTGTGAGATCAGGTTCACGAGGCGCCTCTCTGAAGACATGGAAACCTTGTTCAACGTATTAATAGTAGGTGTGAATGGTCGCGCGCGGCTTCTCGACTGACTTAAAACAGGTCGATATGCCCAACTACGTCAGAAGAGCCCAAGCAAACGTCTCCAAAGGCACAGACGACGGCTCCACAGTCTTTGGTTCAGTTCTTCAATCGGATCTCCCATCTAATGAAAAGGCTCTTCAGCGCCTGGTTGAAGAAGGATTTTCTTTGTTCGTGGCTGGCACGGAGACAGTCAGCTGGGCCTTGACAGTCGTCACATATCACCTGCTAACCCAGCCCTTGATCCTTCAAAGACTCACAACCGAAGTGCGAAGCGCAGTCGATAGCTCAGGGAACCTGCCTAGATGGGTTGAGCTTGAGAAACTGCCGTACCTAAGTGCAGTCATTGCGGAAGGGCTGCGTCTTTCATACGGCCTTGCCGGTCGGACTGCTCGTGTTGCACCGGGGGGGGGGGGGGGGGACCTGCTATATCGAAGTACATGGACTCCCGAGGGAGCCGTGACATCTAAAGACATTGAATATGTTATTCCGCGTGGAAAGGGATAGGCATGTCTGCTGTCATAACTCACCATGACGAGGACATTCACCCCGACTCGCACTCGTTTGTTCCCGAAAGATGGCTTGGCGAGAATAGAAGAGAGCTGGATCGCGCAATGCTGGCTTTCTCGAAAGGTAGTCGTGGCTGCATTGGTATAAAGTAAGCCCGTAACCCCGATATTGCTGGATGCAATACTGACCCGGAATTCAGTCTCGCTTATTGTGAACTTTACACGTTGCTTGCGCTCTTGGTGCAGCACGTGTACCCGCATTTGCAGCTGTACAAGACGACTGAGAAGGATGTAGCGTGGGATCACGACTTTTTCAACCCTTTCCCCGTTTGGGGTAGCCAAGGGGTAAGAGCGACTATTGTTTGATGGGATGACTTTCGCGCCGTTGCAATCCTTGACAGTAGGCCTTAGTAGGTATAAGCTCGCCTTTGTAGAGAATGTGTCATGTTAGATATGACAAAGGGCATTTCTCAAGTCGGCCTAAACGTTCCTGTGTTTACTTTTAAGACTTTTGTATCGAACATCATGAAGCTTTTGCGTAATCTTTGGTATATGCGTTCGTCCTTTGAAAATGGAACGATAAACACGATTACGAAACGGCAACAATAAGTGGTATTAAACTGCGCGTTCATTTGTGGTTATGCTTATGGGCATCTTATCAAAGTCCAACTGGCGTAAGATGACACGTTAGGGCGCTGCTCAACATACCAAGTCCAGAGAACCACACAATACATTTGCAGAAATACGGTTACGAAACAAGGAGCTCTCTAGTCTATACATCTATCCAAGGTAGTGAACAACAAAGAAGTCTTTGAGAAAACTGATAATACCACAAACCAAAAGAATGTCCCTATCCTCCAAAGCAACGGCAAAACGAGAGGTTGCGATCTATGTTCGAAAACAAGCACGCAAGACCTTCACATCAACCTCATTTATATGTGCGCTGCCCTACCTCTATACAATTGGGTTGAAGTAACGAAAGTTATTACGGGGATCATACTTCTTCTTGAGGCCTTTGAGCCGCTGGATGCGCCACTTCTCATGTCCATAGCGCTCTTCCAGAGTCTCCATTCCATTGGCGTAGTTGACATACGCATTCACAGGTCGTTGAGGCTGACCACCATTCCACTGGTCGCGCACCTCGTTCGCCCATTGCCAGGCTGCTTTCTCCGCAACCTTATCGCCCGGCGCAACGATTGCATCGAACAGCATGAGGTGGTGGTCGTCGCGGAAGGGGTAAGCCGAGTTGCGAGGATCCTGTTTGTTGACAGCCTCTGTTGCGTAGCCTTCGTGCAGGATTCCCGTACCAGCAGCGAGCGCGGGGTGGCTGGCAACGCGTTTCTTGAAGCCCTCGAAGATTTGGCGCTCTGCAGTGAGGTTGTAGACTTGGAGCCCGGCTGTCGTGGTGATGCGCTTGTTGCCGTCCGAACAGATGAAGTCATCTATACCGGTTTGCTGCATGTGAGAGATCTCAGGATGGGGTACATTGCCCGATTCGTCGTACTCCGAATGGATGGCGTTGAAGGGGGCGAGATAGGGTTGAGCGCTTGCGGCGCTCCCGCGGTAAGCGAAGGTCCAGAAAAGGATGGGCTCTTTGTCGGTGATTGTGTTATTCATCAAGAAGTTGCCAAAGTTAATGGCCATGTTTACCGGTGTGCTACCGTTGTTGTGCAATTTGTTGAGTGCGCTGAAAACCGCTTCGAGTTTGTCGCCGCGCCAGACATAGTTGTGATAATGCCATGTGTCCGGACCCCGGGGAAATATGTTCATCTCGAAGCTGGTGACGATGCCAAAGTTGTGTCCAGCGCCCTTCATTGCCCAAAGAAGATCGCTGTGGCTGGTCGGACTAACACGTATGGCTGTGCCATCGCCCAACACAAGATTGATTTGCAGGATGTTGTCGCTGACCATGCCATGAAGACCTTCGTGGCGTCCATGGCCACCACCGACACCAGCACCCACCAGGCCAACACAGTCGCACGAACCGGTTGTGGCAACGTAGCCGTGATCCCAGAGATACTTGGTAACCTGGCCGCCGTACACGCCACCTGCGAACCACGCCGATCTGCCACTAGGCTGTATGGCAATATTCCGGAGCTTCGCCATATTGATTTGCACGCCGTTGAAGGTCCCCAGACTCGTAGGGTTGCCATGACCGCGGTTAATGGCCAGAAATTCGATGCTATTCCTGTGTATTTCACCTCTTCGTTGTTAGCGGAGAACTTACTTGCAAGGCAGTTGCGCCGATCACACTCGCGATGATAGAAACATCCGATTCTTGGCCGGGTTCAATGATAACCTGGGGGTGTGGCACAGCGAAGGTGTTCCATCTCGCGGTTGCGTCATTGAATCGGGTGTCTTTCGGTCCAAAAATGACAGTGGTAGGGGAAAGCTGCCTCCCCAGTTCACGCTGGACTTGATTGCTATCCAGGTTGGCGCGTGTAATAGGGGCTCGTTCCGAGTACCTGGGAATGCTGGCACCAGCTACGAGGGTTGCCAGATAGGCAATAGCATAAACGAATAACGAGAGTGTCTTCATCTTGGCGGTACCAGAGGAACGGTATGCGAGGTTCAACAACACGTGGCAGATGCAAGGATGAAGGATTGGCAATGCAGGGTAGGTCGTACCTTTTTAAATGTATTCAAACTGTCCTACACCTCGTTGTTGCCTTGATTTTGAAAATGCCACCAACGCCTGAGAATGCCACCAACATTCTACAACTACGCCCATTCTCTTCTTCCCGTGCCTACATTGGGGCCAGAGGCTATGGTACGCCTCGTGAGTTGAGACACGATGAGGCTCCTGCGCCAGAACTCGTGTACAAGTTGCCACAAAAAGCACAAGGACAGGGATGGACGTCTGCCACACTGCGCTAACAATGGACCCGGTGATCCTGCATCTGGTATGCATGAGCATGATACGATCGATGTGTACTCGCTCGGGATGGCGGTGGTCAGCCACGTGATGGCTTGGAGGAGTCAGTGTAGGATTCGCACCCTTGCACTCTCTGTCACCGATGGTAACTGCGCAGTGACATGGTATCAGGCGCTGTCGGGCGGGCATGTTTGAGCTCGTTTTCCGGTATTTTTGGCGGTATCCAGCGAAGTACTGCCTTACATCGCGAAGGCCTCCCGCAGAGAGGTTACCCACAAAAAACGCGCTGAAGACATGGTGTCTGCGTACTTCGATCGAACCATCCAGGGAGTTCAAACCCCCCCATCTGTTGCCCTCCTGGCGAGCGTACTCGTCGCCTGCTATGCCCTGTACCAATGGCTGCGTCCCAAGCCAATTCCAGGCATCGCGCACAATCCATCTGCGACCAAATCGCTGTTGGGTCACGCGCCTGCTATGATCAAAGAAGTCAGCGAGACAGGCGAGTTCCGGGTTTGGTGCGCCAAGCAGGTCCAAAATATGAACTCTCCTCTCTGCCAAATTTTCATCCGGCCCTTCTCGCAGCCTTGGATTCTCCTTGCCGACTTCCGCGAGTCCAGAGACATCCTGATGCGGCGCCGAGAGTTTGATAAATCGTCGTTCCTGAGCGATGGCATGGTGTGCATGGGCGCTTTTCATGGCATCTACCAGACTGGAGACAAGTTCAAGTCCAATCGCCAGCTCATTCAAGACTTGATGACGACCAGCTTCTTGGACAACCACGTCGGCCCAGCAGTATATGCAAAGGGTCTTGAGTTGATGAGGCTTCTTGAGATGAAGATGCGTTTGGCAGCGGGCAGGCCCTTCAGCGCCAAGAAGGACTTTGAGTACCTCTCTCTGGAGATCATGTTGGTGTTTGCTTTCGGCAAAAATTGGACTGAATCAGCGCTAGACCAACAGATACGCCTTGTCAGCAAGGTAGACAGTGAGAAAATTGAAAACAGCGACTTGAATGAACCTGCGGAGTTCCCACCATGCCATATCACGGGCTTCTTGAACTCAGTTTACGAAGCTCCTGAGATTGTGGAAAAGACGATCAATGCTCTCATGCCCAAGTTGCAAACGTGGTGGTGGTCAAAACAAGGATGGTACAAGAAGATCTTCGATGATAAAGACCAAGCAATGAAGGAACAGGTGAAGATAGCGCTTAAGAACTTTCAATCTGGGCAAATCGAGACAGCTCTGGAGCACATGATGATGAGAGAAGCCACACGGGCAGAGAAGGAAAATCGCCAACCCGATTTCAACAATCAAGTCTTCCGGGATGAGGTAAGAATCCTGCCCAGTACCCTTCGTTCGATACCCTGACAAGATGAGCAGCTTTTTGGTGACATTGTTGGAGGTCATCACACGACCAGCGGAGCCATGATGTGGCTCACCAAATATCTCACCAACGCACCTGAAATCCAAGTCAAGCTGCGCTCGGCACTACACGCGACATTGTCGTCTGCAACACAAGATAAGCGGTTATTCACTTTCCAAGAGATACGACAAGCGAGGCTACCGTATCTCGATGCGGTCATAGAAGAAATGCTGCGCATCAATGCTGTACCAGTCACGCGAGAAGCATTGTGCGATACCACGATACTAGGCTGTCCTATCAAGAAAGGTACCCAAGTATTTTTCACTTCGAACGGTCCAGGCTTCCTGTCGCCCTCGCTGCCAATTGAGGATTCAAAGCGCAGTGACACGTCACGGGCAGCTAAGCTCAACGGCGCCTGGGATGAGACCCAGGACCTGTCTCAGTTTGACCCCGAGCGATGGCTTGTGCGTAAGAACGACGGGGATGGCGTGTTGGCAAACGACGTGGACTTTGACGGTGCGGCGGGACCACAGCTAGTCTTTGGGTTGGGACCACGGGCGTGTTGGGGGAGAAGGCTCGCGCACATGGAGATGAAAGTCATCATAGCGATGCTCGTGTGGAATTTTGAGCTCTTGCAAACGCCGCCGACATTGTCGGGACAATCTGGGCTGGAGGGGATTGCGCGCGTTCCCAAGCAGTGCTATGTTCGGCTCAGCAAGATATAAGGGAATATTTCACCCAAGTAGTTCAGAACATGACAGACTTGTCATTCTCCCCCGTGTCATTGCCTTGTCGTTGTCGCCGTCGTCGCTGGTAGGGGTAGCCGCAAGCGTTGACGCGTACGTCCAGCCTGCACGCCTCGGGACTAGCTCATCGTTCCCGGTATTGTCTAGCCTGGTATTGCGCATTCCCAGACGTCTTTGTGAATGGTGCCGCCGGGCCGTTTCCCTCTTGGCCGGTGTATATACCTTTCATAGCTCGTCCCTTATATTGTAACTGTGAGTATCGATGTCACGAGCTATGTAGGCGGCTAGAGCTGCACATAAAAACTCGCTCCCTATTACAAACGGAGGTTATTGGTGAGCGTAGGCATGATGTGTCGTGGTTGTGACCGTAATCGTGGGTTGCGGACAGGAGTGAATGACGATCTTTAGCTAGATCTTGGCGCTGCTAGCTGCAAACCTAACTTAATCAGAAATGACGATTTCGCATTAGCATTTATAGCTTTCAACATTATGAAATTAGCGTTAATCTCTACGTGAACAATAAATCTACCATGTATCTCAAATTATTCCAACGATCTACCCAATCTATGCCTTCTCGTCCAACGCCTTGTCCGTGATTTCAACTGCGCGGGTACTGATACTCACGTTAGGGTCCAGCAAGTCCAGCAGGCTAATGTTCGTCCCAAACACTTGGAGGAACCAGTTGCGCAACTCTGCAGCAATCAAGTTGTCCACGCCCATATCCGCAACTGACTTCGCCGCATCGATGGCTTCCACATCGACGAATAACATCTCAGCAACCGCATGTATGATGACTTCCTGTACCAGCGATACGGCGGCGGGACGACTGTCAGTCCCCTCCCTGATGATTGCGGTGAATTCTTTGCGTATGGAAGTCGCAGTCACCTTCGATCCCGTGCTTGATGACTCCTCAGAATGAGCCGACTGCCGTTGTGCATCTGAGAATGCGGGCATGATGTGGGACACGCGTCCATCGAGACACCAACGTGGCAGGGTGGCGGATGACGGTGTTTGGTCTTCGCGCTGTCGAGCCATCATAGCCATTGGGTCCAGATAAGTGTGGAGGTTCGCAGCTGAGAGCGGATCTTCCTCCTGGCCAAACCACTGCTGGGAAATGGGCTCATGCGAGGTTCTGTTGTCCAAGAACGCTGGCTCAAGGAGAGCTAAAAGTCGCGACTCGTCCAGTATTGGGGCCTTGTTGCGCTCGAAGAGGTTCACTGTAGCCGCCTTCGTGCCAACGTCTGAGATCTCCCCGATCAAACTGAAGGAAACTGTCGATGCAGGCAGACCTAGATGTCGGCGATAACGGGCGAAAGCATCCCGGAATTTATTGGCTGCCGTATATGCAGCCTGTGTTGGGAACGCGTACACAGACAACGCCGATGTAGTCATTACGAAGAAATCGAGAGGCATGAATCGAACTGCCTCGTGTAGGTTCTTTGTGCCCTCGACCTCGGCTGATAGACTCTCGTTCCATCGCGATGCGGAGAGCTTGTCGAATGTAAGGTCGAGATACGAAGTGGTGGCATGAACAACACCTTTAATTGTATGTTTCGAAGCGATTTCCTGGATGACATGCATGACCTGGTCCTTTTTGCTGACATCGCACGAGAAGCATTCTACATGGATATCGCGTGATGCGAGGAATTGGATTAGGTCCTGAGCTCCAGAAACACTCGACATGTGGCGCCGAGAAAGAAGTGCTAGATGTGTGGCACCTCGGTCTACCATCCAGCGGACCAAAGATTGACCCAGGCCTCCCAGGGCTCCAGTGATGACATAGCAAGCATTGGGGTCAAAGTGTACCTTCGGAGGCGAAGGCATTACCCTGATCAGGCTGTCGGGGTTGGCGAAGCTGACGACTAACTTGCCGATCATGTCAGAGACGTTCCCAAGGACGGAGCTCACCTAAGCAACATCCAGGACAGAAACTTTTTGGATGGGCTGGATGAGTCCCTTGCGATAATATTCATCAACTGCCTGCATGAGTTCTGCACCAAGCGTCAGGTCCGAGCCGAGGACAATTACAGGATCAATGGAGCAAAAAGAGGTGTTTTGTGGGAGCGTTTCCACATTCACGACACGGGTGGCTTGCGTACTCGCGTGTCCCAGGTGAATCAGGTGGCCCAAAGGATGAAGTGCATGTGCGAAGGGAGCCAGACGTGCGCCTCCCATGGTGCTAATGATTGTGTCGAATTTACCGGTAAGAGTCCTGCGCGCGGCCCGTTGAACAGTCGTCGAGCTGGCTATGGATGAGATGACATGTGAGGCTGACATGGACTGTCCTTCAACGAGAAAGCAGGCTTGCTCGGCTGTTTCCACCATGACGAAGACGTCCGCACCTTTGGCTAGTGCGAGATTGATCGTTGCTAGTCCAATGCCTTGGACATTGGTGTGGACAAGGACTGATTGACCTTTTCTGATCCGGGCGACCGACTCCAAGGCATATATTGCCATCGCATACGCAAATGGCATAGAGACCATCTTTTCAAGGACATCACTCGGTGAAAGCTTGCGTGCCATAGCTGCAGGTACCCTCGTACGGTTGCCGAATTGGCCTTTCCCAAGACCATAAACACGGTCTCCGACGTTGAAGTTATTGACTGTGGCACCTATTGCAGTAACAGTGCCCGCGTATTCTGATGACAAATAGTCTTCGTCCACCCGGCCTGTCCAGCGGTGGAAGTCCCGAGCATCCAGGCCGATTGCCTCGACTGCCACGTCGATGAAGTCTGTTTGGAGTGGCTGCAGAAGTTCTTCGCAAGGCTTGAAACACAAAGAGCTCATCACGCCTGGTGACTCGAAAGTGGCTTGCAAGGGACCCTGGCTCTTCAGCGGTAGTATCTCTGGCCTCATGCTGCGCAGTTCCATGCCGTGCTGTGAGTGAAACCCTGCGTCTGGCACATGACGGCTTACCCACAAGCAACCTTCTGCCCACGAGAATTCTCGGTCCTGTGGACTACTGTCCGGAGTTTCCGAAGAAGTGAGTGGGTGAGTACGAAGAGCGCAATCTACAACGAAGCTAGCAAGATTGCCACGGTCATCTCTTTCTAGGTCAAAATCGCTGGCGTCGACATCGATTGATATGTACTCGTTGGCTGGGTTTTCGTTCTGAAGAACACGAAGGAGACCGGATAACACTGCGCCATTTGGACTCCGTCCTCTGAGCGTTCCGCTGCTTGTGAGGGCAATGAACTTCGTTGAGTTTTGTGAGAGGCGTTGCAGGCGAGCAAGGCCGTCATTGAACAATACATGTTCCTCGTCGAAGATAGTCACGATACATGAATCGGGAGGAACTGAGTCTACAGCTTCGTCGAATTTGCCAATCTTGGGCTCTTTTCCTCGTTGCTCTAGAGCTGTTGAGATTTCCTGCACGAGAGGCGAAAGTGTGTCACAGACCACATAAACGGCAGAGTGGGGAGATTCGCTTGGTGCCTCGGTGATCACCGTAGAAAGGATGACAGAAGTGGTGTTATGTGGGTCCTATGAATAGTTAGTTATGTTAACATGGATCTAACCGAGAACGTCATGAATATACAGAGGCGGGATAAGGGAGGGAATGAGAGAATTTGGATTTGCAGGGAGATACGCGGAATTCGATGGCGAGAATCGCGTAGGGCTGTGCAAGGAGTGGACAGCTGGGAGTGCGAAGTGGAACCTACTGGGAAATCATCCAGCACAACGTCTAGACCTGAGAAGCCAGCTCCCCGCAGCGAGCGGTCCCAGTCAGACAGACTCTGAAACGGGGCATCAACACGGCCGTCGGGAATACCAGCCCAGTAGCCGGTGAAAGTGCCCACAACTACACCAGGAACAATGAAATTTTCGTTGGTTTCCACCAAGACGAGCTTTCCTCCGGGCTTCAGAAGCCTACGGCAATTCTTCAGAGTTCTGTGCATGTTGGAAGTGGCGTGCAGAACCTGGCACGCAATGATCAGATCGTAAGTTCCCTCTACGTATCCCTGATCGACTGGGTCTCCCTCTATGTCGAATACAGAAAAGTTCATGTCTTGAAACTGCGCCAGAGATTCACGGGCTCCCGAGAGAAAGCCAGCCGAGATATCAGTGAAGGTGTAGTCGCGGTAGGCTTTGATGCCATTGGGGCCGCTGAACGCCTTCATGGCTATGCGCGTCGCGCCACCAGTACCCCCTCCAATTTCTAGGATGCGTGCGTTAGGGTTGGAATAGGCAAGTCCGGCCAGAACGTGGTGCAGTTGAGGATAGATGCCTGTCATCAACAGACCATATTGATAAAGAGGCGTAAGTAAGTCCTCAGTGAGAATGACATCAATGCCTGTTCTACGTTCGTAAAGAATATCGGCCATGTTGTCGTGGAGCAGCTTTGCGATTTGTACCTCGATGATGTGTGCTGCCTGGTTGGCCAATTCTTCGATCTTCTGGGTAAGCTTGCCCTCGGCTGCTAGTTCTCTTGCTTCATTCATCAAGACAGAACAATCGAGTTCACCTTTCCTCTGGACCCAGCGGAAAAAGTGTCCTACATCGCCGGATGGCTTGGGCCCGTTCAACAGACGCCCAAAAGTCTCGTATATGCTGAAGACGACAAAATGGGCAAGCCTGTTCGTGATTGCCCACGAAGGTGCCTGTTCTACGTTGGCCTCGGGCGGAGGATGCCTGCTGCGGGCTTGGTCATTGCTCATGGCCCGGATGTCGGGCTTCCAAACGAGACGCGTAAAGGGGCTACTGACGGCTCTATCTTTGGCCCTTTCCGCACTGGAGAAACTGATGCATCGCAGGCCCTCAGCTCTAGCCAAGATTTCGTTGTTGCTGCTGGTCAGGGAAAAGTCAAGATGTGCGCCCCGGATACCGCGCCGCTCACCATGAGCGACGACGGTACACATGGCACCGGCATTACGTTCGATGTCGTTGGAGATGTACAAGCGAGCGAGCCGGACTGGTACGAAAGCTGTGCTGGCCTCAGCATGCTTGCCGCTGTGGCATGCAATGAGTCCCAGCTGAATCGCGCCATCAAGGGCCGCCGGATGCAGGGGGTATTTGGACTCGCCTCCCTCGACATGTGTGCGTGTAGTGTGCAAATCAAGAGTTGCGGCGGCCACGTTCGAGGCTTGCTGAATAGACACGTTTGATAGGGGTTGGAAGGCTGGGCCGTAACCGAGACCTATCTGCGCGAATTGCTTGTACCAGGCCTTGGCACTCACGGCGCGAGATGGTCCGGGCAGGGCCTCTGCTTGCTCTTGACTCTCTCCTGCACCGTCGCCACTCTGCTCAACCACGACTTTCACGCGGCCAATGCAATGCTCAGCCCATTCGTCACTTTGTCGATCAACGGAGCTGATTGAGAAAGATGCCCATGCTGGTGAGTGGGTTGTGGACATGTCGGACGCAAGCTCCAAGCTCGTCAACACCTCGACGCCATAGTCGTCTTCCGGTATCACCAAGCTTTTGTCAATGGCCACGTCCGCCAGTGAAAAGCCTTTGATTCGCGGCGGCTCGGAACTGTCATCGTGGATTCGCGAGGCCGCCTCTACTGCCATGGCCATGTATGCCGCACCAGGCAGGACTGCGTCTGGCAAGAGCCGGTGATCTCCCAACCATGACAAATCCTTGATACGAATGATGTTGCGCCACTGCGGCCGCAGCTTCGCAGTTCCAACAACCTTTGACCCTAATAGATCGTGTCTGAGGACTGTTCGGTATCGATATTCCTTGCTGGCCCGGCTTTCGTGATAGTTCAAACCACCATAGGTGTACTGATAGGGAGGAAGAGCAGTGCAGACACAACCGTGTTCCACAACTCCATCGACACCATCGACGCTATTCACCGCAGCAATGTTGACGGGTACATTCAAACAAAACAAGGTCCCGGCAAGCTGTAACACTGACCTCTGCCCATTTTCTTGGCGTTTCAGCGTTGAGGCATACGGCAGAACTTTGCCAGCTGCCTTTAGGATCTGCTCTACAGGGCTTTTGAGCGCCGGATGGGGCCCAATTTCTATAAGCACGTGAATTGGAACTTCTGGGTTCTCCACAAGCCCTGCGATGGCTTCCGAGAAGCGCACTGGGGACTCGAGATTCGCCCGCCAGTACGTTGCGAACTCGTCAATTAAAGTCGTGCTTTTGGTGGGTGTAACGGACGAAACCCATGCTGCGTGTTGGTAGCGCTGTGTCGCCAAGCCAAGCTCCTTGACGCATTGCATGCCTTCAGCGAGTGCGGTGACGTAGTCACGCCCAATGGGGAGCATATGATGCGAATGATACGCATTACCACCAGTCTTGAGCTGTCGATTGAAGATGCCTGCATCTGTCATGGCTGCGGACAGCTGCTTGATGGCGGTCTCTTCTCCAGATAAAGTGACACTGCCGGGGGAATTGATAGCGGCGATCTTCACTTCGTCTTCTCGACCTCGCACATACGCCACTACCTCTTCGAGCCCGAGACCGACAGCCAACATGGCGCCTTCTTGGTTGTTTTTCGATACCGCTTGGCCACGGAGGTATGCGGCGACGATGGCTTCAGCAGCTGAAATACGCCCAGCCGCGTACGCCGCTGCTATTTCACCCGACGAGTGTCCAGCGACGCCGGACGGTCGAACGGACCATGATGCTAGAAGATCCACAAGCCCAACTTGTACGGCTGTACATACAGCTTGTGAGACCTCGGCGGTCTGGATCAGAGCTGTGTCCCCATCGCCAGAGAGGATATCCTCCAGTGACCAAGAAGGAGGACTTGGCAACAGCTTGAGAATGACATCCAGGTATTCGATCGCCATTCGGAATACGCGATATTTGAACAACTCAGCGCCCATACCGTGCCACTGAGCGCCCTGCCCAGTGAAGATGAATCCAACGTTGGCCGCGTGCAAAGGTGCTCTAATGGGTTTTGAATGTACCGCAAGTTCGCTACCGATCGATTCCTTGCCTTTTTCAACTACGCAAAAGAATCGTTGCGCGAATCTTGAGCGCCCACTGAGCGTGTAGGCGACGTCTGTCAGCGGGAACTTGTCAATCACTTTTGACATTGCCTCGACATTAAGCTTGAGGGAGTTATCATTATGTGCTGAAAAAGGCAGTAGGACGTGCTGGCGTGAAGTCGCGTTGGATCTGGAAACCAGCGATGGTCCTTCAATCAATGGGAAGTGTCATGTCAGGTGTCCATTCTTTCGACCATTCGCCTTTCCATTGCTAAGATTTTCGCCAGGTTGACCGTTCGCCATGGGCTTCATCTGTTTTCCGTTCTGATGGGTTCCCGCATTACCATTCACCACGGTTTCGTAAACACCGGGTGCCACGTACCCTGGCAGTACGTTGTTTACATGATCAATGATGCAATGTGCGTTTGCACCACCATAGCCAAATGAGTTGATACTCGCTCGTCGCAATTTACCCACTGGCCAAGGCGTCACCTCTGTCACTGGACGGACTCTGGCTCCCTCAAAGTCGACGTTTGGGTTCCGTGTTTCGAGACTGAATATGGGAGGAATCGCATCGTTCTCTAGGGCAAGCACGACCTTCATGATTGATGCAAGGGCACTAGAACCTTCGCCGTGACCTACATTGCTCTTGACGGAGCCAACGAGAAGGGGATCGTCATCGGATCTGTATTCAGCGAATACCTTGCCCACGGCCGCCATCTCGATCGGATCACCAACGTACGTGCCCGTACCATGGCATTCGAAGTAGCTCGTGTCTTTGAACGAGAGACCGCCGGCGTTTCGATAAGCTTCGCGAATAACGGTTTCCTGACCACGGGCGCTGGGCCTTGTGATTCCACCGGTCCAGCCGTTGGAGTTGATGGCAGTGCCCCTAATCATTGCGCGAATCGGAGCACCTGTGGCCAATGCTAAAGCTGGTCTTTTCAAATAGATGGCACTGTATCCTTCTCCCCGGGCATACCCATCAGCTTTGATGTCGAAGGTATGGCATCTTCCAGAGGCAGAAAGAGCACCCAGTTTGTCGAGCGCAATCTGTACCCCAGGATCTCCTATCCAATTTGCCGAAGCTACAATAGCCGAATCGCAATCCCCGGCACGGATCGCGTTGACTGCGAGGTGCAATGCGCACATGGATGATGAACAGGCAGTATCGACTGTCAGACTATGCGCAGATATCAGTGGACCGATATTTGTGCATTATTGGTTCGGAAGAGTTGAACATACCTTGGCCCTTGAAGGTTAAAAATATAACTTATGCGATTGGCAAGAATGCTGGTCCCGGCGCCCACAAAAGCATATGGTCTTGGGTTATCCCAATCGCGGGATTGTATCATCCAGTGGTCTAAGCAAAAATTACCAACGAAGACGCCAGTCCGAGATCCGGAGACGCTATCCCATGTTTCTCCCGCGTTCTCTATAGCTTCGAATGCTACCTCAAGCAATTTGCGTTGTGACGGATCCATTGTTTCGACTTCGAGAGCAGTCATACCAAAGAAAGAGTGATCGAACAAACGAGCATCTTCCTCTGCCAAGAAACCGCCTTTCATAGAGAAGCCACCTGGACGGTTCGCATTGGGATGGTGGAAACCTTGCGCAGAAAAGCGAGGGTATTGGAATTCTTTCCAGCCATCGATCTTGTCACACAAGAATTTCCAGAAAGCAGAGGCATCGTGAACACCGCCGGGCCACCGACATCCTGTTTCTGGTGTTAACTATTGTCTAATCATGACCGAGCTAAGAGCCCTTACCCATCCCAACGATTGCCACAGCTTCATGTTCGTCGCGCTGCATAGTACGAGCCCCTGATGTTGAATGGACTGGTACTCAGATGACGCGTGTTGTCTGCTCTGGACAATGGACACTAGAGCCTGGTGGTTCTGCAGACGAGAAACATTTGACGTTAAGTTCGCTAATCTTTCACGTGTTCTTCTATGGTTTCTGCGCCTGTAGATCGATTTACGAAGGCGTCTTCGGTAGGAATCCAAACTTCTGCAATTGGCAGATTGCACCGAGACCGAGAACATCGGCCGGCATACACTTGCGGATGTGCCTCGGCCGGTATGCAGGCTGCCATTACGCCCGATTCGAGCGTGCTGATTAACCATCTGCGACATGTCAGATCTGACATGCCCGACAGTGGAACCTCGACATGTAGTTTCTTGGCGTAGTACAACTTCGAGACCGGACCGGTATGATCTACAATTTCGGGCATCGCTGATATCAATACGAGCTCTAAATCACCCAGTTGAGCTTCCTGCAGCCTAATCTGTAGAATCCTGTCGAACTGCTCCGGCTTTCATTATCTTCGAACCAAAAGCCCCCCTTCACCAGGCGTGGAACATTTTCTGGTCATTTCCGAAAACATTCATCATTGTCAATCACAGCATCCAATAGCTTGTCTATCCACACCACAATCTCTCCTGCCTCAGAGAAACAGTTTCACTTAGTCACGATGGCCAAGCAACCGGTCCACGATGTCTCAATCCTTGAACTGGCCCAGAGCATTTCCCAGCTCACTCAGGATTTGACGAAATATCTTGAAGCCAACAATCTCGCCGCGCCTACATTTGCGCTTGACTCACCAGACCCGCCCGCTACCCCAGAGTATCGCCGTCTCCATGCTGACTTGAAGTCTTCTCTGGAAGACCTCCAACGGCTTATAGACAGCCCAAGAAAATGATTGAGAGAATTCTGCTGTACTGGCTACGACTTGGGTGCCCTCCAGGTCGCACTTGACTTCGAGTTCTTTGATCTGGTCCCAGCCCATGGAGCGATCACGATCGACGAGTTGGCCAAACAGGCAAAGCTTGATGCGGATCGTACTGGTCGCGTCGTTCGTCAACTTATGACCTATCGGATTTTTGAAGAGCATGCACCGAGGTTGATTTCGCATAGCTCTACCTCTCTCTTGATGCAGCAAGATGAGGAGCTCCGCTCCGTCGTGCATTACTCTCTCGACGAGATGCTCAAAGCTGCTGCCGACTGCAACATCACTTTGAAGGCCCATCCGTACGAAGCCCATCAGAACTTGAATCCGTTTATAACCCGGCATGGCGTCGGTATCTTCGAATTTTACCAGAAGAATCCAGAAAAGGCGGTGCGTTTCTCGAAAGCCATGGCCGGATTGAGGCAGATGGACCACCATCTCGACAATTTGCTGAAAGATGGGTTTGATTGGTCCGCCCTAAAGGGAACAGTTGTTGATTGCGGTGGTGGTAACGGACATATTTCCAAAACGCTGGCTACGGTATGTTCACCTGCACCCTCATTTCCAGCCTTACAATCTTTGTGTTCCAAAATTGACGAGCTGAACGAAAGATGTACCCGAGTCTGGATTTTATAGTACAGGATTCGAACGTCGACATGCTCGCAGAGGGGCGAGACTCACTTCCTGCCGAGCTCGCTTCTCGCGTGGTCTATTCTCAGCATAGCTTTTTCGACCCGCAACCTGTCGAGAATGCCGCTGCCTTCTTGATCCGCCAGTGTACGCACAACTGGGCTGATCGCGACGTCGTGAAGATCTTCAAGGCGTTCGTTCCTGGGCTGGAGAAGTCTGGCCCGAACACCCCACTGCTCATAAACGATATCGTTATTCCAGAGCCAGGGGTCTGGCCACGGCACCAGGAACGTATCGTGCGCCAGGTTGACATGGTGATGTTGGTCAACTGTGGCGCTAAGCAGCGCACCGAGGCTGAATTCAAAGCCTTGTTGTTGGAAGCGGACCCAAGGTACGAGATCAGGAATGTGTTCGACAATGGGCCCTTGGGTCTCCTAGAGGTTTATCTCAAGTAGAATGGAAAAGGGAAGGGCTCGCTTCTGTGACAAGTCACTGGGTTGCCAGACGCGTAATCATACCATCAATATCATGTGCAATAACTTCTCCGTGACTCAGGTAAATGCTGTTTCATTACCCGTCTGAAATTGGATTCGCAGCAAGATCAGTCAGCAATTGCATGCAACATATCGGTTCAACGGCTGTCGTATAGTTTCGGCCGATGAGTCTGTCAGCATTGACCGGGGTCCCAACATGATCTGATCGTTTTCGGTCAACCATCAGTAGTCGGTGCACAAGGTTGGAGGCTCACTTGCTAGTATCTGCTTGGCCAGACATTTCTCCTTAACCTTGCTGTTTCACAATTACATGTACAGATTCTCTTATAATTTTCGTGCCGTCTGTGCGTGTATTACCGCAACTCTTCATCTCTAGTAATACACAAAATGACCGACACGATAAGCACTATATTGATCATTGGCGCCGCTGGTGGCATAGGCGAGGCGTTGGCCCGTCACTTTCACACCCTGGCGAAGAAGATTATTGTCACAGGCCGCGAGCAGGACGAATCCCGACTTAGTCGACTAGCAGAAGACCTGCCCGGCCTGGAATATCGCGTGGTATGCTTACGTTACTAATCTACAAAGAACGACATCAGAGCGCTAATGACTTCATTGTCCAGTGGGATTTGACTCATCTCGATAAACTGGAAATACAGGTGCAAAACATCATAAACGACTTTCTCACCCTGGACACTGTCTTCATCAACGCCGGAATACAAACTTACTACGACATCTTCCGGGAGCCATGTAAATCAGATGCTGTAATCCGGGAACTCACGACGAACCTTACGGCCCCAGTCTTAGTTGCCCAGGCCTTCGCCTCCCATCTCCTTGCTCGAGCGCAGTCTAGCCCCGAGACTAAAACGACCCTGTTCTTGACGAGTTCATCACTGGCATACTTTCCAGTACCATTCTTCCCGACATACTGCGCCGCAAAGGCTGGTATTGCAGCTTTTACGAAAGTGTTGCGGATGCAAATGGAGGCTACGGGCTGCAAGAACATGAATGTTGTTGAGGTTGTGCCGCCATATGTTGATACGCCGCTGGATGCAGCGCATAGAGAGAAGATAGATGAGCTACAAGGAGGAAGCGAGAAGGCTGTACAGCCTATGAGATTGGAGGAATACGTGACTCAATTTTTCAAGGAGCTGGAAAGGACCACAGAGACTGGGTCATTCAGGAACGAGATCGGAGTTGGCTTTGGGGCTCGGGGCGCTGAGATTTGGCACGAAGGCTATGAGAGACTGTGCGGTGCTTCGGGTTTGGACAGCTGAGATGCAGACTATAAGGCTATTCTTGCATTTGCCTACAAGGACACTGTTACTAGAGTGGCTTTCGCGCAGTACATACAACCCTCGGGACGCAAAGAGCTGCTCCCAGGGCGGACTCTTTGTATGCCTCCTCCACAAGCTCAAAGTACTTTTTCGCCGCGTCTGGCTTCCCTAGCTTTACTAGGCCCTGTGCAAACTCCTCCGCTGTCAAAAGATGCTGATCATTGAATGCTCTTGCCAGCCCGAGCGGATCGCCTACAAAATCCGCCCTTGCGTCTTGAAACCCCTCGTCGAGGAAGAATTCGGGGAGTTTTACTGTCCAATCATGCCGACCTCCTGCCCAGGACCAATCTCTCAGTTGATCCAAGGCTGGCGTCTGCTGAGTCGCGTCGACTTTCTTGATGCTCATATTCACTGTGTCGAGCTCGTCCCACTGGAGATATCCGCCTGGCTTCAACAACTTTCGCAAGTTGCGAATGATGGGCCCAGGACTCTCATTCTCCACGACTACGACCAGGAGCCGCGTGTGCACCAAGTCGAATTTGCCTAGCATATCTTCTGGTGGCTCCTCGAACACATTCCAGTGCCGGGTAGTAACATTGCTGGGCAGCTAGGCTTGTGGAGGTGATTGTTCTAGATTATAGTCTAGCGCTTCGATATGTGCCTTTGGAAATTCCGCAGATACGTCAATGGCCCACAGGCCTGTTCCTGATGCGACTTCGGCGATCGCAGGTGCGGGAGGAAGATGCGGGGGAATGGAGGGATGAATATTGTACCCGAGGGCAGCCTTCCAGAGGTAAAACTGTACGTTAAGACGGCTGGCAGCGGCGTGGCTTCGATCGCGGTTCAAGATGTAACCGTGCCCATTGGTCAGGCTCCAGTCTTGAGATTCTCTCATTGTCGGGGGAAATCTTGAACGAGGGAACAATGCATTCAGGCAACGTATTGAGACCACTTCCAGCACACGGCCATTATTGTCGTTTCCACCCCGTCATGGCCTGATCACCTCGCGCGACCAACAATACGATCATGGGCCCTTATGGATGCTATTCTAGGGTTTTCCTAATCCGGCGTCGGGCGTCGCGATCGGGCATCGGGCATCGGCTATGCATGAGCATCTGCAGGAGGGGTGGCCGAGCCGAGCCTATCACAGGCCCGAAAGAGCTCATTCACTGACTAGCTTCTGCCTCTTGTGGCACGGTCTTGTCAGCCAACTTGCGTTCACCGTGAGACAACAGACCAACCAACTGCTGCGTCTGGTGCTATGATTTTGTCAGCAGGATCGCATTCACGGACTTAGACGCCATTCGCTTGCGGCGTAACAGTAAATCGCTGACAAACTCACTCGGGCTGAGTTAAGCAAGAGCGCCACCAACAAAGCCAAACAAAGGACACTCGCCTCCGAAATAGTAGGTGGTACACGACACAGCAAGTACAAAGGGTCGCGTGTTATCCCCGTCACTCTCACCCAATACCGACCTTATCTCTACACACCAATCAAGTAGCTCTCACTCATCTCCCCACTTCCAATCAAAACTCCACTTATCCCGATCTCATACCCATCATGGCTTCTTTCCTGATTACTGGTGCTTCCCGAGGCTTGGGACTTGCGCTCGTCAAGGAACTCGTTTCTCGTCCCAGCTCTCAAGTCAGCAAAGTCATTGCTGCTGTCCGCGGCAGTGCTTCTGACCTGGATGAAGTTGCAAAGAACTCTTCTGGGCGAGTGGCGGTGATCAAAATGGACGTCACGGACCAGACCTCTATCAAGAAGGCGGCAGAAGAGACGGGCACCATCCTTGATGGCAAAGGTCTCGATGTCTTGATCAACAACGCGGGTATCTGCGAATATGCTTCGGCTGGCGTTGCATCGATGTAAGCTCCTGTCGGTCGCTGGATTGAAGTAAGCGATTTTCGCGACCATGCGAACTAATGTAATGTAATTAGGGACAACCTCGAAACCAGCTTCACAGTCAACGTCATGGGCGTTCACTGGACGACGCGCGAATTTCTTCCTCTTCTGAAGAAAGGTGCCATGAAGAAAGTCGTCAACATGTAAGCGACACCTCAGTTCTCCCAATACAATGCTTAATAGTTGACGAACCTAAAAGGTCGACAACCCTGGGTTCCATCGCTCTCGCGCAATATGCTGTTGCTCTCCCTGCCCCCGCATACAAGATCTCAAAGGCAGCTTTGAACGCGCTGACTGTGCAATATGCGCTTGATCACCAGGAAGAAGGCTTCACATTCATGGCTCTGAGCCCTGGCGTACGTACCGAAAAACCCGATTCTACACACCGAGCTCAGACTGACAATGATTACTAGTGGCTCAAGACTGACCTGGGCGGCGACATTGCCGATCTGACCGCCGAAGAGGGTGCCAAGGCCTCCTTGGACATCATCTTTAACAAAGGTAAGGAGCTTAATGGCCAGTCGCCAAAGGTGTTTGTCGAAGGTTGGGAGACCGCGGAGAAGTCAAAGTCTTTCAATGTCTATGATGGTACCAACGTTCCATGGTAGAACATGTCTGTGCTGCAGAAACTTCCATGTACTGTAAAGAATGTCCCCACATCAAGTGGGTGATCGAATGATGGGTTTGCCAAGATGACGAGAATAGAAAACAATGCCTAGAGTAAGCCAAATCAAGGCTCATTCCATGTCTTTGCAAGGCTTATGTTCATGTATTGAATATAAGATCAATAATAAGAGTGGGATATCCCAGAAACGAGTGTGTCTTTCACGACGTGCACATCCGACGTCTCAGGTTGACAAAACCAAATTCGTGAATCTCTACCAGTCACTCGAATCGATACGCGGTTCTCCAGCACTACGAATCCATTATAATCCCAGGCTGCTGTGCATAGATAGGGTAAATCCCGGCCGCTTCAAACGGCGGCCAACTCCCCAATTCACCAGCAGTCATGTTCCCTTCCAGGAACAACATATCGTTCATGCTACTCACGTTCGCCCAGTCATTTGGAAGCAAAGTCATCATATCCGGCTGACCTTCGAACCTGGTTGTTGGCTGCACGGGCGTGTCTATGCTTGCCGAAGAACTCGTTGCCGGCGCCATCGTTGCTATCCTTCTCACTACGCCATCGTCCGAAGTCCACTTGCTCATATCAGATTGCTGCTCTCCGCCTCCTGTGCCGTTTTCCGTACTCGTACGCCCCTCAGCCACCTTGGTCCACAGCTGATTGAGGGTCTTTGCCGCTACATCTGCCATGCTATTTACCTCGGCCAGCATTCTCAGTCGCTTCAGAGCGCTGTGAATGGCTTGCATGCAGACCAATCGCGTCATGCGACAGATCGTAGCCTGGAGCGGATCCGTCTTCAACGTTCCGGATGGGGGAAGATGCTGTGGCGGGCAGTCCTCTTCGAACATGGGATCGGCGTATAATAACACCAGCAGTACTGCTGCCTCGAATGTCGTGAACCAGATGATGACCAGTCGTGTGTGGCAGTTTCCGAGCAGACTGTGCAGCTGGCTGATACTTTCCAGCGCGAGTAGAGCCGCGGCAGCGAGTTTCCGTCTTTGGGAGCTCAAGATGAAGGACTTGTAGACGGGGAGCGGGACGGGTTTTCGCAGGAGCAGAGGTCGGAATATCCAGTATATTGAGTCGTAGATGGCGATGTGGAGAAGCTTGCGCTGCAATGGCAGCTTTGGAAACCGTTTGTCCCACGACTCATCTGCATCCGAGAGCGCAAAGGTAGGAGGTAGCTGGGCAGCATATTGCACACCGAATTTGTCGTACCGTTCTTCTGCGTTGATCACGTCGTAATCAGCTCTTGGGACGGGCCCATGCATGCGCCAGAAATCAGCCAGCTGGGCTTGGAGGAGGCGTTCTGTAAAAGGATCTGGCGCGTTACGGCCCTTCTCGTTCAAGCCGTCTTCAAACTTCCTGTTGCTGATGGAGGATGCTAGCTGTAGCCAGTTCTCATGGATCAAACGTCCGGGATGCGGCGGTATGCGATCGAGTTGGCGCGAAAGTAGGCTATCCCAGATGTACAAGCAACAAAAGGTTTGTCGCTCCATTTCTTGCTGGGACTTCTCCGAGCCTGTTTGTGACTCTGTACTGGTGCAATGTAGGCCTATGTTGTGTGCTGTGCGTATTGCCCGATTTAGAACTTCTCGGAATGAGTCCTTGGCTTCGATCTGGCATTGTAATGCGAGGAAGGCGAGGTGTTGGACTCGGATTAAGGTACCACAACTATCCGTCGCCAAAGCAATTGCTTCGAGATTATCCCCTGTTTCATCGCAAATGCTGCGTATTTCGGCCAGGGAAACGCCGCGAATGGAATCCAGAGCGTACTCTGGGGACGGAAGGAATTGCAAGGTGTACGAACAAATGCGTAAAAGGAGGACGCCATACTCCACATCTGTTAGAAGTGTTACTCTTTTCAATTTACACCATTCCTGGTATCTTGTTAGAAACCACGAGGTTTGCACTAACGGGTCCATCCTGTTCAAGTCCCATGTCAGTATGACAAGAGTTTGAAGGAAGGTGTCTGAACACGAACCAGTTGACTTCTGCGGCAAAGTATTGTACCAGAAAATCCAGTATCTTTTGAGCCGGCAAGCGCTCCATGTGCCGATGTACCTCATCCGCGACCTCGGTGCTGAGCGTGTCATGGACACCTGGAGGTTTGCCCGAAGATCTCAAACCTGCCTGTGCGATAAATGTCAGGAACGCTCTCCAGGGAAGTTCGCCTTTTACCTTTCGTATCAGAGCCAGAGTATTGCTTTCACTACCCTGAAAGTATCCAAATTCTGTCAGGGAAGGGTCCGCCCACGATTCGGTTGTGGTGCCAGGTACTGAGGGCTTTGTGAATGCTTCCCATTCGTTGTGCAAGCCCACAGGTCCGTTTCCTCCCCCCCGGTCCTCTGCCTGCACTGGAGGGCTGGTTGTCTGGGTAGTGTTTGCAGGGTAGTAGAAGCAACCTTCGGTGCGTTGGCGGCGGGTGCAATGGTTGCACGGGTAGCTTCGGTTGCACTACATTCCGAATCTTTGTATCAGTTCTTGTAAGCTTTCGTAGCACGGCTTTGGCGACACTGACCTTCTGCTTTCTTGTATAACAGGGCACACATGATGAAGTTACACGTTTTCGACTTGTACTCATAATTTAAGCTGACGCTTAGGGGAAGCAAGTGACCTGCATCACGAACGCAGAGGTTACTCTTCTAGGTAGCTAGAAGCACAGAGACGCTTGCGTGCCTATGCGCGTAAACGATTACATAACAACCACAGAACTTCAACTAGGCTACTCCGGAATGGTAAAAGAGGTTGATTTGAAGAGTGGTTGAGCTCAGATCGGGAGAACTCTACGGAAAATAGCAAAGGCACGTTGCGCTAGATCTTACGCTCTGGTGTCATCGAAGCTGCAAAAAGCGTATCCAGATTCACGAACGATGCAGACGTTTGGTCGAAGTAGTTGAGAGTGGGAAGGGGCTTGGTGATGAGGCCGTATGTGGAATGGTTGTTGTTGGTTTCTACTCAAGCGCCCGGGTAGTCCGCAAACCACGTGACTTGCCATCAGACATCCCATTCACCAGCAAGCCGGATAACGTGATTTACAGACTACCCGTGTGCATGAGCAGTTCGATTCCAGCAGTGGCCGATCTAGTTATTGAACAAGCTCGATGATGATAGCAGATATTGGGATCGTTGCTCCACCATTGTAATTCTTTTGATTTTGCCCTGGTCGTCGTGACCGTTTTGTCCCCCAGAAAGACCATGCAGGTCGACGATGATGTGCATACTCTTTAAGATGGCAAATCACGATATGCGAAACATGGCGAGAAACCAGCCACCGGTGTGATAGTGCGTACCCTTTTGGTGGGACAGGAAGGCCCAGTAGTCACTTGGGATGCACAGGATGTTCATGCCGTAGGCTACGAAGTTATCGACGTCTTTGTTGGTGATGTACGTGAGGTTGAACTTCTCGAGCGGGAGGCCTCGTTCCAGATGACCGCGGGTTTCTCAGAGACAGTTCGTCTTTAGCGGCGGAGGCGTTGTTGTTGTTGTTGTTGTTGATGATGATGAGAAGACCAGAGTCGATTTTCTTCCCTTGGACCGAGGAGAGTCGGTTTAAGCCAGCCCAACGAGCTTTATCTGAGCGGCATGGTCTGCTTTCACTGTGAGGTGTAAGAAGAAGCCACCATGAATAAGGAAGTCCATAATAAAACAATGTGTGAGTCGACTTTGAGAGCTCCGTTACGTGACCAGATTGTGAACAGCAGCTACTTACATGCCGCTCGACCTGTCTGTTGACCATGCGCTGTATCTATGAGCACAAGTGATACGTGAACACCAAATGAATCCGAGTCGGTTCAGCTTTCCGGGCCACATGTCAAAGATGAGCTGTCGGGCATGATTCCGCGCATGGACACATTGGTTCATTGCGCAGCCGCAAGACCGTACGGCGCGAATGCCTAACTTGTGGTCTCCCACCGATTACCAGCAACCCGATGTTGGTCCCCATGGGGAAGACCTATTGCCGTACCTCAACTTGAACGATGTCCCACCGCTTCCTTGAATCAAGATCTCTGTGACATTGGTCAGGACAGCAAATATTCCGAAATATCCCTGATTTGATTGGAATCATGGTGAAATGAGATTCAGTCCATCTCACTCCGTGCCTTTCTCAATTCTTTTTGGTGAGTCAATTCCTTTTCTCGTCATTTCCTGCACTGCTTGAACATGAAGCCTTGTTTCCCCGACTTTTAGGTAGTGCCCCATATATGTCGATGTGAATGATGGAGGGACGCATCTTAATGAACAACCACAGCGTCATGCTCCACCTTGAATCCCTTGCCGTCAAGAAGCGTCTTGTTTGATCATAATAAGTATCATCAGAATGCCGACATTAGGAATGAGTCTCTGCGTAGATGAACCGAACGTAATGGGCATGAACCACAATGCACCATGTGAGCATAACGGCCACTCTCTTATATGTCATTAGTAGACAGCTTCTGCGTCCATGTTCGGCATGTTGAGAGCAACTCGCCGGAGCTACCACTTGCACATGTGCCAAGGTCCGTTTGCCAAAATCTTCTTGTGGAGTAAACCCTACGCTAGTGAAGGCCGATGGTAGCCACGGAGGTAAGATATCTCCACGAGGCTCACAACGTGCGTACTAGATACAGCCTTAAGGCAAGGGCTGCTGGTCTGAGCATATGTGGTTCAGACCAGAGAGCCGCAAGAATGCCGCCAGAAGGTTCCACTCATTCCATGGGTGGATCTAGCGGACACTACACGTGGACTACAAAAGCGACCGGTGGGCTTGTCCAAGCGGGTCATGGTGATTGTTGAGTCTCGTGACCGATTATTCACCGGCTTAGCCGCAGCGTCAAGGCTCGATTGCAGATAAGCAGGCCTAAGAGGCAGATACCGAGACTTTTCCAGCTGCCCTTCCTAGGGAAAACGCCTTGGTGACAAGCTTTGCCGTTGGGGTATCCAGTGACGCGAAGTGAGCTGAGTACAGGGACGGTGGCGGCCCATCTCTGCAGCCAGGATGCACATATACACCGGAACGTCCGAACCGAATGTCATTGGTAGACAGTAACAGGTAATGGTGGGCTGTATGACGTTGAAGGTCTCGGATTTGGTTCAACGCGGTGGAATTTGTCGGGTGTTCGGCAGACAAGTCTCGCCGCCGAGAGAGTAGCGGGACTTAGCGCCTTGGGCGGAGCGGAGATGCTTGGACGCATGCCTCCCACGCCACTAACTTTTCGCCGTTTCCATCCATCTCCTACCCCGCTGTCGTCATTGCGAGGTGAACTCCATCAAAGTACCATCAAAGACCTCCTCTTGTAGAGAGTGTTCTCATCGCATATGGATGGCTCTTGGAGGCTGCTCGAGATGAACTTTGGGACTGCATGGATTGAGTGGTTCCTCGACCAACGTTAGAAAAAAATGTGACGTCTGCAGTCCTTCTTAGTCCTCGAACCACACGTCCCAAGATAGTTCCCACTGCGCCAAGCAGATCGATATCTCGGTTCTTGGCTAGCCATGGTGTCTGTGCCACCAGAATTCCCAGCCATGGGGTTTAAAGGGAACAAGTCCCCCGGATCTAGATTTCTTGTCTCTCTACAATTCTCTCCTAGCAATTAAAATCATCGCTATGGGCAAGAAGCAACCTTCAATCGAAGGCCACAAGTCGGGCCAGGCCAACGAGCCTCTATCGAAGCCCGCCCATGCCCTTACCTACCAACAGGTCATTGAGGAAGCCAAGTGCAACCCCGACGATGGCTTGACCACAGCCGAAGCAAAGGCACGACTCGAAAAACACGGCAACAATGATCTTGGTGAAGATGGTGGTGTTTCCGCACCCAAGATTCTTCTTCGTCAAGTTGCAAACGCCATGACCCTAGTATGTATGCCGAGTATCCGAGAATACCAATCCTTCTAATTCGCACTTCCCCAGATTCTCATCGCGGCCATGGCAGTCAGTTTCGCAATTTCGTCCTGGATTGAAGGTGGTGTAGTAACTGCCATTATCATCCTCAATGTTGTCATCGGTTTCGTCCAAGAGTTCAACGCTGAAAAGACCATGGACTCTCTTCGATCACTGTCTTCGCCTACAGCATCCGCTGTTCGAGATGGAAGGACCGTCACTGTTCCTACTATAGAGGTCGTTCCCGGTGATTTGGTTGAAATGAAGACAGGTGACACCGTCCCAGCCGACGTCAGGTAAGCTACACCCGGCAACCCTCATCGTCCTACCTTGCTGACTTTCCAAAGAATCATCGAAGCTGTCAATTTCGAAACCGACGAAGCTCTCCTTACCGGTGAATCCCTTCCTGTCAGCAAAGATGGTGACGCCGTGTTCAGCGAGGAGACCGGTCCCGGTGACCGGCTCAATGTCGCATATAGCTCTTCCACCGTTACAAAGGGACGCGCACGTGGTGTTGTCTTCGCCACGGGAATGTACACTGAAATCGGTTCCATCGCTATGTCTCTACGACAAAAGGGTTCCCGCGTTCGCGAAGTCAAGCGAAAGCCTGACGGCAAGGCGGCACCTCACCGATACGCTCAGGCTTGGACTCTGACTGCTGGCGATGCTGTTGGCCACTTCCTCGGTGTCAACGTCGGAACTCCTCTCCAGAAGAAGCTCGCTCGCCTCGCTATCCTTCTCTTTGGCGTTGCCGTCGTTTTCGCCATCGTAGTTATGGCTGCCAACAGCTTTTCGAGCAACAAGGAAGTCATCATTTACGCTGTAGCCACTGGTCTCAGTATGATTCCTGCTTCACTCACCGTCGTCTTGACAATCACTATGGCCGCCGGTACTAAGCGCATGGTGCAGCGCCACGTCATTGTCCGCAACCTAAAGTCGCTCGAGGCCCTTGGTGGTGTCACCGATATTTGCTCCGACAAAACCGGTACCCTCACTCAGGGTAAGATGGTTGCGAAGAAAGCATGGATCCCCGCAAAGGGCACCTACTCTGTCGGGACTTCCGATGAGCCCCACAATCCCACTGTTGGCGCCCTGTCATTCAATCCCAAGCACCCACGACACATCGACCCCGATGTTGACGAGAAGACGGAGACTTACGAGGAACTTTTGGCCGATAACCCACACCTCGTTGATTACCTCAAGGTCGCCTCTCTAGCCAACTTGGCCAATGTACATCAAACCAGCGAGGGCACATGGAACGCACGTGGTGATCCAACTGAGATCGCCATCCAGGTCTTTGCCTCCCGCTTCAAATGGAACCGTCTCGAATACACCTCTGGCGACACGCCCGCCTGGAAGCAGCTTGCCGAGTTCCCCTTTGATTCCGATGTCAAGAAGATGTCCGTCGTCTTCGAGGAAACTGCCAGCTCCAAGAAATACGTCTTCACCAAGGGTGCCGTCGAGCGAGTCATCTACTCCTGCTCCCACGTCTTTAACGGCGAGGAAGAAGGCGCTGTTGAACTCGATGATGACTACCGCGAGGAAATCCTGGCCAACATGGAATCTCTCGCAGCTCTCGGTCTCCGTGTGCTCGCGCTCGCCAGCAAAGACTATGACGGTCCTGAAATCATCAAGGGTGAGGAAATCGATCGTAAGAAGATTGAGGAGAACCTCATCTTCCGTGGTCTCGTTGGTTTGTATGATCCTCCCAGGCCCGAGACAGCTGGATCTGTTCGCCAGTGCCAGAAGGCTGGTATCGAAGTCCACATGCTTACTGGTGATCATCCCGGAACTGCCCGTGCCATCGCTGCCGAAGTTGGTATTCTCCCATCAAACATGGCTACACTTGGAAAGGAAGTTGCAGACGCCATGGTTATGACTGCTACCCAATTTGACAGGCTCACTGACGAGCAAGTTGACGCTCTTCCACTACTCCCGCTTGTCATCGCTCGTTGCGCACCAAACACCAAGGTCCGCATGATCGATGCTCTGCACCGACGCAAGGCTTTCGCCGCCATGACTGGTGATGGTGTCAATGATTCTCCATCGCTCAAGCGCTCGGATGTTGGTATTGGTATGGGCACAGGATCTGATGTCGCCAAGGATGCATCCGATATTGTTCTGACTGATGACAACTTCGCCTCCATTCTCAACGCTATCGAGGAAGGCCGCCGTATGTTCGACAACATCCAGAAGTTCATCCTCCACTTGCTTGCCCAGAACATCGCTCAGGCTTGCGTCTTGCTCATCGGTCTTGCCTTCAAAGACGACAGCGGCTTCTCCGTGTTCCCTGTCTCACCCGTCGAAGTCATGTGGATCATCATGGTCACATCCAGTTTGCCTGATATGGGTCTTGGTTTCGAGATCGCAGCTCCGGACATCCTGAACCGACCTCCCCAGAACGTAAGTCCACATATCATCCCCCATCGAAGAATGATCATATACTAAGAATTTCCAGCTCAAACGTGGTGTCTTCACCCTCGAAGTCATGGTCGATATGCTCGTCTACGGCCTCTGGATCGCCGCCCTCTGCCTCGGAGCCTTCTCCCTCGTTATGTTCGGCTTTGGTGACGGTAACCTTGGAGCAAACTGTAACGAGGACTACAACCCTACCTGTGAGACCGTCTTCCGCGCTCGTGCGACAACATTTGCCTGCCTTACCTGGTTCTCGCTGTTCCTTGCGTGGCAGATGTTGGACATGCGCCGCTCATTCTTCGCCATGCAGCCACACTCCAAGAAGTACTTCACTCAGTGGGCCATTGACGTCTGGCGCAACAAGTTTCTCTTCTTCTCCATCATGTTCGGTTTCGTCACCATTTTCCCTGTTTTGTATATCCCTGTCATCAACGATAAAGTGTTCAGGCACCACGGCATCAGCTGGGAGTGGGGCATCGTCTTCATTGCAACCTTCCTCTTCTTCCTCGGTATCGAGACCTGGAAGTGGGGCAAGCGTGTCTTCTTCAGGAGACGTGAGGCGCAACAAGGTGGCCGACGAGGCTCGATTGATCTTGAGCAGAAGGTGTTTGAGCGATATCTCAGCACGGCCATCAGTACCGTCAGTGAGAGCGATGAGAAGAAGACATGAGTTCACGATTGATATCCTTTTGCGCGCCGCTGTCCGCGTTTACGATAGTGCAGTTTGTAGTTCCCAGATTGAGGAACGATCCCACGAGACAGGCTTGGTCCTGATGAGAAATGGGAGTTTTTGCGTTGCATAGCTTGCGATACCTATCTGCCTTCATGGCTGCTACATGCGTAGCTGGAGGCTTTCCTATTTGTTAGATACACCTATGATAGTAAATGAGATATCCTGAAATCATTGTCATCCAGCGCCCATGTGAACACGAGCGAAACGCAGAAGCGGTCGCGAAACTTCCCTAGATCGCGCAAAATGCCGTAAATGATTCGCGATAAATGGCCATCTAACCACGATAAGCAGTCTTCCTAATCTCACTACAGTTCCGAATCGTAGAGGGCTCTGTGTGCAAGGCTGCGTGTAGAGGTGCATCCTTAGGCATCATTGCTGCCAACGATGATCGGCCCACTCCGCTTGTGCCAGGCATTTCCGCTCCACTGCCGCCGAGGCCCAAAAATGGACTTTGGCCGCACCAAGACCGACACGCTCGGCGCGACTTTAGTGGCTTGTTGGCTCCATGCGATTGCATCAGCCCAGCCCTTCATCAGGGTCCATGCGCATTGTTGGTGCATTTTCTTTAGGATGGCGTGATGGATGCTGACGGCGGCTGCATGCAAGAGATAAGCGGAGTGACTGAAAGTTCGGTTGGAAATTGGGGCATGTCGGATTATGTTCTGATGGGCGTGAGGATGCTTACAGTCTCAAAACCGTCGATGAGTTTTGCAAGCTGCTCTCAGAGGCCAATTTAGAATGTCGTGCTTCCGATGGAGAGTGTTGTCAGGAGTTTATCGAGCGGAGCGTCGTCGGAGCGCATTCTGATTCGCCAGACAGTACGACTGGATTACGCGTGTTGAGAACGTACGGTACGGTACACACGTTGGGACTAAAGTAGATACGACCCCACGTGCCTTCCCGCCAAGTTCATCAAGCAGTGGCGGCAAAGCGTGGCTGTGGAGGCTGGGGGCTGAAATGTGGTGGTGGTGGTCATTATTGATTGCGGGGAGGCTTACAGACTGATAAGGCCGAGGTAGATCCTCAACATCGCCGCGTGGCAGTGGCACTCGTTTATGTTACCTGTTACGCAGCTGTCAGATGTCTCTTCGTTTGTCATACAAGCTTGCTGTTGTCAAAAATCGAGTCTCCTCGCGTGCGACGGCGGACTGCATAACCGGAAGAACCCAGAACGAAGACGCAGCATACCGTGCCGGCTCTCCCGGTGACGTTCCGTTCCACGGACCAACATCGTCAACCGTTGTATTGTAGCCATGCCTGCGATTTCGAGGCACGTCGCCGTGATCGCGCTGCAGGCGCGAGAAATGCGCGACACGGTGGGTCGGTCTGGCATGACACCAACGGCCTTTGCATTTCTCATTCCCGTTTTCGTTGTTGCCATCGCAGTACCCTTGTAAGTTTACCGATACCACGGGTCCTTCGTCGTGGTCTGGGAACATCCAGGCTGATCATGTTCAGTCTCTGCATCTACTGCATTCGGAGAAGAAGGCAGGTCGTTCCACCAAGCAGACCTCCTCCTAAGGTCAAGAAACCTGCCCTGCGCCGTGCGGAAGCGAGGAAGCGGCTGGACGAAGTAACAGAAGTTTCGAGTGGGACAGCGGAGCCGGATGCAGAGCGCACTGACGCTGTCGTAAACAAGTCGACTGTAGAGACCAGATCGGTGCTTGGGCAAGAATGGTGAGTCCTTGCTGAAGACTGTGCTTACTCATGCACATTGCCTAACATTGATCGCAGTGCGATATGTCTGTCCACGTTGCACGCTCCAGCGCCTCCCGAGCCCGTGAAGCTGAGTGACGCACCCATTACCGACGAAGCCGCGAAACCACCTTCGATCAAAGATGGAGCAACAAGCGAGCCAGATACCATTCTCAGACTGCAAGTCTGCCAACACGAGTTCCACGCCGAATGCCTCGTGTCGTGGTTTGTGCTCCGTAAGAGAAGTTGTCCAATTTGTCGTGCGGACTACTATAGCAAAGAGGCTATGCAGGCGCATGATGATGAAGAAGCGGCAGCGCTTGCTGCTCTCGAACCGGCGCAGACACCCGCCGCGTTGGAAGCACAGACACCCGCACCAGTGGTGAGAAATTGGCGTTTCTTCTTATATGGACATGGTGTTGCGGGCCGCCAGGGACGAAATGGCAATGCAGCGGTCGAGATGCAGCCAACGAGTGCGCCGACGGAGGGTGTAACGAATCAGACAGAGGCAACCTCACAACCACATCGATCGTGGTGGCAGCGATTGCGAGGAGAGCTATAGTGATGAATCAACGATTTGATGAGCTTGCAATGAAGTGGGCAAACATGATAGCATGATGTACAGGACTTGATTGTGAACAGTAACAGTGGCTAGATACCCAGATCAGTATAGTATAAACCAAGCTTTCGAGACATGAGCACACATCGTGCTTTCGTTGACCACAGATGTGTGTCGAGGCCATATTGAACGTGCTCCAGATGCAACGCACGCCATACTTATCCGGAGATTGCTTGGCAGCGCGCAGTTCTGCCGGTCGGCTTTTCCGGGTAGGTTTCGCGACTTCCCACACCACCATCAATGCGCTGAACATTCGGTCTACACAAGCGGCCAGTCATGGACAGCCGAAAGATTTCGCAGGGTTCGCCCAGAAGCGTTGATAGCAGGGCTCCAACAGAGTGGACACCAGCCAACGGCAACGGCGTCCCTGCGGCAAGCGGACCTGCGAGCGCGACACCTCCGGATAGGCCACGCGATCAACAATCACCGCCAGCCAAGAGGAGAAGGGAGGACAAAGAACGCACACGAGTTAGCAGAGCCTGCGATCGATGTAAAAGGTACACACACTCTGAATTAAGGTCATGTTTCATAGCTTGACAACGCCTGTTCCTGTGCACTTTGACTATGGCTCACGTGCTCTACGAGAATACTAATATGCCTACAGAAAGAAGACAAGATGCAGTGGAAGATGCCCATGTATTCTCTGTCAAAAGTCCGGCTTACCATGCGAATTCACAGCATCGTATACTCGAGGGAGACTTCCTTCGATCATCGTGGACGACACCTCAATGACCGCAGAGAACTCTGAATCAAAAGCAACCAAGTCAGATGCAACTCCTACACTTGAGTCTCCTATGAAACCAACATCAAATTCGTCTTTTCAGTATCCCCGCATATATTCATCGCCAGCATTAGATCAGTCAGCTGTCTCTAACAACACGGATCGAGCCGATGCATCAAATGAATTCGCAGTGCGAGATCCACGATCACGGGGCTCACCAGAACCAGCACAAGCTCAGACAGACTCACAAGGCCATTATGTCGGTTCTTCATCAGCTGCATCATTCCTCTTGCGCATACAGAAACGGCTGCATCAGAACTCGTCTCTGTCGCACGACTCTAGCATCTTCACGTTTGGCGATGCACCACTTCCAGAATTTGATCCATCCTTCTTCGTGCTACCACCTAAAACCGATGCACAAAGGCTAGTTGAGAGATACTTCGACTACGCAGCACCGACCCATCGGTTCCTACATCGCCCGAGCATTGAGAAATTGGTGGAAGAGTTTTACGAAACACAGGGGGAGATGAGAGGTCGTGAAGATGGTAAGGCCAAGGCTGCGTTACTGATGGTGGTATTCGCGCAAGCACAAGCATACATGCCGCCGGGAAGTACTGTACAGGAAAATAGGTTAGTTGCTTCCTGCCTTCTAGTGCCACTTGCTGTGCTCATAAGATGCAGTGCACGATATTTTTTCGCAGCCGAGAATCAATTGTCGAAGGAGCGTGGGGCTGTGCGCTTAGCAAGCGTACAAGCGCGGCTACTACAATGCTTCTACCTTCTCACACAATCCCGGATCAACCACTGCTGGAGTTTGTTCGGGACCCTGTCACACCTAGCCTTTGCTATAGGCTTACACCGCGGCCGGAAATATGATGTCTCAAGTAGGGGTAAGATTGACTATGTGGAGATCGAGGATCGTCGCCGGCTCTTTTGGTGCGCGTATTCTTTGGACAAGTACCTTGCAGCTGCACTTGGAAGGCCGCGAACTTTCAAAGACGAAGACATCGATCAGGTACGGCATTGAAACCTGTGCGCTCGACAGTGACTGATAGCATGTTTAGGAGCTACCCACTATCGTCAATGACAACGACCTCCACCCAACCTATATGTTACCAACGTCTTCAAAGTCGCACTCAATCATGATGGGCCCTGTGGAACACATCAAACTCATACGCATAGTTTCTCTCGTCCTTCGTGATCTCTACTCCATCCGACCACCTAGCCTCACACTACGGGTTGAGCTTTCTTCGAAATACACAAACGACCTGCACACGTGGCGAAGCTCCTTATCTCGCTTCCTTCAAGATCCAGTCGATGGAGGTGGAGTCGAGAGTCATCTTCTGATCCCAATTTATCAGCGACAACGGAGCGTCCTCAATCTATCCTACTACCATGCAATACTTCTGATACACCGGCCATTCTTACTACGCGACTTCGCCAGCCTTACACAAATGCCGACAAACCCCGCATGGGCCAACGGCGCTGGTGTAGACACAAGCGCCAACGTGACAACTTGTATCGAAGCCGCGATGAACATCGTTCGCGTTGTAGACGACGTATTCACTTCGTCTAATCTCTTCCGCTCGTTCTGGTTCACCCAGTACTATGCGTTCTGCGCAGTTGTCGTACTCTACATCTACTGCATCCAACAACACCTAATCACACCAGGACGATGTGAAGGCTACTTTGCAGCAGGCCAGAAGTGCCAGCGGCAGCTCGAAAGTATAAGCGGAACTGACAATCTTGCACAACGCTACTGTTTAGTCCTTGAGGAACTGCGTGTCGAGGCCCAGCGTTCAAGCGGCCGGCTCTCCAGCGCTAGCGAGACCCCGATTGCTCAGCCATCGGAGACCGCTGTATCCGTTGGTGATAATGGATTACAGGATGCCTTGCTCCCAGTGTCTACGACTCCACAGACGGACTCGGCAAGCCCATGCATGGGCGCCTTTTACAATCCGAGTAACATACCGCCTACACCCGAGAGCGCAGTGTTCAACGCGAATTTCCTTGCTTCAAACAGCGTAATGGCTGACCTTACGAGCTGGGGTCAATTCGACAGTCTGGTGACTGCGGGTATTGGAATGTTTGATGCTGGTTTCCAAGGGGATATCGGATTCGGCTTTGGCTTTGGGATGTGATGATACTTGGCGTCACCTACGACGAATCCAAATCAGTGTTGGGGCATATCTGTGTGGCATATACTGCGTCGATTGGGATTTTCTTCCAACAGCTTCAAGCAGCACCAAGTCCATGTTACTGCGCATTCGCGTAATTACATAACATGCTTCATTGGCAGATCGAGCCATCTGAGGTTGGGTCATGCTTGATGTTGTGACCATCAACAGGATTCTTAAATGCTCACAACGTATCGCTATACCTACATACTCTCGGTAGAAAGCACTCGGTTACATCCCAGTCACTGAGAGCAGAATAGAGACCAAGGGAGTAATTCATTGAGTGAAATTTCCTCAACGAGAAGAAAAAAAGAAGCATGAAGTTTGATCACAAGAAGAGGACATTGCATATTAAGAAAATTGCTAACAATATTGGGGTGTTTTATTCTACACAATACAAACGTCAGGGAGGCATACTTACCCAGAAGCTGCCGCCCGAAAAATGGGAGCCGGGAAAAGATGGAGACATAGTAGTAAGAGCAGTTCTAACCCCCTAAGTGAAGAAAGAAGAAAGAGGGTAAGCACGCACAGGTAGTTCCATGTATTCTTCCTCTTCATCTTCCGACTTCGACTTTGGCTGTGACTTCAAAGCCTCAGCATGCTTGACAGCCCGAGTAAGCTCTTCCAGCATAGCGCGACGCTTCTCTTCCTTACTGTCTTGCAATTCCTGGCTCTTCTCGTCAAGTCCAAAAGTTGGAACGCGGTTTGACAGTGCCTCGTTCTGCTTCTGGAACAAGCTCAGGCGCTGTTGCGGGGTGAGCTTCGAGTTGTGGTGAGCGTCGTGCTCGTCGCGCCACGTGCCGGTAGCAGTCTTGATGTCTCCTCCAATATTATCCCACTTGGGACCAGAGGCGACCGCAGGCGCAATGACGTATTTGCGTCGAGCACGAAACTTTGAGATGTTCGATTTGGGTTGATGCTTGACCTCCTCCGATGCTTGGGCTTTGCGCGCTTCCGCTGGGTCTGCCTCAAAATTGCCCTTATGCTCACGTCGTCTAGTCTCACAAGCTTCTTCGGAATTGTTGCCAGAGGCGCGCTGCGGCTGTTCCCTGCGAGGGTGAGAAAACTTTTCCGCGTGATGATCAAACTTTTGGTTCGTCGTTGGCGAACCAGGAATAGGTTCGACATAAGGGTTAGCCAAGCAGTACTCGTACGCCGCCTGGATTTTCTGGAAGCGTGCTGTGGCAGTTTCCTGCTCAGCTTCACCTACCTTATCTGGGTGGTGACGCAGGGCCATGACTTTGTAAGCTGCTCGGATTTCGTCTTCAGACGCAATTTTGGCTACGCCCAAAATTTGGCGCGCATTTTGCGCAATGTAAAGCTTGAAGTCAGACATTTTTGGGTAGTTGTGATGCGTGCTTGCGTTGCAGAAGAGTCAATTGTTCGAAGAATATCGAATGCTTAGCAAGTTGTAGTGGGGAGTGTGCGCACTGAAAGGGTGTCTGGAAAGAGATTTGCAGGGTTCGCCTGGGAAATCTTCGCTATATAGAAATTCGAGGCAAACATTGCTCGGGTACAGTGTTGGTGGACTGTTCACAGTTCCTGTTCTCGATAGTCTGGTGTTGATCCACAATGTATTGTGCTACCTGTGGGAGAAAACCGGTATCCACTATGTAGATGCACAGCACCGTGTTTGCAGGTTTCCTGGCCACCGAAGCTTTTCATCACTATAAGAGATGTAAGTTTTGTTCTAATCACCTTAAATCACAGACGGCCACCTTATATGGACTCGTACGGTCTTAGCATCAATGTCTCGACAGTTTGGTGTTGCAGTGTAACGGCTTGAGCTGGTCGAACGCTGTAAAGAGACCTTGTGCTGAGACATCAATGAGGCCGCGAATAACAACGTGCAAGCTCAAGTCTCAGTCTCGCCGGTCTCAGGGAGTAGAGCAAGTCTCTCTTGGACTTGCTCTTTCTCGTCTGACTAGTCAGCAGCGACTCTCCCGTCGTTTGGCTCAAACTCAAGATGTTCCATTGGAGGAGCGTAAGCCTTCTTTCGAACATGAGCACAAGAAGCAACCTCAGGTTGCGGAGAAGGCTGGTGCCAAGTCAGCTAAGCGTGTCATGATTATGCAACTAAAGCCCAAGACCAAGTCAAAGTGGGGTACACTACTTTTAGAAGACGTCGAAGAGGATGAATCGCTTGTAGAGTGTACTATTCCTCTATCATTCTACTGCAAGGATGGGCGTGTAGAGTAGATTGCTAGTGCTCTTGCGCTTTTGCGCTTTTTCTATCCTAAGGCGTTCGTTATTAGCTTTTTAGTTGTATGAGCATCAGATTGAATTCCATTACTGAATGACTGACTTTCCAAATTATGCAAGCATAATCATCGAGTTCCTTTGTGACAACTTGGAGTGAAGGTGGCCGGCTGAACGGCAGGCACCCATCAAACGAGTGCCTGACAAAATTCGCACAACAACAACAATGTGAAGAATTGTTTTGACAGGATAGTACTGAGACTTACGATTGTGGGAGCAACACTAGTTCGAGATTTCAGAGGTACAAGTAATGGTGGTGTCGTGGTGAGATGAGGTGTAGAGTCTATACGCGTTCCAAAGCAGCGGCGCAAGTGTACTTGCGACTCGATGTGAAAGCGCGATCCCGCACATTGGGAAGGTCATCATCAGTCACGTCAAAGGTGGCTCTAATCCACAGAACAATCACTCCGTATGTGCCAAACGGGTGCAGCAAACGCAAGCCAGAGCCAAATCTCACTTACACTTATGTTTCTGGTCTTACACTCACCTATGGTCCATTACGTCCAGAATACCCCGAGCGAGTCCATTCGACCGACATGTCTTCCTTTGATAGCGCTCTCGAGGCACCCACTAGCAACCCACCTCGGAAGCATTCACGTATCCAGCGCCATTGTCCCTCTCTGACTTCAAGCGTATGAAGAAACTGGAAGATGGCTCAGAAGGCGTCTTCGAGGCCTAGAAACACTCTTCGACAGGCGCACTTATTGCTGTGAAGATTATCTCGCGCTGGAGAAAGACAATAGACGAAGTCGAGATCCTACGTGACCTTCCGGCTCACGCGCCCATTGTCCGATACTTGGGGTTCGTGGAGGAGCAGCGGACCTTGAATAAATCGTCAATTCTGCTCGAATATTGTGGGTGTGGCGACCTCTTTCAAGCTACTCGGAACCCGGAACGTGACAATTGCATCGTCTCGGAAGTTTTCCTGTGGTCAGTATACATCCAGCTATCCGCTGCTATCGCTTTCCTGCATGAACCCATCGATGAACAACACACCATGGGACGCGACGGCTGGAGGCCAATCGTCCATCGAGATGTGAAGATTGAAAAACATACTGGTGAAGAGCCTCGGCATAAAGGAAGACATATCAGATCTTCATCTGAAGCTTGGGGAGTTTGGGCTTCCTGCTTCTACGATCCGACATCTAGAGACTTTGCGCACAATTTTGGCACCACTGCTAGCTGGCCACTGGAAATGGTGCAGACCACCACGAATTGGAACATACACTGCGCATCACCTGCTGATGTGTGGAGAGTTAGGGTGATCATCCACGACCTTGCTCACTGCTTCAATCCAATCGTGTCACCGCAATACATCCGAAAATTGTGGCTGAAAAGTGGCAAAGCGAAGCCATATAAACATGACTCGTCTAAAGCGCACAAGTGGAATCACTGGGGTGCGAGAGTATCACAACGCGTCCTGCCCATCAATCTTGAGCCAGATGCGCCATTGCCCAAGTCCACGGGCTTCTTGGGTACTTCCGATGATCCAGACGCGGCGTACATCCGGAAGCATCGTCCTAGTACGAAACACCCTGATCTCCTCAACCACTGCATGATGCTTGCGTTGAATATGGACCCGGAAGATCGCGTATCCGCCGGAGTTTTGTGGACTACGGTCCTCGAGATGCATTCGCACTACCTCATGGAACAGTTTCCATCCCAGCATGAGCAACATCTAAGTGAGCTTGCCGACGATGCCGCATGTTAACGGCTTGTGTGCTGTGCACATGTTGGGATGGGAGGTCATGTTTGATCGTGCATTGTTGGAGGAGTGCACCGAGCGAGGAAGCAGTGTCCAATCTCAAGGACCATAGTCTATACAACGATTGTTGTAAAGTCGATGACGCGAGGGTCAAATCCTGATGTACGTATCATGTGTTAGAGACGTCCGTCATGGCCGCTCGTCGGGTGTGTGCGCGTATCAGTGATTAACCGCACTAGATGACTAATATCTCGGCTAACCGTTCTTGCTAGGCGCGTCATCTTCGCGATTCTGTGCCACTGCCTCCAACACCAACTAACCCACATCATTATCCACAAGTTTTGTACAGAGTATGTATTCAACTCCCTCTTTCCATACTTCCTTCCTCATGAATGATGATCACATTACACTTGAACCGAGAGCCTCTCAGACAGCCTATCTGGTTACTTTGTGGTTTGCACTTGCTAGCCCGAGTCAGCGAGATTGTGGCAGCCTTGAGGCTCAATGCGCGAGTGAAAGATAGCTCTGACAACTTCCTGATCCCCTTGCTGAGCAAACTCCATATGTGTTGTTCACAGGCTGATAACGATAATAGGTTTTGCCGGGACTTGTAGGATTAGATCTGTACCCACGCACTGCAATTTCGTATGGGTGGGCAGGCATTGTGCAACGTGCCCATGTTCGACGCCTCAAAGTCGGTTGCGGATTTGGTAGAAGAAAGGTGGCGCAGGAAAAGCTTGGTACTAAAGACTCTCATTGAGACGATTGTACATTTGTGGATATCTATGATCTGGTATCTTAAGCTAATGTATAAGTGTGCCCTCAGTAACGCCATTCTAATGCCGCTTCACGCCAAACATTACAAACCAACATCAGTGCGCGTTGGTATCATGCAGATTCAATACCCTCCGCTATTACCTAGGCCGTTTCACTTTCTTCTCTCGGCAAATCTGCGTGTAGCTTCTCAGACTTCTTCGGCTCCTTGTACCAGAGGTCTTTTTGCTCCTTCAGTAGATTCTTCTGGATGACATCCGTCAAAGCTTGCATGACGCTGTTGCTGCTGGCACCCTTTGCCTGGTCCTTTCCGAGTGTGTAGTGGCGCACGAATTGGCCGTTACAGTCGCTCTGTTTGATATTAGCATTTACTTTGGCGCGGTAAGCAATGTTGAGTCTACATACCATGCCACCTGGATTGTATTCTAAGGTATCCTCTTTGTATCCGGGCCAGCCCACTGCATCATCGCAAGGTATGCTAACAATTGTCTCAGGTGTCTTGTTGAAGTCGTAACGGATGTACTCGGAAAAGGCGCGTTGCTCGTGGCTCCATTGGTACGCCCAATGTTTACAACCAGCATAACGCTCCTCACTCGGACAATCACGCCATGCCTCCAGCATGTCGAGAGTGGTGGTTGAGTTCTGCGCAACAACAAAACCGGTGTTGAGAACGCGAAGGCCCTTGCTGTCCCTGCTGATGGAGTTGCCGTCGTGGAACTCTTCTGCGTCCCAAGGCATGGCAATAGACGTATGACTGTGGATCCCCCATCGATTGAACATCCATTCCAAAGGGACTTCGAGATGCGGCAATGTGACATCGGCATCCATGGCGACGACAAACTGATAATCAGGCAGCAGTTCGCGGAAGACGTGGGGCAAGATCCAAGTGTCATGACGATCCTCCATCTTCTGTGCTTGGTAGAACTTGTAGTCGTATCCGTGGATCATGGCGTATAGGTAGTGATTCATGATGGCGTTGGATACGAGTCCTCCTCCATGCATGTTGATGTTCTCCCAATCCATCAGAGCAGGGTTTAGAATCTGATTCGCTTCGGTCGGTACTCGGGTGTCGATGTCCACAATGAGGACCTTCTTTCCCAAAGACTTCTTCCATATCGAATCGTTGCCGGACTCGAAGCGCTTTCCGGATGCGTCGACGTACTCTGGAGACGATGGATCGTGCAATATTGGAGCAAAGAGCGAAGTGATTGTGTCACGTAGGGTTGAATCATGCTTTGCTGATTCTGGAGTACTGAAATACGTTAGGGACATTTCAAAGGCCCGAAGGACTTGTTCACTCACCAATGAGTGATCTTTTCAAGCTTCTCATAAACGAGCTTTGATCGGTCTGCGGAGCCAAAAAGATAGAAAGAGCATGATGCGATAAGGAAGAGGAAAGGGATGACAACAAGAAACCAACGCTGAGGGGCCAACATGATCAAACAAACGTTTTCCTGTACAAGCGGAATGAACAGTGAGCACAGCAAGAATAAGAGAAGAACGAGAGGGGGTGGGTGAGCACAGAGATGGGTGACATGTGGCGGACCTGAGTAACTCCAATATTACGGAATGCGGTCTCACGGTTCACCAATCGCACAAACCTTGCGGGCTGGCGCCAGGCGCCATGGGACCGTATTACATCAACCAAGCAAATGGCTGGTCAAGAACTGTCTTGGTTCAACCGGGCCGCATTGTTTGTTCTCTCAGGAGAAAGGGGTTTCCGTTGTCACTCGCGCTGTTTCCGTACCGCCGCTATCGAAAGTCTCCGCTTTCGCCTTTCTCAACTAGTGGAGATAGCCAAATGCTTCCCATCACTGGTGGCCAAACTATGATGTAACCCCTGAGTCTTGGGCTCATCATCTCAACATGACGGCGAGATGGAAATTGTGTTGAGAAACTGTCAGCAATCTGCAAGGCTGAGCGCGATCACGCCTCCCTTCCGGTAGCGCCGCGATGTACCTTGGCATCCACATCCGGCTTAGCTCGAAGAGCGGCGTGGCTGACTAAACTCAACGAACCAACAACACAATGGCAATCTCAGCAGGCGACTACGGAAGTCTACGGACGCTTACTTTGTCACATCAGCGGCTGACGACGCGCTGATGGTTCAAGCTCCACAGTGGCACGCTGAAGCCTTCTAGCGTAGATGTATTTCAAGTCCCTACGCTGAGCAGATTTCCCACAAACTACATTTTTCCAATTATCGTATCCATGTGCTCAAACACTCTTCATTGCGCTTAAACTTTGCTGTCTGACGTCACGGTATGAATCCTCGTCCGTGCCAGCCGCCATTGCTCAAATACTATCTCGACAGGAGGACACGCAAGCTGCTTATTTACTCGGTTCCCCGCGCCTCCGTACATAATTATGTGTAGTGTAACTCTCAAGTTTGTTCTCCCAAACTGGTCTGCGAGTTTGGGTGATGAATTCAAAAACAGCAATGAATACTGTGAAACAAACACACCAAGCAGGCGGCCAGTTTGTTCGTAATCGCATGACGATAAAGGAAATAGGGTCGCATGTCAAGGTCACCGATCGATCTATGATGTCGAATCCGAGCATTCCTTGGGGGACCAACGATGCGACCGTTGATCTTTGATATCACACTTAGTCAACGGCTTCTGTGTGACGACGAAGATCAGATTGACCTCGTCTTGACACAATTGCCGCGGCTCTCGAATATTCATGTGTCCTGAGCTGGATCAGATCCTCCGTCATCCGTTGACGAGGCTTCTGAACGCTGCTCAGTTCCCAATCCGTCTTTGCTACTCTTCCATAGTAGAGCGGTAAAGGACTCTTACAGGGGTTTAAGATGACCGTGCGCGCAGACGTTCAAACTGCCACGGCTCGACGAAATCACAATGGATTTGTTTGTAGTATGCAGGCACGTAGTACTACCTAGAGCTTGTAATAGGCATAAGTTTTTTTTTATGAAATAAACGTAGGTGCATTCAAGCGTGATGCTGCTCACTGGTGATGTTTATGCTTGCACGGCCGCCCCACATGGAGTACTTTTGCTGGATACACCACAGTCAGTGTGCCTTTAATCCTGATTCAAAATCTGGGGTAAAGCCCTTCGTAAGTTTGCTTGCAATCCTGTCGTTCTTGTGTACATCGATTCTTTGCCTGTATCTCGTCGACCGCTACACGCCTTTGAGCCAGTATGTAACAGTCGAAGGCGTAATCACCGCAGCTAGCCCGCCCGACCCGCGGCATCAGCATGCTGGTAAGATTTGCTGCAAGCGAAGTTCAATAGGCCAAGCAAGTGAAGTGGGCTTGCCGTTTGAAAATGGGACTGCCAATCGTGCCGTTACACAATGATGGATCTCTCGATCGAAGTACTCTTTTCGAGGTGGTTTGCACTCAAGTCTTAGATGTAGATCACGAAGATGTAAGAAAAGCTTCCGCCACATCTCAAACTCTAGGCTTGATTAATCATATACTCGCCGGAATAGACTTCCGCGAAAGCTTGAAGACTAGCAGCCTCTCACTGCGGTGGGATAGAGTGAAGCTACAGCTAGCGTAATCTGATGCGTCTATACCCTATGCGTCAATGTGTGCTCAAATTAGGCAATTTTGACAGCGCGTGCAGCACTGCATTACTATATACAATACCAAGGTCTTTATATACAAGGCGCGTCGCTCACAATATGTCTGCAGGCTTCACAAACACCCAATTCTTATCCGCCGTCACCTCCCTTCCGTTGGCAATTTGGCCCGCAGTGTTGTTCCTGATCTCGCCTTGGATACGCTCGAGATACGCATCACGCCTGTTGACCCACAGGTGCACTCCGCCCTTGGCAGTATCTACACCGTGAAACAGCATGAACGAGTCGCTTCCGGGTGTATCGCCAGCAGCAAGCACTGGCCTCTTCCACTGATCGATGTAGGTCAAAATGGCAGCCCACTTGCCAGCGAACCACGTAGCGGGAGTCCAGAGGTATGCAGTCATGACGAGATCCAAGTTGGCTTCATAGTCGTAGTCGCCTTCGGTAATTTGCTTGCGGGCATTGGTGAGTTCGCCAGTGGTAATGTTCTTCAGCATAGTGGTCACACCAATCACATTCTGCGGTGGTACGTTGTAACCGTACTTGGGATCACTGGCTACAAAGCGAACAAGCTCCTCGTGCGCAGCACTGACAACATAAACGTCGATGCCGTTATCCATCAGTGCGTTGTAGAGCTCAGCCTGCCCGCGAAAGATCTTGGGCGTGCTCACAGTACTTTCAGTGATGTTGTCGCCATCCCAGTACTTCACTGGTAGCGTTGAGTTGTAAGCCATGAGCTCGTCGACGTAGCCCTTCAAGTCGCGTAAGGAAAATCCAGACCAGATTTGTGCAGCCCAGGGGTAGCAGACAAAATCGTCTACTTCGCAAAGGCGGATGTAGTAGCTGTAAAGCGATTCCGTGAAGTTGGCTGTGTCTTTGAATTCGATCAATTTAAGGCTAGGGTCGATGTTCTCGCGAGTCAGGATACCGCGGCTCTCAAGGAACGGGATTAGGGATTCCTCCAGATCGTAGCGGTAGCTAGTGTTGTCCATGTCGAAGACTGCATAGTTGCTTTGGTTGGCATTCTTTGCGATCATGGTGTTGAGCTTAGCCGCAGCATCTGCAGGCCAATGCTTCAGCTGTGTAGTCGATGTTCCATAGCTCGGTACAGCAACACTTGGCGTGCTGGCAAAGGCGAGCCATAGGGCTGCCGAAAAGAGTGAAGTTGAGCTGTGCATCCTGTCGTGAATTAATGATTGGACCTCAAATTGGAAAGTGAAAGATTGTGAGGGAGGGACGCTGCTTGAGGCGCAAACCGTGCAGAGACTTCTGCGCCATTTTATAAGTCTATGTCGACGACCTGAGATAGCGATTGAATACCGCCGATGAAGTGGCCGAAAGACGCCCACGCGTGGATTGTGCCGAATTGAATGGGGCCTTGATAGTCAGGCACCCGCCACCTTAGGAACTTCACACCACATGCAGTAAGTGCTCGCGTGCGCGCCTTGGCAATGACGTCTCAGCCATTCGGGTACATTTCCGTACCATCCCCATGGTTCTTACCACCTCGACACCACTATGCTCACTGTGTAGCTCGATCTGTTCTAGAGTGTGAGGGACATGCAACGGATCAATGTTCGTGTGGACAGACCTAATGTGACAGGACCGCGCTTCACCTTCAAGCAGGCCCCAGGCGACAAGCTGCTCTAGTACTGAATCAGCGACATTGAATCCTGAGCCCCATTCCGGTGTCCTTGAAAGGACGACCCCGCTACCCTTGGCGACGGGGTTCGATGTCGTCTCCAACTCCAGCCTTCTCCTGAAATCTTTGCTTCGAATATCTCTCTCTTCACACGTTCGATATCGAGAGCCTGGTGAGATTATCCTGAATTCGGCATCATCTTCCTTCATCAACATACTTGTCTCGTGATATGCGCCACGCTAATGGCTCTGATACAGCTGGTATCTGCGCAGGTCCAATACTCATTCACGTACCCGCCATATGATACGCCAATGACGTTTAATATCTACGATACCATCCGCATGGAATGGACATCATCACTCTCTACAGCTTTCCTGGTCTCGTGGTGTGATCTTTTCCCAACAGGAGGAGATTGTTACGCTGTCAAGTGGGGAGTTTTGACGTTCGCATCTTGATGAACCAACGAACGTTACTGATTCGATGCTATACACAAAGGTCTTAATGCATGAAGTCGGCCCATCAGTATACTTGGATCATTCTCCTGCGAACCAATCACATGCCCTGACAAGAAGAACTGTCACTTTGACCTGGTGGAACAGGATGGAGTCGCGGCGCTATTCAAAAGGCCCAGGACTTCAATTCACATCTCAGCAAGGTGTCCTCGCAACAACATACGAGCGGCAAACGACGAATGTGATGACACTAAGTAGTAGTAGCATAGTAGCGAGTAGTGTGGTTTCCATCAGTAGCAGCGTCTCCACGATCGACGCCAGTGCGACAAATGATCGTAGCTCTGCAACACCACCGTTGCAGATGGAGCCGACAAGTATGGGACCCTCGATACCCAACGCAGATTCGTCCATACTCAGCAGCTCTGCACCACAGTTCACCAATAAAACAGTTTCAGCCGGGGCGATAGCAGAGTTAGCGGTTAGATCTGTGGAAGGCGTAATTGCCCTTGCAGCCATTGGATCTCTATTGTATCGATACTGTAGGAAGCGAGGAAAAGTACGTCGGCGATGAAATGCTCTGACATTTCACCCGGATGTTCCTGAGCTTGTGGGTTCATTGCCACAACACAAACAGCCAGAGATGACGCCAGTATAGTTAGAGGGCGAGTTGTCGTCGCGCAAGCCGTCTATTTCAAAGTAACCAGATGGAGAATGACTGCTGGGCCTCGAGCTTGAGCGTGCCATAACTAAGCGACTGAGAAGGCAATGATCGCATTGATCTTTTTGGTAAACCGTATTTTGTTCGTAAGCAGTGAAGTTATACTTCTTCAGTTGCCATTAAATCCACATCCTCGTACGCTATCACCACCTATCCCCACCACTCCAGTCCGTCAACACACTCTATCCCAAAAGCGCCGCAGCCTTGTAAATCTGATAAATAGTCAAGCCCGCACCAACCATGTAAAAGGAGCTTCTGATAAAGCTCTTCGCATGATCCGCAATCTGCACATACGCCACACCATACGCCGCACGCGCGAGAAAAAACGCTCCAATAAATGTCGACAACCCCGTAGCATCGCCCCTTACAACCTCGCGGCCAAACCCCGTCGCCGTCGTCCTCTCAGCAACGATACTTGCGAGTACCGCAACGGCAAAGAGGGGCAGCTGTTCCAGATTATTCGACTGCGCACTCTCAGCGCGTTGGTATTTTTGGAAGCTGTTGGGGGAAAAAATGGGGAGTGGTTAGTGAGATGTCTAATGTGTGAGGGAGTGGACGTACGTACACTTGGTCGGGAACCTTGCCTTTGACTGCGTCGGGCGAGAGAGAGGCTTTGGGATTCGCATTGTTCATTTTGTAGCCGCTTGCACTGAGGATGCTGGTTGCGTAGATGTGAGGGACGAGGGAGAAGACATAGTATGCTGGGATGGCGAGCAGTGGGTAGTTGAGCGAGGTGGCAGACATGTTTGTGCACACGGCGATGCGAGGGTTGGTTCTGATGGGGAGGGGAATTGGTGGAGGAATTTGAAATTGCGTAGTTGTTGCGTGAGATTACCTAGGGATATATTTGGGCAATTCTTGTTGTTAGGTCAGTAATGGTGACGCCGTAAGCATGACTGCTTTTGCGGTGGTTGTTTTTGTACGTCATGATATGAGTCAGGGGTGCATGTTCGATGGTGTCAAGCGAGTCAGTTCTGGTCTGCGCGTATGTACTACTTGTGCAACCTGCGAATTAAGACGGGTTTTTTTTTTCACCCAGTTGAACATGATGCGCTTGAAAAATATACCCGAATATTCAGGACTGCATGCCAAACAGATACAGGTACGATACAGAAAGGTTTTAGATTGTGGGGACAATGCGGGCTGGGGAATACTTGTGCACGACTTCTGCTTACACAGATCGGTGTGCTTTACACCAGGTTGGTGCATAAAGTGTAGTCAGCGAGCAATCCTTCTGATTGCCCCGCAATCACAAATGGCCACAAAGTCTTCACCACAAACTCTTTATCCATATACCCATTCCAAAAAGCCCAAGTAAGGTAAATCAGGCCAAAAGAGCCCAACCCACAATGGTAAATACCAACATCTCTCACGTCATCACTTCACGCACAACGACCGCGCCAATGGGAACCCAGCGATAAACGAGAACAGCAAAAAAAAACAATCTCAAAACAGCAATAATTACATCTGCGCTGAAGTCTAATAGCAGGGGGGTTTACATGCTGCGCGTACGTGTGATGCGCGCGTATGCTACGGTAGGGATGAGGAATGGTTGGACGCTGTCTGGTGTCGTCTGTTGTGTATGTGTACGAATCCTCCCTCTTCATCTCCATCACTATCACTATCATTATCACCATCATTATCACCATCTCTCTCTCCATCCCATCTTCCCCCTCCCTCTAAACACCGCTCCCTTGCCTCACGCATACAAAAGATTTTCATTACACCAGAGGGAGAGAAAAGGGGGAGGGGGGGAAGTTGAGTAGAGAAAACCCAAGCTTGTGGTGTGAGTTGGTGAGATGAGATGGTAGGAGTAGTGGACAAGGGTTAAACGAAGGGAAAAAAGGTATGTAGTGAGAAATTGTTGAAAACCTAGAAGTGGATATGGATATGGACATGGGGGGGGGGGGGGGCTTTAGTATGATATGAAGTGAGTGTTGGTTTTGGGTTTGGGTTTGGGTTTTAGGTGGTTGTATAGAGTATAGTACAGTAACAGTAACAGTACACTGCACCTCGTTTCGTCTCACCCCTGCTACTGAATATACTACACTATCCCATCCCATCTCATCCCTACACACTACACGCTACACACCAACACTACTCTCCGGAATTTGCACCCCAAGCCCCCTCAGCCTCTCCACCGCCGCCTCAACAAGCACGCCATTCCGCCTAATGAGCTCGCTCACAACTTCATTCTCCAATTTGCGCGTATGACTAGACACCTTCCACCCCGCTGCACCTGCGCCCTCAACATTCCCATTCCCATTCCCGTTCCCCTTAGTCTGTTGAACAACCTCGCCAGCCAGCCTAAGCACCTCTTCTTTCCTCTGCTTCAATCGTTTAAGCCGCTCATACACTGGTGTTTCATCACCACCATCAACGTCGTGCGTGAGCGTGCGATTCGCTTTATCCAGTGTGCCGTCAATGAGCCCGAGTTCCTGGATATACTCTGCTTCCTTGTCGCTGAGTTCCGTCGTGTTGATGCTTGCCATTTTGCGGCGCAGAGACTCGTAGCGCGCGGTGATGGCGTCTTGTCTGCTTTTTACGCGGTCGAGGCGCGTGGAAATGTGTGCTGCGCCGTACGAGGATGCGTCGTCGTTGTCGGCTGTTGTGTGGCCCCCCGTCACCGAGTCGATATTTGAGCTGATTTGGCTGGTGCGGTAGACTTGGTCGCGGAATTCTTCTTGGAGGCGTGTGGCGCGGTTGAAGAGGTCTGAGACGGCGTGTTGGAGTTTCGAGGTTTGCACCGAGAGGACGCGGTGCACGTCCATCAATAGCTCGAGATTCGCGGGACTAAGGCGGATTTCTTCGTTTAGGGTGCTGCGGTGGCGGGTGGGGATATTGATGGCGCTGCGGATGTCGATGGGGTCGTAGAGTTCGCGGGGGGGTTGCCATGGTTCGCGGACTTCTTTTGCGGGCCCGGTGATGGCCATGAATCCTGCGATTTCGTCTTGTGTGGGTAGGCCTTCTTCCGGTGCATCGAGTACGGCGGCAAAGGGCTCGGAGTTGACGGTGGTGAGGAGGATGTAGCCGATCTTCCCGTCCTCGATGACAACGGCGGATGTGACATCTTGCTCAGCGACATTACCTGTGATTTGGCGCGAGAGGTATTGCTCGACTGTGGTGTTTGCAGAGTCGAGGACGCGCTTGAGGCGGAAGTCTGAGCCCTCTGTCTGGGGCTCTGAGAGTTCGTTCTCGAGCTTGCGGATCCAGGGTTCGAGGGAGATGTAGAAGACGCCGGCGGCGTGGGAGACGAAGAAGGAGAAATCGGTATGGATGTCAGGGGTGATACTTTGGCTGTAGGAGGATGCTTCGCTCTGAACGAGGGTGATTGTTTCGGCGACTATGAGATCGTGCTCAGGGACGTCATCTGGATCAAACTCGTCCTGTGATTGTTAGTCGCGTGATCCGAATTCCATAGCAGGTGTGGCGTACCTCGGGCCCTGGCAACCATCGTCCGACAATGCCTTCCAAGTCCAAGCAGACATGCACTTTGCTTGTGTCTGTAAGTAGACACACAACAGCAGTGGGCACCCCCTCGGCAGCCTCATCCTCTGAGCCCTCAGACAGCGTCTTCAGCGAGAAGACGATCATGTCGCTGAGCTCAAAATCATCCACTTCAGGCGTCACCGTGAATGGCCCTTGGAGCAGGGGCACGACGGGCGCACTCGCAGGCCGCGCAAACACCTTGATTGAATCGCCATTGGGCAGCTCCTCTACAAAGGGCTCCACGTATACAATGTCCGCAAGCCAAGCGACCTGTTTCTCCGCAGTTTTGACCTCGGCTGCCGGCGAATCGTCGTCTTCGGAGAGATTGGTGTAGTTGATGTTGATGGACGAAGTGAGCGTCTGCAAAAAGGTGAAGGCACCGGGCGACTCATCCAACTGCCACTTGCTCGGCAGCAACGGGCAAAGCGCATACACGTCTCCCGGTACCGTGGCGATCCACAGCGTCATGGGCGCCCATCCATGTACGCCCTCTTGGTCTGGTGAATCGCCAAAGCACGCCGATGCGACTTCCAGCTCCACCGAATCTGGCGAGAAGCCTTTTGATGCGCCGAATTTGGATGCACTGAGATCGTCCTCGGCGCTCGTTGCGTTTGCGAGTTTGGGTAGGTCGATGGAGAGCGAGGGCTCGCTAAAGGTGGATCGGTCGGCGCGGTTGACTTCCCACAGTCGCACGACACCTGCTTTGGTGATGGTGACGAGACAGCGGCCGTGGTAGCCCAGGGGATGCCATAGGGTTGTCGCAATGGGCGATTCCTCGAGGACGTGAATGGTTGGTCCGACCTGGAACGTCTTGGGCTTGAGCGGGCTGTCGTCGCCCGTCTCGAGCAGCGAGGCATCGGGGAGGTGTATCACGTGCGCCGTGTGGGATGTCGAGACGGCGAGGTAGTCACCACCGGGCGAGATGGTGAGACGCGTGATTGGAAGCGGTATCGAGACTCGGAGGGTGCGATATGCAGGCTCGATGCCGTCTTTCAAGTGGACCAGGTCCGCCCAGCGCAATTCACTCCCCACAGCCACAAAGACTTCCGATCCCCTTGTCGCAATCGTCTTTCGCGGTCCAAAATCCGGCTTCTTCTTTGCAGAGGCTGTGCTTCCATTTGATCGTCGCGGCGCAAAGAGGTCGTAGCCTGGGTTTGGCCGGCTGAGCCAGTCTGGCGTATAGCTCACGACCTTGGGCATGCTTGCAATCTCCTCTTGCCACTGCTCTTGGGGTGAGAGAAAGCAGATATGCGACGGGGGATAATCAATGTTGTGGGGGATTGGGTGAGGGAGATTGGCGCGCGCATGCGACAAACAAAAGATGATGGAGCTTGAGCTTGAGCTTGAGCTTGAGCGTGAGGTGAGATGGCGCTAGGACGTCTTGGAGTTGCGCGTTCTGAGACAGCTTTCCATCGACTCTCTTTACCACAACACCACAACACCAATACATAGCGATCAACACCCATAATCATAGGCGCAACCAATCCTCACCCATACAACACAAACAACTGCGCACACCGCCACAATGCCCGGCCTCCGCAGCACAGTCGACCGCCTCGACAAGCCCTCGTCGTACGCAACCGCAAAGGTAATGCGCCCACTCCTCCCGCCCTCTCCCCTCCGCGCCTAACAAAGCCACTCCCAGAAACGCCGCCGCGACCGCCGCGACATGTCCCCCTCCCAGCGCTCCCCCTCCCCCGAAGACAAACTCCGCAACGCAACCACGCTCTACGTCGGAAACCTCTCCTTCTACACCACCGAAGAGCAAATCCACGAGCTCTTCTCCAAATGCGGCGAGATCAAGCGCCTGGTCATGGGCCTGGACCGCTTCCAAAAGACGCCCTGTGGCTTCTGCTTTGTCGAGTACTACACCCACCAGGATGCGCTCGACTGCATGAAGTATATTGGCGGCACCAAGCTGGATGAGCGCGTTATCAGGACGGATTTGGACGAGGGGTTTGCTGAGGGGAGGCAGTATGGGCGCGGGAAGAGTGGAGGGCAGGTTAGGGATGAGTATCGGAATGAGTATGATCCGGGACGGGGAGGTTATGGGCGGGCGGTGGATGAATATCACGAGGCGTAGGAGGGGTTGGTGCTGGACGAGCGAGTGTGCTGGGGATATGCTGGGCGACACCGACAGCCATGGCGCGAGGAGTTTGGAGTTCATTCAACGGGCATAATCATTAGTCTAGGATCTACATGCTCACAGGCACGATGCGTGCCGTCTAATGCCAAAAATTATACAAAACACCGCCCATGGTTCATGCTTCATCACACCTTTGTCCGATGCACAAGCTCAAACTCCCTCCTCCTCTCCACCGCCTTGACAACCTCACCCAACCACCACCCATGTATCCTCGCATCAGCCGTCAACTCGGGATGAAAACTACACCCAAACACATTGCCCTGCCTCACCGCAATAATATCCTCGTGCCTCTCCCCATCTCCCTCGTCAGTATCCAGCGTCGCCATAACCTCAACCTCGGCACCCAACTCCATCTTCGCCAGCTCATCCCCGGGCGTCTGACTCGGCGCCACAATCGTATCCTCGCGGCCCTTCTCGCCCTCCTGTTCACCCTCATATTTATGCGGGAGGATCTTCTCCACAACAGGCGCACGAATGAATACGCAGTTAAAGGGGTCCTCGACCTTTGCATCATCTCCCTCCTTGTTCCCATGACCAGACGAGAGAAACGGTAGATCCAACGGCCTAACAAAACTCTCCTGCTGTCTCCCAAAATGATTCCGTCGAACCCTAACATCCAGTCCGCCCACCAACTCCTGCCCCCCCTTCTTGGTCCGATTCGCACTCTCGGCCAGCAGTATGAGACCCGCGCATGTGCCCCATGTCGGGCGGCGCAGGGTCTTGACAAAGGAGCGGAGGGGCTCGAGGAGGTGCGAGCGTGTTGCTACGAGGGCGATTGCGGTGGATTCGCCGCCGGGGATGATGAGGGCGTCGCATCGGGACAGTTCGGGGGCGGTGCGGACTTCGAGGAGGGAAAAGGTGTGGGTGGGGTGGGAGAGGGTGGCGGTGCGGAGGAGTTGGATGTGTTCGCTGAATGCGCCTTGGAGGGCGAGGACGCCGATTGTGATTGTGATTGTGGTGGGTGGGGTGGAGGGGGGGTGGGGGACTGTCATTTTGTGTGTGTAGGGGACGCCGTAACTCCGAGGTATATGAAGAAGAGAGAAGAGAGAAGAGAGAAAAGGAAAGAATGAGAAGGAATTGGAGGATACAGGCAATTGCACGTTTGGCAAGGAAAGAGGCGATACAGTCACGTTCGACTACGACTCTGAAAAATAACCTTATCGATAGGAAAAGAAGCTTGTCATCCACAGACACACCAGACGAGCCAGGGTCCGCAGTCAGCAACCACAAAGCATCATCACTACTGGCTCTGGAACCCCGCGCATGCCGTGGATAGCCTGCCTGTGCAACCACACAGGGCTGACCCGTTTCCCGACGGCTGACTACAAGCATCCTACAAAGCCGAGCTGCAGTCGCTTGCTCCGTCTTGTTGCCTTGTTTGACCATTACCAAACAAGCGTCGTTTTCGTTAGCCTATCTCCAATGCTCCGCTCGCTTTAGAACCGGCTAGTCACGACAATACGCATTCGGCTACAATGTCCACGGCTACTGTGAGTGGAGACACGCAACGCCGTCTCACGTGCTGGCTATTGGACACACGTTCGATATGGCCTGGGACCAAGATTACAGACTCAGCCTCAGTAAACTTCCTTCAACCCATCTCTCCATTAAACCCAAATCTAATCCCAAGAAACAGGCCAGAGAAGCCTTGACCCTGATAACCCCCGAAGAACAACAAAATGTCACCCGCAAATACCACATTGCCGACGCCCGCATGTCCCTCGCCTCCGCCCTCTTAAAACGCCTCTTCATCCACCACACCCTCTCCCTCCCCTGGTCCTCCATAACCTTCTCCCGCAAACTCAACCCCAAACACGGAAAACCCATTGCCCTCCTCCCCAACGGATCCCCCGCCCCCGTAGAATTCAACATCAGCCACCAAGCCGGCCTCGTCGCCCTAGTCGGCTGCTCCACTCCCTCCATCGACCTCGGCGTAGACATAGTCTGCGTAAACGAACGCAACGACCTGCGCACCATTTCCCAAGAAGGCTTCGACACCTGGATAGACATGTACGCCGAAATCTTCTCCCCCGAAGAATCCTTCACCATGAAATATAGCGGTCTATCCTTCCCCCTCCCCGACGGCACACTCATCACCCCCGAGACCCTAGGCCGCCACGACCGCTGCTGCACGCCTGGTCTCCATCTCCCAATCACCCTGCCCAACGGTCAATCCCGCACACTGCGTTCAGACATCCTCATCGACGCCAAACTCCGCCGTTTTTACACGTACTGGGCGTACAAAGAAGCCTTTATCAAACTGGACGGTGAAGCGCTACTCGCTACCTGGATTCCGCGGCTGGAATTCAAAAACGTGCGTGCACCGGCAAGATGTAGTACGCATGATGGGGTGTGGGGAGAGCGGGTTAGCGACGCGGAGGTTTGGTTTAGTGCGGTGGAGGGTGGGGATGCGCCGAGAGGGTTGGGGGGGTTGAGTGGGTGTACGAGGTTGGAGGATGTGAGGATGGAGATTGTGGGGTTTCAGGAGGGGTTTATGGTTGCGGTTGCTGGGAGGGGGGAGATTGGTGGGGAGGGCTTGACGGGGTTTAAGATGTTGGATTTGGAAGGGGATGTTTTGAGTGTGGCTAGGTGTGCGTAGGTTTGGTAGAGGCGGGAGGTGGTGATGGAGTTGGGATGATGTAATGTGGTATGTATAGTAAATCCGTTGGTCAATGTCAACACATTACTATGCTTGCACTACAAGTAACTCCCGTGCTTCTATAATTACCAACTTTACAGGTTGTATTGCTTGTGTGCATAGTAGTTGTCGTTGTTGCTATTGTACCCAACCCATTTGCTACCTCATGCAGGCTTAAATCATGATATGGCGCTAACCGCATCGAGCATATTTGCATTTGATTTGGATCTTTGCATTCGATCCAAATCAACTCGCAACCCCGCAACACTCGGCCCGCACCTATCGAACAATTATTTTGGCAGTTTCTTCCAAGTTGAACAACGTGTTCACAACGCGTTCCTAGGTGACATGCGCCGGCGATTTGACTTCAGTTAACCCTTCTTCTTGACCTTGTTGCTGCCACAGACTTGATCGCAGTACCGTGTTAATTGCTGCAAGTTGTTCAAAGATAGGAGGGGCCGGATTAGCTTCCGACTAATTGCTTGCTCCAATAACATAATCCGGCCTGCTACCGGATCGGAATCGTGGATTGGTCACTGCCTGCTCACCATCTGGCCACTTTTCAACAGCCAATGCAGTACTCCCGAAACACTCTCACGCCCTTTATCGACTTGACTTCCCGACTCTTTCAACCAACGAAAATACCCTACCTTTCGTTAGGATTGGACTTGGTTTGATAGAGATATCGAGGTCTCTTCGATCCCGAATGTGGAGACCCATTTGCCAGCCTACGGGCCTGCCCTCAGCCTGGCCAGCAATCAAGTCCAACTGGATCAGCTTCCTCTCAGCCACCAGCAAAGAACCCAGCACGATCCTCGCCCCGAACCGAAAAACAGTCCAATGGAGCACCCCACCCGAGACAAACGCCCAAGCCAAGGAAAGCTTCCGCGACGACACACGTACACGCCTCTCCATCCAACGCGCCCTCTGCCGCCTCTGCGACTCCAAAGAAGCGCTTCTTGAACGCTGACCCCTACCCCCACGCCTCATGATGAACCGCAGCATCGACGCCTCAACCACCGCACCACTGACCGCCCTCCACCACGACTTCAGCAAACAACGGCGGTACAACTCCGTCTGGACATCTCTGATTTGCTTCCTGCTGTACTGCTACGACGACAGTTCGCTCGAAAAAATGGGTCTCTATTTATCCGAAGACATGCAGGACGACTTGATGGTTATCCAGCAAGCGCTGCTATACTAGGGTCCACCAGAAGGCAAGGGCATGTTAGAGCAAGAACTCCACACCTTCATCACAAACATGATCACCGACGTCTCCGCCGCCCCAGAAACAAACCCCTTGTCTTGGTGGACAACCGTGCTCGTGTATTCTGCGCTCGATTCAAAGGACAACAACGCCGATTTCATCAGGCAGGGCCCACTTTCGCTCAAACATCCTGCCCATGGATCTCGACGTGCAGCAGCGACTCGAAGGGGTCCTGCATTTTGCAAAAGTGTTTATCCTGGATTATGCGTTTGCGACGTAGAAGCCCGGGAACGGGGCATGGTTGCGCAAAGTCCAGGCTGGCTTGAATAAGGTGGATAATACGTGGATTGGAACGTATAGTAGTGTTCGGCCAGAGACTGCAGGTGATCAGCATGATGATCGGACGTGCGACTCGGAGGCTTGGAAGAGCGTGATTAAGCATTTGCAGAGGACGTTTGAAAGGTATTTGGTGAAGACCGAGGGGACGGCCATGTATTGGATTACGTTGGTGAGGAAGGAATTGATGATGCGCGATGGGCAGGTGGCTGGAGGCGCGGGGGATGGAAATGCACAGTAGGTGGTTGAGACTCTTTTTGCGTTTACGATTAGGTTAGGTAGAGTTGAGACATGTGCGGTCTTTCTGTTTTCCAACAGAGGACAGGGATTTGTGACATGGTTGCTTGGGATAGTGAGTACTATATCACAATGGTATCTACTAGCCCATGTACATTGAATTCAAGGGACAGAAAAAGTCCAAGGAAATGGGTAGTATAGCATTATATTGCTTCTTATTAACTTGAACGAATGTAAGTTTTCCTTGTTGCAACGACATAGTCCCCTTCCGTGTTGAACGGCTTAGACCATCTTAAGCTATAGATCCACATTCCACATCACCCTTTTACTACTCGTCCTCCACAATCTTCCCACACTATCCAGACACTGCAAACGCCTTGAGCCTCTCTGGAACATTGTCGCCCTCAACCCCATCCAAAAGCATCCCATTCAACTCCACAACCATATCATCCTCCATATCCTTCAAATCAAACCTCGTCCCATCACCCAGCACCAACGCATCCGCAAACACAGTCCCCGTACACTCCAGTGTGGGAAGTGCTTCGAGGTGGAATGTGAGTCGACTGATGGGCTGTTGAGTCTTGTTTACATATGCCTTTATTTCCACTCTTTTCACACTAACTCCATTGAGATACCTTCGATGCATCTGTCAACAATACCAGGAGTCGCCTTATGTAGTTAGTTGCAAGTACACCTTAGAGTGGCAGCGCGTCAACGTACCTTGGAAATCTTCACTCACGGCTTCCCCTGGCCTCCTCTGGTGTTGTATTAGTAGTGGCAGTAGTGAGGCTGTTGCAGCTATCACTGCCGTCACTGCCATTACTGCCCTCCCACATTGGGACAGAAGGAACAACCTCTCTCGACGGACCCAAAATCAGACATGAACCATCCTTCTGACAGCTCTCGTCTACTTTTTCGACAACAGGGAGCAAGCTACCATAGGTAGGCACTACGTGCAAAAACAAGAAAAGAATTAGGGTTCACAAGTATATCATAGCTCTTTTTTTGTACGGGACGCATGCCAATCTCGGCGTCGTCAAGGCTGTGTGTAGATGAGCGTAGTCTGACACACCGAGTAAGACAACTCAAATTCTCAAAATCAAGGGCAATGACAACGATGACGTGAGATCAATATAATCTCTAACCAAGAATCATAACAAGTACTAGTAATACAGCGAGCGGTGTCTCCACATTCCTGATTGTGCAATCGGTCAGCGGTTAAAAGCAATTCTGAATTCTCCATTGGGATCACGAAGGATCCTGAAGGATCGATTTCCGGACCAACCTTTGATTTTTGGTCTAGGCACCAATACGGCTCACGATTCAATGAAGAAAGTTGTATGTACTTCGGCTTGCTAAAAGAATGAAGTAATAGTAAGATGAAATGAATCGCTTGGGAGCAAAAAAACACCGCGCAACAACAAAGAAATAGAGGCGCGATTGACCCGAATACCGAGCAGGTTGCAGAGTCTTCCAGGTGTCTGGAGATTCTGCGCAACAGACAAGTTGGACAATTCTTCGTAAGGCGCGCAACCGGTGGCTTGTAAGAATGTCGTGACGGCGTGAAGTTGGGGCCTCCGAGAGATGCTCACTAGGCTGGAGACTCACAAGCGGCGCTACGCACGAGCGGGTAAGAAATCCAAAAAGTGTCGGGATATCTGAGCTAATTATTCAAGGGGAGGCTGGTAGTTGTAGAGAGCGTCGGGAGATGACGAAGAGAGTGCGCAGGGCGGCAGGGCTGGGGTAGCGGAAATGGGCACAACATACACACCCTCGAAATGGAGAATGAGGATGCAGGCTCCAGCGACGCTTTTGATCTAGGTAACAATCCTTTGTTGCAAATGTTTGAAGTTCGCGTAATGTTGCACGCGATGCTGAGCAGCGCGCATGCCCTCCCTGCTCGTATTGCTAGACCGTTCGGTTGGCTGCCGCCCGATTGAACGCCTAACTCGGCTGGCACCACGTCACGGATAGGCAGCACAGCTTTGATTAAATGTTGGAGAAAAACGATATATACCATAGACTTCCCTTAGTTCCTGCCTTTGTGCCATGCCGTCGTCTGGCCCCCCTTCTCCCGGCGTCAATCTTGGAAAATGACATAGTTTAACAGACCAGAGGCAAAATTTCAAGCGCTTGTTCAATTTCCCAAAGCGCATCCTGCTGAGGATCTCGCATCAATCGATTAGGTCTAGCCTAGCGCTTGATCCCAGCTGCATGTTGTGAACGGTCGTAGAGGACTTCACTCTGGCTTCTAGATCAACAACATGAAGTTTCGATACGCTCTCGGGGCCATCTGTGCCTCAAGTCTGGTACTACACGTATGCGCTATTGAGCTGGACGTTAGTTCGCCAGGTGGGTGGTATCTCGACTCTTGAATGTGCCTTGAGATAGCGCTAACGGACATAGACTCGATCAAGAACGCGGCAAAGGCGCTTTCGACGAACCTACGGAATCAATACACTGGCGACAGGCTGGGCGACGTCCCCGGTAACCTTCCAGCTCCATATTATTGGTGGGAATGCGGTGCCATGTTCAACGCGTTTATTGATTACTGGTATTATACTGGAGACGACCAGTATAATGCTATTACCAAGCAGGCACTGCAACATCAGATTGGAGACTACAACGCCTTCATGCCACCGAACCAAACCAAAACCCTTGGAAACGACGATCAAGCTTTCTGGGGCATGGCTGCCATGTCGGCCGCTGAGAACAAACTACCCGACCTCAAAGATGGGCCTTCATGGCTCTCGCTCGCCCAGGCCGTATTCCAAACCCAGCACAAACGATGGAATACGGAGAAATGCGGTGGTGGGCTTAAGTGGCAGATCTTTCTCACAAATCCTGGTTACAACTACAGAAACACTATTTCCAATGGGTGCTTCTTCAACATCGCTGCACGTTTATATAAGTATCTTGGAAATGAAACATACTCTGAATGGGCCGAAAAGACGTGGGATTGGGAACAGGCTATAGGACTCATAAGCTCAGACTTTCGTTTCTTTGACGGCACCAGCGACACTAAGAACTGTTCCTCGATTGACCACGTTCAATGGACCTACAACGCTGGTGTGCACATGTCTGGTGCCGCTGCCATGTGGAACGCTGTACGTGTACAACAGTACGGTCGTACTGAATGGACGCACATTTGCTGACATGATTCAGACTCAGAGCCAGCTGTGGAAAGATAGACTCCAAGGCATCGTCAGCGGAGTCGACGTCTTCTTCAAAGATGGCGTTATGAGCGAAGTCGCATGTGAGAACAATGGCTTGTGCAACAACGACCAGCGCTCGTTTAAAGCATACCTCTCCCGCTGGCTAGGATACACAGCAATTGTCGCTCCATGGACGCGCGACCAGATCGATCCCTTACTCAAGGCCTCAGCAAAGGCTGCTGCAGCCCAGTGTAACGCTGGTGAAGACCAGGTATCGTGTGGTCTCAGATGGATTGACAATGGTAAGAACGACGGCAGCGTTGGTGTTGGTGAGCAAATGGCTGCCTTGGAAGTAGTGCAGGCATTGCTCTATCCTACTGTCGATGGTCCGGCTACTAGTGAAAGAGGTGGTATGTCGAAGAGTGACCCCAACGCTGGAGTCGAGGCGCCCGATGATGATGGTTCTTCTGCTTTTGATTCCATCACTACTGGCGATAAGGTGGGTGCTGGTATTTTGACTGCCGTTGTAGTAATTGGCTCGCTTGTCGGCGCCTGGTGGATGATTGTATAATGAGTGTGCGTGCTCAGTGAGAGTTTCTTCTTCTGTTACATACATCCACTCGAGTGGAATGTGGGTCCGGAGAAGGGTTCTTTTACATACAAGTTGGCGTTTTGTGAAGCATTGGAAACCATCCATTTACAGTCAAGCAATGGCACAATATGCCGGGGATCTATACTTCTTACCATCCCTGTCACCTCATTTCGTAAGCGTTCCCGCTAGTTTATCGGCGAAAACACGTACGGGGGAGAGCTGAGGTTGATGACTAGGCGGTCTATTGTAAGGAACATTCCATCTATCTTCCCTCAACGCCAATTTGGAACTTGCCTCAACGCGATCCTTCTTAGATATCGCCCCAAAATCTCCCCTCTCCTCTCTTGTCCACCTCCTCTCCTAGCCAACCCAATGCTGCAGTGACTACATCTCCTTGCCTAGGTCCTTGACTCATAACCCACGGTTACCTTGTTGAACAAACACAATGGTTTGTTGAGCAATAAAATTTTGGACGTGAATAGGGTCATCACAAAGCCATGAATCCAATTACAATATCCATGTGATCTACAAAGCCCTCACATCGCAGCGCAATCCTACAACCTGGGCGACCGGCTTCGCAAACATTGAGACAATGAGGTCTGTCCTACCTTTTACTTCTACGACGAATAGTCTTGGTTGAACTGATACGTGGAAGTCCAGCGTATCGACGTTCATGTCATTGGTCTGCCTCGCCCTCCGTGCTAACCTTAACGACACTGAATAGTAATCACAAACAATGCTTACACAGCATCAAGAGCCGCAGAATTGATCCACCCGTCTAAATCTTCAAACACCTGAAGATCTTACAAATTTTCGTAAATGATTAGAGTGGACAAAACAATCGTGTATTAAAGCAACAATACTAATCATATATCTAAGCAATGTCGATTCTGTGCTAGCCGTACATCACCATACCCTTTGAGAACGAGTACTAAGGATCCTAGGCTAACCCTCTGGATTTTCAGGACCATAGTGGGCTTCCGTCGAAACCGTCTTACAGTTGAGAGTACTCTACTGCTCTCGTTACGTCCGTAAGATGCATAGGAGGATTTGGTGTGGAAAGTGATCAGTAAACTTGTATGGAGTGAGAGGAGTAGTTGGGGTACGCAATAACGTAATGGTAGTAGGAGACGTTGTATATACATGTCGAGATATTTTATACAAATATCCCGTGTACAGCAACTGCCAGACCCAACTTTAAAAACCCTCAACTTCTAGTACTCAATTTCTGCAAAACATATTCATATCTCACTCACCCGCTGCCATCGCTCCTAAACGATGGAACCATACAAGAACGTCCTCCTCATCGGTGCCGGTGGCTCCCTAGGCACCCCTATGCTCAACGCCTTTGCCGCACGCCCAGACTACACCGTCACGATCCTCACGCGCAACGACTCTACCGCTACTTTCCCGCCAGGAGCCCGCGTCATCAAAGCTATATACGTATCACTCAACTCGCTCATCGCAGCTTTCAAAGATCAAGACGTTGTCATCTCGCTCATCGGCGGCCACGCTCTCAACACACAATTCCTCTTCATCGAAGCCGCTGTCCGCGCAGGCGTCAAGCACTTCATACCCAGCGAGTTTGGGCCCAACTCGCGCAACGAGGAGTTTGCTAAGATAAACGATGTCGTGCTGCCTGCGCGTGCTGCTGTGGTGGATTTTCTGAAGAGTAAGGAGGGGCAAGGTGCTGGGCGACTCAGGTGGACGAGCGTGATTTGTGGTGGCTTCTTTGAATGGATGTTGTATGACGGTATGCTAGGGTTTGATTTGCCGAATAGGCATGTTACGTTAATTGACGGGGGTAATTCGCCGGCGACGTTTACGACGCTGGTGCTGCTGGGGAAGGCGGTGGTGGCGATACTGGATCATGCGGATCAGACGGCGAATCACTATGTTTTTACAGAGTCGTTTACAGTCTCGCCAAAGGAGATGCTCGAATGGGTGGAGAAGGTGGATGGGAAGAAATGGAGTGTTAGTCATACTACGTATGAAAAGGTGCTCGCGACGGGGAGGAAGGCGATTGAGAACGGGGATTTGTTTGGCATCAAGGATTTGACGAGGTCTGCTGCATTTGGGAGGCTAGGGCTTGGAGATGAACGGGGGAATGGGTTTTGGAATGAGCGGTTGAGTTTAGAGAAGGAGGATCTTGAGGAGGAAGTTAGGAAGGTGTTGAGAGATCAGGGGTTGTTGAAGGAGTAGGTTGCCGTAGACATTCGAGATATGACATATGAAAGTATTTTTTGGTAAACCAAGCTACGGTTCGCTTACTGTTTTTTGAAGAGTTCTGTTAAGAATGTGAATTTACATCTGAGCGATTACGATTGTTAGTGAACGCCGATTGTTGTTGTCGTGATTTGCCTCGCAACTTTTCGGATAGCTGCATCCGCTCCGGTGCCGGGCCCACACCGCGGCGAGCCGCAAGCGCCATACATTACTACCAACGCAGTTGTCCATCCACACTACGCTGGGATAAATGCAAGCTGTTAAGAAGAAGGGCTCTCCCAAGCAGCTACTGAAGGCTTCGTTCTGACCCGACACAATGGCAGAACATAAGCGACCAGGGGCGAGAAACATCCTCCCAATCACCACAGGCCAACACAAGCTCGCGCAGGAAACACACGGCACAGCACCGTCCAAATACACCAACGTGCAATTCCAGGGCTCAGTGATTATATTGCGGCGAGGTTGACGTTGCAGTAGGATGTCGACGGAGTTGTGCGACCACACGCGGCAGTCTTCGTTTTCGTCTCATGTGGCTGAATGGTTCCAAATTCCAAAAGCGCAGCACCCACTTGCAGCGTTTCGATCGCTTTGATCACGTCTTGATCACACTATCACGGCCAGAGTCGCGCGCGATGCAAGTCCTAAAGGCTCTTTGATGCGTGGAGCCTCGACTGCTACTGCTATCGAAGAGTCTGCGGAGTGGAGGTGGAGCAGTTGGGCGCTTACAGCAGTGCCTGGCCAAAGGCGCTGGCCGTGCTGCAAAGCCATCACACAGAGCCGACGAATCAAGGCAACCAGCGCCATCGCCTCCACGGACGCTATTCACCCCGACCGTCAAGTGGCGTCCCCTCCCGCCCGAGCAGCCCTGCATCCGAGGAGCTCAGTGGTTGATGTTCCCTGCTAAGCCAATATGCTAGTGCAATGCCTATTCGCTGCCTACTCAATGCTTCGAGGAGCTGACCTGCACAAGCTGGCCGTTCTGGCGGACCCAGTTCGCAGCTTTCATTCGCCCTAACATCCCTTTTGCGAGTCGACTGGTGGGAAACAGCATGGTCGCACAAGGCACTCCTGCAGCCCATAAGTGCTGTTGGCCCCCGCCACCGCACGCTGCCGGCTTGCGTCGTCTTGTCAGATTGTGTTACCCCAGGGCTTACGGGTTGTCGCATTGAAATAAGAGAGGGATATTCGCCATCGCCAGTGTCCTCGTTTTGACGTTGTTACCGCAATCATGTTCCGCCTTACCGAGTTGGTTTTCATCGTCGCGAGTTGGTCGCTTGCCTCAGCACACACCGTTCTCGTCTACCCACGATGGAGAGGAAACAACATCCACACCAACGGCACAGCGTCCGACACTGACCCAAGTATTGTCCCCGGGTCGCTTGGAATCAACTATGATAAAGAAAAAGATGCATATGGTTTTCCATATGGCATGCAGTGGATGTACCCATGTAAGTATCATTTGTGAGATTCATCGCAGTAAACCTAGCTAACGGCGACTCAGGCGGGGGTATGCCAATGTCACAGAACCGCACAAAATGGCCCGTAGGAGGTGGTGCGCTCTCAATTCAACCTGGATGGTTCCCTGGCCATGCGCTCGCACTTTTCTACATCAACATGGGCTACGGCAACGAGCCGCTCAACTACTCGCACACTATGCTTCCCGTCTTTCAAATCACCGGCCCTTCCAATCAGCAATACGAGGGCACATTTTGTCTGCCGCAGGTCCCGCTGCCAGCAAACTACACGCCGAAGGTTGGCGACAATGCGACTATCCAGGTCATTGAGCTGGCACAGCATGGTGCAGCGCTATACAACGTAAGGCTCTTGTGTTGCCCTTCTTATCAGTGCAGTCGCTAACATCAGATGATAGTGCGCCGACATTACTTTCGCAGAGCCGGAGGACGTACCCGAAGTTAACTCCACGAACTGCTTCAACTCGACCGATCCACACCAGGAGATTGGCTTCCAAGTCGTATACACCACCACATCATCACCAGCGCCTCACAATATCGTTGTCAACACATACGCATCGATATTAATGCCAGCGCTACTGGCTGCAGCGTCATGGATAGCGTGGCTTTGATCCCTGTTACTAAGACCTTGTTCAGTTGGGACTTACTGCTTTGGCACGGCGTTTGGGCGCGAAGATATCCTGTTTCTTAGTCGTCATGCGATCCTAGTTGGGACGTTCATTTTCACCACAGATTTGGATTACGCAAGAATAGGCTGGATACACTCCTTCGATAGAGCAAGGAGACAACATGCACGAGCGGAGTGCTATACCAAATATCCGTATTAACAATTCAAAAACTTGGAATATGATGTTGGCCTTGATTCACGCACCTCTGTCAACATGGGCATAAGCTTATGCCATTGTTTGCGCAATGCTAACATCAGCAAGAGATTCGCGTCTTGGAGTATGGCAGCTGCAGTAGCTGCAGCTGAAGATAACATTATAACCCTCAAGAACATTTGCAACTCGAAATTGCGTGGCAACTCCACGAATATGGACATACGACTGGGGAAACAGACACATAGCTAAAGAGGTCTGCACACTACGAGAAAGACCAGCAAGCGAAGACGTTCTCATCGGAACAGCTCTCTTCTCACCTTTTGCTTTTCTCCCTCCTCGAAACTCTCTGTATGATGAAATCACAAGAAGCCGCTGAGGCGCTCGGAGAGTCCTCAAGGAATAGTGCGCCTGGTTCTTAGCTACAACATTCCTCTGCTAGGAAGGAACCGTACGAACCGATGGATTGGCGTACAGCCTTTAAGCGTGCATGTCCGCACGAATTTGTGAAGTGAGCATATTGCTACAGTATTTCATCGCGAATGCAACGAGCCACAGATGTCAGAAGGAAGGCACTTCTTCATTTCTTCGTATCTCGCTTATGAATGACTACTGGCGCGCAAATATGGCCTGCGAAGGGCAAAGGCCTTCGCCAGACCCTTTTGCCAAATACATGAAAGCCCCTCCATGAACATTGATACTATAAGAATGGTCGTACTGTAGAGCACACGCACACGACCCCTCGAAGCTCGCCGCCTTGCGTGTTTCCGACCCACCATTCCGACCATTCCGAACCCACTGGACCCTGCCGCCAAAATTCCAGCCCGCCCACCACCAACACCAACACCTACGCGCCGAACCTTTCACATCCACAGATCTACGCGCCCATGCACGCCGCACCTTATATTAACGACTGTGACATTCGCTCCTGGGGTTAGCACTCTACAATTGCCGTGTGTGACGATCCAGAGTATGCGCCACCATTGTTCGGCACTTGCGTGAGAAGTATCGCATTGCGTCGCATAAGGGCAAAAAAAGCGGTATGGGACGAGGGCGCGTGAAGAGACAGGCGGTGGAGAGTGAGGATGGGTGGACTGTGATTACGCATGGGTTGAGTGGGTTGTCGTTGGGGAAAGGTGAGAAGAGAGATGGTAAAGAAAGGGAGAATGGTGTGAATGGTATGCCTGGGACGGTGGATGGGCTCACGGCAGAGACACTGCTTGTAGACTTCAAGAAGCGGCAAGAGCGGTGGATGGATACAGAGTGTGCGAGGCATCTGCAAGGGCTCCTCGAGAAGAGGAAGTGGAAGGTCAAGGAGGCTGTGTGCATAGGCATTGGCAGTTTTAGTAGGGATTGGGAACATCGACATAGGAGTATGTGGCAGCTTGTGCTGTTTTTTGATGTTGTTGAACAATGTAGGTATACCTTTAAGTTTGCTAAAGGCTTTTCTCTAATGTGCAATATAGTGCGAAAGCAGAACCTCGAGGTCAAGCTTTACGCGCAAGAACCTGCTTTCACTGCCATCGATGTATCGTTCCTCAAGAGCCTCGATATTGAGGTCGTCGAAAGCGACGTCGAGTCACATATTGATGCGCGCGCCTTCGTATACTCGCCCTTCGTAGACTGGTATCTGTTGCTGCCTACATTCCTCCAAGATCGGGATCCAGAGCTATATGTTGGCAACGAGATCTTGGACGATTACAAAACATACGCCCAGACTGAGGATAAGAAGAAAAAGCTAGAGGAGTGCAACAAGCTAGGACAAGAGTTCTTGAAGCACAGAGAAACGGTCAAGCTGAAAGAATTCGACTTGCATGCGCATGCTCTCAACGGAATGGTGGTATACTGGAAGAAAGATCTTGAAGATTCAAACGAAGACCACAAGAAGACTCAAGATGCGCCAAGTTGAAATACATCATATTCAAGGCTCTGTCAGATGTTCTGGTGTCCCATCCACTCCTACGATATCCAAGTGGATTAGACAGCGCCCCAACGCGCCGCATACCGATCATTCTCAAACTCAACATTCCTCTCATACTCCGCTCGATCCGCGATAAAAGACGCCATCTCTTCTCCAAAGACCTCCGCAATCCACGCAAACGCCAGGTCAATTCCAGCGCTAATCCCAGAGCTCGACCAGACATTACCATCAACGATCCATCGCGCCTTCGCAACCCACTTTACATTGGGATGGTTGGCTTTGATCTGGTCTGAGTGTCAGAAACACTTTCTCCACAAAGCTCAAAAGGGGGGAAAGGAAGGTGTGAGGATAAAAGTCAAAAGAACCCACGTTATTGAAATCCCTCTTATTCGTAGTTGCCCTCCTTCCGTCCAACCCTCCCGTCCTCGCCAGGATTTCACTCCCCGTACAAACGGTTAACACCCACTTTGGCCCCTTCTCTCTTCCAACGTCTCTACTCTTCAACCATTGCACGCATTGGTCCAGTACCTCTACCTTGTCTTCATCACATGCGCCATTTCCGCCAGGTATCAATAGGACATCCAGGTTCTTGGGCGCTGTCTCGAAAGTATGCGTTGGCACGATGGATTGTCCGATAGAAGAGCCGGCTGTGGTGTGTCCGCTGGTACTGGTTGAGACTGGAGAGAGAGAAGATGCGATTATGGAAAGCGTGATGGGGTGAGAAGTGCCAAGGATGTTGAAGGCGTCCATTGGGCCGGCGAAGTCGAGGAGTTGGAATCCGGGGAAGAGGAGGACGCCGATGTTCAGGGGGTTGGGTGGGAATGCCATGCTGAAGATTGTACTGTAGCTTGAAAGTGGGATGAAGTGATTGTAATGGTTGTGAACAGGGTCAAAGTGTCGATGGTGTTTCTTTGCAGGTGCAGAAAATGGATAATATTTGTCCACGTACCAAAAAATCTACTAATTGCTCAGTGTAAGTAACTTTGTTACAAGCTGTGAACTCGAAGAACAGTCATACCTCGGGAGAAAAAGGGAGATCTTAGTAAGCATTTTTAGTCTGAGTCTTGGTATTGCGCAGAATACGGAACACGCCATTCCAACAACTATCGTGATGAGAATGAGAGTCACAGCTGGCCTGCTAGTTGAACACTGTGATGGTCATAACTGATCTTTTTATACAAGATCCAGCTTTGGCCATCATTTACTTGCGCATATCTACACAATACCATTCATATGCACCCCCTTCTCGTCCTGCTGCTGTACCGTCAACATTCCCCTCGCCCTCTCTATTCTTTCCTTTGTCAAAACATAACTCTTCGGCAAATCACCCTTCTGCACCATCTCCTTGCTCAGCACTCCAAAATCCTTTCCTCCCAGTTCCCCGAGCACCATATCAACCACCGCCTTCCCGCACAACGTGCCATTCGGCATGCCGTGCCCCGTGTACCCTCCACAGAGCCACATACCCTCTTTGTCAGGCACTTTGCCGACCCAAGGGTGGTCATCACGACTGTAGCCCATGATGCCTGTCCATTGCGCGGCGGCTTGTAGTTCTTCGACGCCCTCTGTTTCGCCTCCAAGGTCGAGGACTTTGAGGAGTGCACTACGAAGGTAGGCGGCTGAGCCTTCATCAATCACAGTGTCATCAGAGATACCTATGCTTGGGAAATTGCCTGCTCCTCTACCGCCACCGAACATCAGGTGTCCTTTGGGGTTTGGAACACCTTCGAATGGTCGTTGAATGAGGTAGTCGTCGTTGTTGGCAGGTTGGCCGAGTGCAGCGACCATGCCGTGGGAATCGGGCAAGAGAGTTGATCCTTTGGGTGGAAGGAGAGCGCTCATCTCGCCGCGGACGGGGACGATGAGATCTGCAAAGTGAGGAAGGAGAGCGGATGTGTAGCCGTTCGTCGCGAGAATGACAGTCGAGGATGTGATGGTACCACGAGGTGTGTGCATAGTATGCTTTCCACCATCAGACGTGATTTTATTAACCGGTGTTGTTGTCTGCAAATTGATTTTCCCTTCCTTGACTAGCTTCTCCAGGATGAAAGTCACCAACTTGTATGGCCACAGGCTCGCGGCTCCCTCACTCAGTGTCGCTCCTACGCATCCTTGTGCCACACGGTGCTTCTTGAACGAATCCGCGTCCTTGAGCACTGTAACACGCCGAGCGATCTCTGGAGCGACTTTCTGAAGATGTGCGATTTCCCGTTCGGCCTCTTGCATAGCTTCTGGCGTCCAGAATGTGCGGCAGCCCGACACGTCGCGCCATTCGCAGGGAACGTTGTGAGCCTTGATATAGGAGCGTACGGTCGCGACATTCTTGAGCTCGAACTCTGCGACGTCAGAGGAGCGATCGAAGAGGAGTGGTTGGCAGTGTCCGCCGTTCTGTAGGTCTGTTGTTAGCATGTTTTGCTCCATATGCGATCAAGTTGTCAAGGAGTCATGCATTGACGTTGCTTGAGATGCACTCACCCTTCCAGTAGCGCACCAGCATGCTTCTCTGGCCTCGAGCAGCACAATGCTCTTTCCTTTCGCTCGCTCGTCTTCTGCAAGATATCTCGCCGCAGATGTACCCGTTATGCCGCTTCCCACGATCACAATATCTGCCTCAGCAGGCAGCTCCTCTGTGGTACGATGACCGAGGAGAAACTCATTTGGTTCACTGTGCCAGAATGAGTTGGTCGATGTTGGAGTCGGGATGGAAGCGCGTTCGTGCTTCATGATCGCGGGTGATCGGTTCAGGCTTGGAGATTTAATGGATCGGTGGCAATTCAAGGATGCTTGAGACGAGCCGATGGATATATAGAGCAGTATTTTGAGTCATCAGAATAGCGCGCTTATGACTTTTCGGAATGCGCAACTCTGTGTCGGCTCAACATGAAGCTTGCGGTGTTGCTGAGGGGTAGTGGGTCAGATGCCTTCGGAATAAGATAGCAACTGTACACCAATTGATAGGTCAAGTAATCCCGATAACAGGCGTGACTGTCGATGGAGTACGCCGGATCATGGTATTCGCAGTCGACATGTTCGCGTCCGATAATCGAGGAAAGAGCACAGCGTACAAGAAGACATGAAGGTACTCGCTGAAGCGGTGAGACGGCCTTGCTTCCTGCCGGGTTCGGAACGGCGGCCGCGACTCGCAGGGCTGACTAGGTCAAGGGGCAGTGCACGCTGTTCCTTGGGCTAGGACAACTCTTTCTCTGCATTCTGCCTCTAAATGAACATCTCGCGAGTTCGTCAACGACGATGTTGTTACACGGGACAATCTTCCTTGTGCGAAACGTAATCGGTCCCAGTCCAGAGATATATCACCTATACAGCCGTTGCGGTAGGTTTCAAATGAACGCGCGCGCGCAAAACGGCACATTTTTATTTGGATCATTATAAGAAACTAATATACAGAACCATATTGAGCACACTTCGTCGCAATCATGATATTACCGAGTCCAGCTTCAAAAACACAAAAGGAACCGATCACGATCCTTTACCACGAAAAGTCATCACCATACTCCATAGTCACGACCCAGTAGTCAACTTTCAAATTCCCAAGCGACTGCACCCTTTACGCTTGCGCATTCAACTATCATGACCCTTTCCTTGATGAAGTCAAGTCTCGAACCGTTTCCCTCACCGATAATCCACCAAACAGCCACTCGTTCGAATGTCGTCCTCTCCACGGATCACTTGCACTCCTCCCCGTCGCTTCAAGGCCTGGTCTTGTTTCGTTCGTTTTCGCCGGTGGCATTGGTGACTTGGAGCGTTTGCGTGAGACAGGCCCCTTGGACCGACTCCTTGAGCGACCCCGAAGGCGCTGTGTGATGGCACCGAAGAATTGGTTTTCGGTCGGTGAGGCGACCTTTGGTGAAGTGGGTGAAGTAGTGGATGATGGCGAGAGTTGACCAGAGGAGTCTGATGTTTTGGAGGAGATGGAGTTTGTGCGAAGAGGAGGCGGCATGGGTTGGGACTGGGAGCCCATTGTGATGATGGCCTTCGTATCAAACAGACTGGCTGAGTTTGAATGTGAAGCTAATCGTATAGACCAAAGAGAGTATCTGTTGATAGCGGTACAGTGCAACGACTAGACTAAGGAACAGTGTGAGAAGGAAGCTGACAATGCGGCTCAATCTCACACGCAGTCAGCTCAACTTTATACCACTCATCCTACCACGCCATTATTTCCTCATCCTGTGTCCTCCCAAACACCCACAACTTGGCGCATATTCCTCCCCAGTATGGGCAGTCGGTGTACTTCGTGCTCCAACCTCATCAAACCCACCTTTTATCCAATCAAACACCGCATAGCAAGAGCGGGGCTACAGTTCCCCAAGTGAACTCACCGTCTTCCATCTCAATTGGGTGACCCACATACGACTGCAAGGCCAGCACATCTGCACTGCAGCCGAAAGGACTAAGCTGTGATAGGCAATAGGGCTGGCTGGGACCAGTCACAGGATGGTTCGCCGGGTGGATGCCTGGATTCCAAGATTTCTTGTGTAATCGGGTAGTTCATTACGGATTCCCGAACCCCATCTGCGGATATACCGAGCTCTTCGGCTCTGCTCAACATTGTGCAAGAAATATTGGAGCTGAGTGACGCTGCCCAAATTCTTACCGTTGTGATGTAAACATTCTGGAGGACAACGTTGATCGGCATTGTGTCCAGGAATAATGTAGAATGTCATCAAGTGCAGGAGGAATACTACTTACTGACTTATCGGAGGCTCTGCATACATGGCATGCGCGGTGCACAATTCCTGTGATCATGCACTTCGCTGACCGGTTTCCTTGGCGAAGTTCTCCAGTGGGAGATTTGATCTTCTTCGGACATGGCCGCTGCAATACCCCGCTCGAGACGTTTGGCCAGGTCGCAACGCTTTCCCAAAAAGATCAGTCTGGTAACACTTTCAGCCGCTCTATTTTACTAAGCATGCGTTACCGAAAGCCAGCTTGATGCGAAGCTGATAAAGGATGTGATGGGCGTGGCGCGTGAAACTATGGCGCCTCATTCACGCACGTGACCCCATGACCCACAGCAGCAAAAATATATTTTCACAACGTTGCAATCGAGAGAAGGATGTTGTGCATCCTCCGGGAGTCGAACCCGGGCCAATTGCTTGGAAGGCAATTATCCTACCGTTGGACCAAGAATGCTTGATGGAAAATTTAAGAGGTATATGGTAAATAAAGTAAAACATTTGAGTCAACTACAGCGCTGCGCTGATACTATGCACCTTCAATCCATTGCAATACTTACCAGGACGTTAGCCGGCGTAATCGAAGTATATTATAGCTCGGTTAAAAGTTTTCAACAATACATTAGCCCCCTTTGTGTTCGCTTACTGCACTATAACTGACTCGAGCATTCCATCAAGCACCCTACACAAGCGAGACAACGAATACAGCAAGTGGATGACCTGTGCTGTCAATATTTAGCACAAACTAATCTCGTGTACATGTGATTACAATATATTGGCAAACCAACCTAAAACGGCTATGCTCTTCATTACAAAGAATGAGGGCACCTGATCCCGCCTCACCTCGCATTCTAGTCTGGACATGTACTCGAACAATATATTGCACGTCGACATCACGATGGATAGCGCGATCGCTGAGAAGCCGTTGTATCTGTATGGCTTTTGAGGAGCATTGCCTGGCAGAAGTATAACGGATCCTGGCGGAGCAACTCCACACAAATGTATATCAGCTCTGAGAGGAGGAAGAACATACCAGGAATACTGAACGGCAGGCAATATTTTCGGTAAACGAGGGTCATTCGATTGGACCTTCTATTCGCGGAGGTTATCGAGGTAAGCTAGTGTGCAGCTCTTTTTCCTGTGATGCGGAGCGCAAAGTTGCGAACATGATATCGATGTGAACAAGAGACGGATTTCACATGCAGTCGATAGAAGTGGTGTAATGTAATCAAAAGGCCAATTTTAACGTTTAGCAGGCCGTGGCTTGTGGTCGTCTTTACATGTCATTACATAGCAGCGTGTTGTTACTACACTGCAGATCTTATTCTACCACCGCGTGCGGCGAAAAGCGTTCATCTAATCTCTGCCCATGAAATACAATCGACGAGTCAAAGCTTGAAAGCCGACCGTTACATGTCGTCCTTGAACTATGTGTTTGATGACATCAGATTGTCATAGCTTCTTTGAACTCCACACGCGCTCTACGGGCCCCGCGCGCCGTGATAACATGCCAGACCTGTACTCAGCCTTGTCATCCCAAGTAATACGCCGTCATCACTCTGGCCTGTAGTAGGGCTTGTAGTAGGAAAAAGACATCGAGGGGCGCGAGACTGAAGCAGGCTGAACAAAGGATGCATGTGATGTCGCGTCGCGAGGAACAAAAGGATTCTGGAAGTTTACAGGTTCAATCTAGCGGCCGATGTGGTCATCCTGGCTGTGCTCATGCATGCTACTCTCAAACGGGTTGCGGTGATTCCGCCGACCTGGAGCAGGGGAGAGGTGCGACCAGGGGTCCTCGAGAAAGACAGAATCAGGTTGAGAGGTGCCGTCCATTTGATAGGGTACGCCGGCGATGTTGGAGCTCCAAGGATCAGATAGTAAATCTTGACGAGGTCTTGCCGTCCTAAACTGTTGTCCTGGGCTCTGGTACGGCAGGTGATAGTTGTCGTTAACTCGAGGGATGGCTGGCCTCGCTTATTGTACAGAAAATTTAATCTGACACTGCGTACAAAAATATCGAGGTTCACAGTTCCAAAAGGCTCTGACAAGATCGTTTGCTGACACACGGTCCTTCACCTCGAAGGATAACATCTTGGACGTCTCTGAGCGTACGACTGCGAGCCAGTTGTCCATTGAGTTTTCCAGATCCGTCATCAGTAACGAGACAATGGTGTCAATGTGTTGGCAGTAAGGCGTTACGTTTGTTGGTAAGGGACAGGTGCCGAGAGCGTTGAGGATCTCAATGAACACACAACCAAGAGAGAAAATATCGGTCTTTGAGCTCCTTGGAGAGTTGTTGTGGGCCTCTGGCGCCATATATCGGCGCGTCCCCGAATGCGACGGTCCTGTTGTGACACTTCGCCCTACGGCACCGTAATCGAGCGAAGACCCGAAGTCTGTGTATATCAAAGTACCGTTGTGGACTAGGATATTGTGCGGCTTGATGTCCTTGTGGCGGATACTTTGGGTATGCATGAACTGTAACCCACTCACTAGACAGCCAAAGGATAAGTATAGTATGTCGAGGCCGCTCTGTGAGATTGAGTGATCGACCGCGTCTTGTATAAGCACATCAAGTGAGCCGTGGCTGGCGACAGGACTCAGTATTAGACCTACTTCGCGTCTGCCGATATAGGAAGCGAACACTTGTATGATGTGATGGTGGCGGGTCAGGCGGTGCATAACCTTCAGCTCGTTGTCGAAGATTCGTCTCATTTCGAGTCGTGAACCATGGAATTTGATGACCTTCTTCGCCAAGGTAGCACCAGTCCGTATGTCCCGTACCTCCTCGACATTTGCACAGCTACCATGCCCGAGATTCCTGATAAGAGTGTAGGGCAGCTCGTCGTTGTCTTCAAGCAGATAGGACTGGCCTTGCTCGATACGCAGCACACGTGGTGCAGACATGTCTTTGTTCTTTACGTGAATCGTAGCCGCCAACTAGCCTTCGCGATGTAGTCGCTTCAGATGTTCGGAAGAATCTCGTAGATCGCGTGTGGGGGGCTCACACAGGCCTCGGGCAGCGTTGTTTCCACGTAATGACGTCCAACGTGATGCAATAGAGCCCACAAGGTAAGGTGTCCGAGTACAAAGCGAGGGAGTAAGGCTGTCCGATGGACATCTGAACTGCTAGGCGTTGTTAGAGTTGTCTAGAATCTTGGACCGAGCTGCGATACCACCTTCGACTTAGATTACGCCGAGTCAAAGCGTGGTTGATGCATTTCCCAAGAGATGCGAGTGAGAGAGGATAGACGAGGGAAATGGTGTAGAGACAGAGATGCTCTGCTGGCGCTGCGCAGTCACAAGGCTACGAGACTGAGCTCAGCTGTCGTAATTGGCTCACCCGGACAGTGACGAAAACAAGGCAGGAGCGAGGCTGAGTCCACGCCACAGATCTGTGCTATATCCTCGATCAGACAGTGCATGGATTACGATTGATGATTAAATACCACAGGAGTAGTTACATCCGGTAAGTCTCATCCATCTGATGTTGATATGACTTCCCATAAGTGGGCAAAGTCGAGAGTATACCTCATACTATGCCAGCTGAAGAGCCAAAAAGTCTCAACCGCCTACATACAGGTATCCAAGCACGTAACATGTTATAAACGCATAGCTGCGAGACTCTCTTCTTTATACGTTCCTCACATCAGAAGGAGCACTGTACTGGCCAGATCTATGCAGGAGTACGCAAGCCCAGTCTGCCGCGTGCTCCCATTCAGATCTCGCATTCCAAGTCGTTCCGACAACATTGCATTTGGAGTTCATGTGCATCTCTAACATGGCCCGCAACATCGCCATTCGTGGAACCTCCGGCTTCAGGACTTCTTCGTACGCGTACTCCTTGTCGCTTTCGCCGGCGCAGCTCGAGCCTGACTAGCAGCCGTAGGCGCATCGAACGACCTCGTCGCCCTCTTCTTCACCACTCTTGTAGCACCCTCGGTATCATCCTCCTCCTTGTCGTCCACCTTACGTTTCAACGAGCTCTTAGCACTCGACTGAACAGTTCGTGTGGTGGTCGCCGAAGCGCGTATACTTCGACTCGCTTCAGATGACGGCGGGGTGGGTGGACGCTCGCTGTTGCTCGCCGCAACTGGTGACTTTGGTTCATCTTCTGTAGCATCCTTGTTCGCGTTGCGTTGTTGAGCCACCCACGAAAGTAGATTCTCCTCTGCGTCTGTGTCGTCTCCATCGTCTTCGCCTTCGAGCATGGCGTCTGCCATTTCTCCTGCAATGTCATCGCCTGCATCTTTGTCGCTTGCCATGCGCATGGCGAATTGGAGGAGTTGCTGAGGGTCCATGCCGCTCAAAGGGCCTCCTGCTGAAGCCAGTTGGCGTTGTAGAGCTGCCATCAAGGCTTCTTGGCTGATCGCTCCGTCTGCTTCGTCGTCTTCCTCGTCCACATCGGCGTCCTCTCCTTCCTCGCCATCTTCGTCGACGTATGGTGGTGAAACTGGCGCAGGCGCAAATGCGACTTTGCCCTTGCCTTTGCCTGGCCTCGGTGGCCTGACGCTTGGTGACTTGGCCGGCTTTTCGGACGGCGATGCACGCGACCAATGTGGTGTGTTTGCCAGCTTTTCTCTCCAATCTTTCAGGAGTGAATAGGACGGCGCGTTGTCATCCAAGACTGCAACCGCTGGCTCGCGCTCCTTCTGAGACCGCCAGACAATAGGCGAATGTTCTAGGCGAGTCGCATCAGACTCGACGTCAGTGCTTCCCACCAGCCTCCTCTTGTTGCTGCGTGTTTGCTCGGTCGCGCGCTTCCTCTTCTGGCCAGTCTTTGCACCCTTGACGTCGTGCGCGACGGTAGCTGTATCATCGTAGCCGTCTGATCCATACTCGATGTCGTTGAAGTAGTCGAAGCGATCCCATTCCGCAGCGTCGTCATTGTCGCCGTAAGTAGGGGGTGGTGATGCGACGGCATGTTCGGCCAAGTCGTCTGCCGCCATGTATTCATCCTCGACGTACAGCCAATCGTCGCCATAGTCGGAGTAGTCGTCGCCGTAATCACTCATGATTCGTAGCGTCTGAGAGTAAGGAGAAGGAGAAGGAGAAGGAGAAGGAGAAGGAGAAGGAGAGTGGTGGTGAGGCGAGAGTGGTGCAGCGACAACGTTGCGCTTGATGAACAACAGCCACTAACCCCCATCGCCATTGCGCACTGTGCCACGACGACAAACACGACGAATAGCCATGCGCCATAAACTCAAGGTAACGAGCCACAGTGCTTACTTACTCGAGTCTGCGCAATCTCATTCACCCTCACCTTCACCCTCACCCACGTCTGCGCACTGTGGGCGCCTTCCCCATCGAGCCGTTGAAGCACGGAACAGCCCGTGTTTACAAAGTCCTTGAGCAGAGACGAGGCGCGCCATTCCCCGCGGATTGACAGCGCCAAGCGCCACCGCGGCTGTCCCCCCAAAGCCGTGTGAAGCCGCACCGAGGCACCACGGATGCATCCTGCCACAAGACAATGGACTTTTGCACATAGCCTCTGCAAATATTAGGCAGTTTGCTTTCTCCCATCTACGCTTTAGAACAGTGAAAAGAAATATGCGTGCTCTCCGAAAGTCAACCAACCTCTCCCGCCGCCTGCTTGCTAGCAATGGCACGCGGTACAACTCTACGGCTGCACAGCCTGCTAAGGCGCTTACTTCCGTGCTCATTGCTAACCGGGGGGAAATTGCATTGTGAGAAATTTCTGATTCATGCGAACAAGTGTGAGACTAATCGAATCACCAGACGAGTTGGCCGGACGGCATCAGAATATGGCGTCAAGACCACAACGCTATACACAGACCCAGATGCACATTCACAACACGCCCTGAGCTCGCCATATGCTGTGAACCTGGGAGATCCGTCTGCTTATCTCGATGGGGACCGCATCATTCAAATTGCGAAAGAGCAGGGCTGTCAGGGCATCCATCCTGGGTATGGCTTTGTATGCACTCTCTCATCACAGCTCCAGACCATTGCTGATAGCATCATAGCTGAGTGAAAACCCAACGTTCGCGAGAAAATGCACAGAAGCTGGTATCACATTCATTGGCCCGCCATGGCAAGCCATCGAGTCCATGGGCAGTAAGAGGTAAGCCATAAGAAACTCATCAAAGCAGGCATATCACTGATCTTCTTCAGTGAGTCAAAGAACATCATGACTAAAGCGGGCGTCCCCTGCATCCCCGGTTACCATGGCTCAAATCAAGATCCCGAGCACCTCAAAGCTGAAGCCCTGAAAATCGGCTACCCAGTCCTCCTCAAAGCCGTCAAGGGAGGAGGTGGAAAGGGCATGCGAATTGTCCAAAATGAAGCCGAATTCCACAGCCAACTCGATTCGGCCAAATCCGAAGCCCGCAACTCTTTTGGCGACGAAGTCATGCTCGTTGAAAAATACATCACCACGCCCCGCCACATCGAAGTCCAAGTCTTTGCCGACTCGCACGGAAACTGCGTCGCTCTGGGCGAACGTGACTGCTCCATCCAACGGCGTCACCAAAAGATTCTTGAAGAATCGCCAGCACCCCATCTCAAGGAAGAAATCCGCCAGGACCTCTGGGAAAAGGCTCGTCAGGCCGCATTGGCGGTTGGCTACCAAGGTGCAGGAACCGTAGAATTCATCTTCGACAACGACACCGGCGAGTTCTTCTTCATGGAAATGAACACGCGTCTTCAAGTCGAGCATCCTGTTACCGAAATGGTTACAGGAACCGATCTCGTCCACTGGCAACTCATCGTCGCAGAGGGCGGCAAACTGCCCCTCACCCAAGCTCAAATCGAACAACAAATTTCAGAGCGCGGCCACGCCATCGAAGCACGCATATACGCTGAGAACCCAGACATGAACTTCATCCCCGACTCCGGACCCCTTCTGCACCTACGCACCCCCACACCCTCGGAGACTGTAAGAATCGACTCGGGCTTTATTGCCGGTGACGAAGTATCCTCGCACTACGACCCCATGATCAGCAAACTCATCGTTCAAGGTCCCACCCGCGAAGCCGCCATCCAAAAACTCCGCGCCGCCCTCGAAGACTACGAAGTCGCAGGCCCAGTCACAAACATCGAGTTCATCAAGCGCATGTGCGTATCCCCCGACTTCATCGCCGGCGACGTAGAAACAGGCTACATCACCAAGCACCACACCGAACTCTTCGCGCCCACACCCCCCGCCCCCGAAGTCTACGCCCAAGCCGCCCTCGGCCTCGCACTACAAGAAATCGCCTTTTCAGCCCGGGGACTCGGCGGCCCCCCAATCACAGCCATAGGCTTCGGACACAACACAGGATTCCAGCACCGAGAATACAATCTCGTGTCTACGCCTGCCGACGGAAAATCCGAGGCTACCACGACGCCCGTCACTCTGCGGCAAACCGCGCCTGCCAAGTTTGATATTAGGGTGGGACAGGATGTAAGTTATAGCAATGTAACCGCTACCTTCTCACCTAGCACAAATACCCTGACTTCATTCTACCCGCACACCCGCCTCTCCTCAACATTCATCTTGTCCCCTTCGTCTCCTGGCTCCCCACCCGCAAACAACATGACGCTTTTCCAAACGGGGACCCAGCACCGTCTCTCTCTCGCGCTGCCGGCATGGACAACGAAAGCGCTGGGCGTAAAAGACGTAACGAATAGCGTGTTGGCGCCCATGCCGTGCAAGGTTCTACGCGTCGAGGTGAAGGAGGGGGAGACCGTGAAGAAGGACCAGCCGCTTGTGGTGATTGAAAGTATGAAGATGGAGACTGTGATTCGGAGTCCGCAGGATGGAGTCGTCAAGAGGGTTGTGCATGGGCAGGGGGATTTGTGTAAGGCGGGGACGGAGTTGGTAGAGTTTGAGGGAGGGGAGGGGGAGGGGAAGGCGTAAGTAGGGATGGTGGGGAATAGCGAAAGGGTAGAGGATGGGAAGTATGGATATGAAAATGTTGGTTACGTGGAGATGTGAAATGATATGAAATAATATGAAACGAGATGAAATGATATAGATTCAATGTGTAATTAATATGATTTATCAAGACGCATCGTTTTATTTGGACATCTGCCCGACTTTCGCACTCTCTCTCTCTCTGTCTCTCTCGTCTGAGATTAATTCTATTCTTCCTGTCTTTATACAACGAAAAAAAAAAGCCAATCCATGTATGCCTAAAAAAAAAAAGTAGAAGTGGGTGATTTTATATATAAAAATCAGGTTAGTCAGTGTGTTGATGTGGGTGGGGAAGGCGGCGGCTGCTGCTGCTGCTACTACTATAGAAGGCAAAGGTACATACATACATACATACATATGTACCTAGCTACCCATTAGCTCAGCCTAGCTCATCTTTGTTTGTTTTGTGTACTACTGTGTGAATATACGTAGGTAGGTAGGTAGGAGGGCGGGGAACTAGATTAAATTAGTATAGCTAATAAATAAACAGAGGATATAAATAAGCTATTATAATAGATGGCATAGGATAGCATGGCATAGCATGGCATGGGATAGCATAGCAAAGGTTTAGTTTAGTGTAGGTGGCAGATTGATTGCGGATGTGGTTGGTTGCTTTCAAGATTATTATTATTTTTTATTTTTATTTTAGGTCAAGTTAGTATTGTCTTGTAAGCAGCCCAGGTTTTCCATCGAGACATTGAGGCTGTTCTATTCATTGCAGATATGAGGAGGGTATTTTTGCCTTCTTTTAAACAAAGTCTATTCGCTGTTTGGGTGTATGTTGTTGGTATCTATGTTTGTGCATTCTCATCGCACACACGGACTCACACACACGCGCGCGCTATTTCGTCTCGTATGCTCGCTGTTGTAAGAGTACTTGGTACTCCACGCTACCCATATTTCCAGATAAAACAAAAAGACCCCCCTCTTCGCAGGAAGAGGAAACAATCCAAAAAGAAAAAAAAGCAGAAAGAGAAACAGGTACATACAATGTTGTATTAACCATGACGCATAACATCTATCCGAAGAACAACAACAACAAGATACAATCATGACGATGAGGCATTGGAAACCCCCACTCAAAACTCCACATTTTTTCCTCCTGAACCCCGGGAAGCATGAGAAGCAGGGGTAACATACCAGTTCGCTTTCCTATGCATCGCAAACAATTTCTCACTATTTTTTCTTCGTCAATGTAAGAGAGAGGAATTCATACAACCGTATTAACGCATCCGATGGGATGTAAGAAAAAGAAGAAAAGAGGACGGAAAACATACTCGTCATGACGTATCGGACCGGGTGAAGAAGCAGAGAGAGACTGAAAAAGAGAGGGCCGATGCCATGTGCACGCCAAGCGAACATCGGTCGGCAACACCGAAGGAAACAACCAGACGGCATTGCTCGCGACAAGCCGCCTGAAACCCCAGGCACCGTGATGAAACATGGATGCTGACAATCAACCAGGCACAAGCATGGCGAAGGATTCAGCCGGCGCTCTTGAGGACCGCCATGCACCCCGGTCGTTCGTAGGGGCTCCCTGCAAGTGCCGGGAAAAGCGGGTCAGCTTTGCAACGGCTGTCACGAACCGGGGTTAAGAACGCTTCCGGCACATGTGGCCTGAGAGCGGCGCTTCCCTATGGTCCTCGCTTTAAGGAGAGCCGTCGCGCCTCGTCTTCTTGTTCCTCTCGATTCTCTCGTTCCACCGCCGCTTTCCAACGCGCGTCTCAAAATGAGGTGCTACTTGGGTGACATCTTGTCCTTGGCCCATCATGCTGCTTCGCATTTTGTTGCGATAAGCATCGACTGATGAAAAGGTTAGTCGTCGCCCTCGAGTCATCGCACAACGGTTACTTACGAGATTTTTGCAGGAACAATGTCCTCCCCGCGAAGACACGGCTCTGGCTCCAGCTCATGCGATATCCAAGATCGTTCAGCGTAATCTCTTTTGAACGTTTCGCCCGTGTAAGACGAGGTTTTGGTACACGAGCCTCGCCGTCGAGGGTAGGCACAGGCACATTCATAGAACCAGCCAGAGGAAAGCTCGGATCTGCGTCGAGATCTGGCTCATCGCTAAAGACCTTGCTTCCACGCGGACTCGCGGGTGGCGATGTCATTTGCATGGCAAAGTAGCTGCGTGGGAAGACCGAGTTAGACTTGCGGTACGAGTCGGGCATCTCCTCCATCTTGACCGTGTCGAGAGTGACGCGAACTCGGACTCTAGTTCCCCGTTGCGCGTCATCTACGAGGATGAATTTGCGGCGCTTCGATTCTGGTAGGTCGCCGAACATGGCCAATTTTCTCTCTTCCTCGTCTTGCTCTTGCTGCTTCGAGACTGGGACGCTCGCGGCGTGAGGTGGTGGTGGTGGGTGTAGACCGTCGTGAATTGGAGGCATGCCACTTGAACCTGCTACCGAATCGCTTGACGGGTAGGTTGGGTAGAAGTTTTGTGCCTGTCGAACATCCGTGGGCGACCCATTCGGTGCTTGGTGATGATGAGTGTGCGATTCACCGTATTCATTGGCTGTAAAAAAAGAAAATTAGCTTGCACGTTCTGGACAAATCAAGTACTTGACCCCTGCGCCGATCCAATATGTGCAACAATACGGGGTGCTGTGACGCGAATACATGCATGCCCGCATGGGCCGTGATATCGAGGGGTATTACATCAAGGAGTGTGTAATATACAGTACATGAAGTGCAAAAAAGACAGAGGTATCATTTAACATCCCAACAAATCGCGCTGATCTCATCACATCTGGTGAAACATACCGCTAACATCGTCACTTCCTCCGTGCGGTCCTCCAGGCCCATCATGGTGATGGTGCATCTGAGGACCGCCCATACCCATATTTGATGGCCTTGGTGGTGCTGTCAATCCGGCCGAGTTGGGAACTCCGGGCGCGCCTGGTCCACCTGGGCCTGCCATGTGGTTGCCATGAGGCGCCGACTGAGCCTTGCGAGTGGTCATCTTGGCCATGCGACGCACTCGTCGACTCCGTAGTCGTGGATCTTGGTTGCTGTTGCGCCAGCTGTCTACCGCTCGCTGGATAAGACCACGCTTTCCACGGAGACAGGGATTCAGTTGAGCCAATGCCCATCCGACAGTGTTGCACTCAGTCTCGTAGTGCAGGCGGTTGCCTTTGTATTGGTCCTTTGCACAGCATGCGCGGGGATACACGCAGTTCTCCGTCTTGAAGTCTTGCGGCAGTTCGTCGACATTGACCGACTCTACGTCGCAGCGAATGGTATACTCCATCTTGACTCGGTCGCGCGAGTACTCGAAAGCAATCCACTGAACACCGTTCTGGTCTTGCCTGACAACCAAAGGAGTGGTGGCGGGGATTGGTCCAGGCGCAGCGTTGGGGTTGACGTTGGGACCTCCTGGGGGTCCAGCATGCATGTTTGGTGTGCCGACTGGAGGACCTTGGGGGGGAGCTTGTGGAGGGCCAAGGCCTGAAGGAGGCCTCTGGAGTGGTGTTTGTGACATGCGCGACTTTGGACTTCCGGTCATTCCAGGGGTCTGAGGGTGCTGTGGGTGCTGTTGATGCTGCTGCTGCATGTGCTGGTTTTGCGGGTGTGACATGAGCAGTGACTGTGATGCCATTGGTTGCTGTGGCGCTGAAGAGGGATGCTGGGGGTACGGCGACTGCTGTGGTACAGGCGCCGAGGCATAGGGCGTGTAGTACATGGAAGGCGGCATCTGTGCAGGTGGCTGGCCATAGATTGGTCTTCCGTGCTGGTCATGCTGTGGCGACTGGACTGAAGCTGGCGAGTTTGACTGCGGGGTGTGATAGATTGGGGGATAGCCCGCGCGATTCATGGTCGCGGCCGCCATCAGCTCAGGTGTTTCTGTGCAGGATTAGTAATTGTTATTGAAAAACAAAAAATTGCAGCCCGCCGCGTCTTCATGTCCCTGGTGCAAGGCCAAGTCTTGACATGTTACACGCGTCAATCAACGCGTCCAGTCGCGTGAAAGAAGAGAAGATCAAAGTGCATACCTGAAGAAGAGTAGTTACTGGGCGCACTGTTGGTGCTGTACGGGCTCTGGTGGTGCTGCGAGTAGTACGGGACCTCTTGCTGCTGCTGTTGCTGCTGCTGCTGCTGTTGCGGCGGTGGGGGACCTTGGATTTGCTGGATGTAAGGCGACTGGTGCTGGGGAGGAACCTGAGGATTGGGATGCTGCGGCGAGGGGTAGTGACCCTGGGCTGGAGACTGTGTTGGGGCTGACTGGTGGGGGGAGTCAGGATGATGTTGCTGGTGTTGTTGATGTTGTGGATGGTGTTGCTGGTGGTGGACCACTCCCGGCCTAGAATGGTGGACCGGTAGATGGCTAGGCGGAGGCAAGCCCTGTGCCGAGTGGGGGTGATGCTGGAAGGGCACGTGAGTTAGCGACGCTGCAAGCACAATGAGACAATGTAAGAAGAATAAGAGTTTGGAAGAATGCAGTGACAATGTGGTGCTGTGTGGTCTTGGTGTGGTAGGGAACGATGGACGTCTTGAGGATGGATTGCGGGGAGGGGCGGTCAATGATTCGCCTAGGATGACGAGGCTCGCAGGCGGCGTGCTGCAACAGCGTGGTATGTATGCGAGGGACAGGGCCTGTCGAGTGGCAGCGCGGTAGGGTATAGTTTATAGGATGGGGAGGGCAGGCTAGCAGCAGAGGGTGGACAGGGCGCGTCAAGCAACGTTGACAACGCAGCGGAAGAGTGGGAGCGGAAGGGCTACAAGGTTGGCAGGGATAGGGCTGCTGGGCATTGGGGGACAAAACGCAGCGGACTGGAAACAGACGACAAGGAAAGCGACAGGAGGTGCGACAGGGGAGGGGGGTCTTGGGTAGCAGGGCTGCTTGGCGGGAAGGGCATACCATGTAGGCAGAGAGAGGCCGGAGCTGGGGTGGGTGGTTGTGTGTGGACTGGGCCGGCAGAGGCTGCTGCAACATGCAAAAGAAACGAGGATGAAGGTGCCAACGGGCGTGAGGTGAGCGGACGCGGGCGTCTTTTGGCGCGGTGTCGAGGGCTCAAGGCTCAACGGCGACGAGGCAAAAGGGCCGAAGAGGGGCGAGGCGTCGTGGAGTGCAAGTGCAGGTGCAAGTGCCAGTGCCAGTGCAAGTGCAGGTTGGACTTGCAGGCAGTGGGCGGCGGCGGCGATGGGCAGAGGGGAGGATGCGGTGCAGCGGCGCGTGGGCGGACAAGGAAGCAGAGTCGACTCACCATGTGTTGCGACGCTACAGGCGCCGGGTCTTCCTTATACCTCCGGGCCCTATCTGGGACGCGGTGCTGCGACATTGTTATTGTTGCGCGCGGTGGTTCAATTGCGATGGCAGGAGCCGGGCAGCGAGAGGGTCCGGGCGCGCGGGCGGTGATGGGCGAGCCTGCGAGCCTGCGAGGGTTTGGCGGCCTTGGATGGGCCTTGGATGGGCCTTGAATGGACCTTGGAATTGGATGGGGGATGGGGGGGGACGCAGATGCAGTAGCGTGGCCTGCGCAATTTCAGGCTGGGAGAGCGACCCGCTAGCGACGGCTGCTGGGCGTGAGCGACGGCGACAAGTTGCAAGGACAGCGGCCGTGGGTGCGCCGCTGGTGGAGACGGGCGTGAAATAAACGTCAAACAGCTAACGCCTCCCGCGACCAGCCACCTCCCTGCTGACTGCTGCACGCCGGGCCAAGGGGCTGGATTAGGCCGCCCACCCCGTGAGTGCGTGAGCGAGGGCCGGGATCAGGGGGCGACGCCGGCAAACCGTGCTGCTGCCCGGCGCAATGCTGCCAATGCGGGTCGAGGGCCTGCCTGTGGTGAAGGCGCCGCGAGCAAGCCCGAGAAGAGAGGGTCGATGCTGAGAATAGAAACGAGTGTATCAGCCATGTACACGCTATGTAATCGGGATTGGGGGGGCAGTTGGTGGACAGACAGAGTGACTGTGGAGTACATGGTACACAGCAAGTAGACTTGTAAGTTGTGCAGCGGCGACGGCATAATCCGTCATCCATTACTAACCCAGGGCCACACCCACACCCACACACTCTCTCTCTGAATACTCTGCATGTTACAATTCAGTCAGTCGTCAGTCAGTCGGTCAGTCAGTCTGTACATGATGTGGGGCTTGTGGGGGCTATTGTTCTTGATATCCAAAGTCTGCAGTACAGCACCGTGTACACTCTCTCACGCCTCCATCTACCCACGAATCCATCCATCAGGTCAGGAGTCAGGACTAACAGTAGAGTACCAAATCCATCAGACACTTGCCCTGTCTTGTTGCTGTTTGTCACTGTCAACACATGACATGTCGGTGTCTGTTAGTCGGCAATTCTCTAGCCCCATCCGCATGCCGTCATCGCGCCTGCCCTGCCCTGCCCTGCCCTGCTCGGCAACACACGAGATAGGCAGTCACCACCCCCGCCGCTACTACTACTCTAGAGTACAGCCTACCTCGCTCCTTCCTCGTGGCGTCTTAGGCCGTCTGTTATAGTATACACCTACAGTACGCACTCTCCACTTGTTCACAATCAGTCAGCCACTGCCCATACCTTCTCCCTGCCCTACATAGAGTACTGTGTACACCATGTACTATCATGACCGCCGTGCCCTCGACCACCCCGTGCACCGTCCGCCGCCCACCGTCCACGCCCTCGAGACGCGTCACGCCCGCTCCCTCCATTTCTGCCACGGTTTTGCCGTGCGCAAATATCCTGCCATGCTCGAGTCCATTTGCACGGCCGCTAGTCGACCGTTTTGCAGTTGCACCATCCGGCTGGCGGCCCACCATCCCAACCCCCATTGGACGGCACTGCCGGTGAGAGAGCGCCCTAAACGGCCCACCACAAAGTCTTCTTTGTGTCCCAACGTCGCCCGGCCTGACTGGCCGAAGCACGCCCGCATAAGCCCATGCCAGCCTAGTGTCGCATCGGCCACGCGGTGCACGCTGGTCACGGAATGCCCTTCGGGAGGCGGATCAAGGCCTGCTTGACGAGAATCGCTGCTGATCGGCCCTGGCCACACATGAGAGATCACGGCGCCATGACTCCGAAACGAGCGCACCCATTGCCAGAGCTGAGAGAGCCCGCTACCAACCCTCAGGGGCCCATCGCTCTCATCTGATCCAGCTTGACACCCTGGGGCCGACCCTGCCCACTCGCGTGCGTGGCCCCCCGACAGCCGGCATCAATATCAATGGCAAAGCATTGCCTATACATTGGCAGCTGTCTATTCCTGGCACCATGGCCGCATATTCGACGCGACATGGACGCGTTCAACACCACAACCTTCGGCCCAATGACTGCATCAGCAATCTGTTCCCAAAATGTAAACTTCGCTACTTGTCTCGCGCACGCTGACTAGATGCATGGCACTCGGTGCACTTGCTCCATTCTCTCGGTCATGTACCAACCTTCTGTTGCAATGCAATGCTGTCCCGCTCTCACACGTCTCAAGCCTGCTTCTCAATGCTCTCCACTGCACCTTGGGAATCCACCTTTGAGACGCGACACGCGGCAATTTCATTTACAGAAACAACTGCAATTCAAATCTGGCGCACACAAAGTTAATGTACATAGTACATACCGCCTGCCACGGAAACACGTCCCTTGTTCGTGACGCTCCCTGTCACGATCGTGACATGGGACCTGGACAGTAATGTTCCGAGCGAGGCGTTCGCAGTGGGGTGCGGAGAAACCCTGGGTACACCAGCTGCCTGGCCTTGCTCTCGACAAGGGAGATGGCTCAGGTACCGAGCAACGATCAACTCTAATCCAACGCCTCAATTCCTTCCTTCTTGACCATGGCCCGCCTCTCTCCAACCTGTCCTTGGTATCTACTTTACTGCTGAGTTAATCTGTGCACGTGGCAGCACACACTTACCCTCTCGTCTTGTTTTGTCGCGCATCACAGCTCGTCATCCTTACAAAGCATGTGTATTGTATGTACAAGCCAAACGTCTTTCCAACGCCTTCACACAGCCTCAGCCCACTGAACCACCAACACCAGTCCGCCACGCTTGCCAAAGTTGTGCAAGATGTGGCAGCTTGCATGTCCAGCTCGTCATTGAGGCGAGACACAGACGCTGCACCACATCAGGTTGCTGTTCATAGCCCGTGAACGGTTCACTGCAGCTTGCTCAAAGACGGCTGACGGCGACGTGCATATCCACTAAGGTCAGCTGCTTAGCCTCGTCTCGCCTGCGGCCTTTTCACGGAGAAATTCTCACCAGCATGTGCAAGATTGCGGAACTTGCCTCCTCCCGCCGTTACATGCACCACTGGTCCATTTGCCAACAGAAAATCTTTGACAGACTCAATTTTCAGCCTCGCAGTACCATAGTGTACGGTAGTCCGACGCAATCAGCGGGGATCACGACAGCTTACGCTTGTCCTGACCGTTGTCTTGGACGGGAAGCAGGGATGCAGGCTTGGATGTAACGGTTGACGATCACAAGGGGGGCAATCTATGCGACCCTATCGCACATGGATCCCGACTCGTTCCGGAACTGTACCTCCTAGCGCTAGAGGCTGCACAGTTTACATCACTACCTGACATGATACAACTTACATGCCCCGATTTGACCTACATTGCATGTAGCGCCTTTCTATGCACTCGCGACTCCTCGGAGCATGCGATGACGAGTCGTTTGTCGCGACATTTGTGGGAACGATGAATCGAGACCTCACAGCTATCCAGCCTATCGTGTTACTGGCTTCATTTACCAAAGCTCTCTGTTTCTCGTTGAATCGCGCACACCGGGGGTCGATCGGCATGGTAGAGGACGTTTTTCCTTTGCGACAACAGGGGTGTCACTTCGCTTGAAACATGCCATGATAGGAAGCTAGCGGCTATCCGAAGGCCTAGACTGCGGGCGCTCATTACAACAATGCCTGCCGATAAATGTCCAAAGGACTGCAGACACATCGCAATCAGCGCGAAGAATCCGAGGGACCGACACGAATCCAAAATGATGTGAGTTTCAGCCGGCAAGATCAACGGGCTGTCCAAACCCTGTCATCGCCCTGGTTTGAGGATCACCAGGTTTTTCAACCCTGCCCTGGCTTCCCGTCAACAGAGAGGGAACGCTGCCCACATAACCTGGGATCGAGCTACACCCCAGCACCAATGTCAACACCAGCCGACTATGCTGTGGAGATGGTGAGGTGCTGCCTCTTCGCTTTTGCGTTCTTGCACGCGTTGCCTCTTATGCAACCACATCATTGACGACCACCTATGCTTTGAAATCATCACCAATTTAACCGAGCTCTTACAAACGTCACTGCATAGCACTGCATAAGCGGCCTTTTCTGGTAGTCGAGATCTGCCGTCTAATTGGCCATGATATAGCCTGCTTTCTCGCCGGCTTTGATTCTGATCATGGCCCCGTGCCAACCCAGGCAGCCCAAAAGACAGGCGACATGCCGCAGGCCGGCTTCCCGCAGACTCCCTGCAAGTCCGAGGTCTGATGACGAGAATGATTCGACCGGGCAGTTGAACGCGAAAGGATTCTGGCATGGGCTGATGCGTGCAGGCACTCTCTGGTGCAATGGGGCTGCTTAATGATGTCAGTCGTGATCGCTGCAGTGCTGCCAGCACCATGTTCCGATACGGGCTGTTCGGTTCAGCGTCTATTCTCGCACTCCTCTTCGTAGTGGACCACGATGAATACCTCAATATTCTTTCGCCATCGCGACTTCAGCCTGACAACGTATCACGTGCTGCGCCTAGACAAGGTACTCGTAAACAGACCATGCGCGCTCGAGTTGAATCAAAAGAATTACAGTTCCTTCGTACACGAGAATTTTTGGTGTCCAAATCAGAGACATTTGCACAATGGGTCAAGATACTCGTCTTACAACTTGGAGCCAGGATGCACGCTTCTGTCAAATCTAGCAAAGCATTCGCTTCGTGATCTCCATACTGTCTCGGGACAATGCTCCCGGCCCCACGAATACAACCACAAGTGCCTACCGCTCGTGACATGAGCTTGGCAGGCAACATGGCTACCTGTACCCGTCTTTGCTATCCGGTTCAGATTGTCATCACGCTGGTATCTAAGCGCCGCCCCCAATCCTCTTTCGCTTGCAATCTACACACGGGCATATCAATTCACCCGGCCGAGTGTACATGTAGGCAAACTTTCCACTAAATTACCAACTGCCAGGGCGATAAGAGCGCGAGCTCCAGCCTGCATGCGCATACGGTCGAGAGATTGCTTGTACATTGTATTGTGCAGCTCGAAGCGAAGCACACAGAGTCTTGCCCACGTTCTGACAAGCTCATAGTACATAAGCCTCCGCTCAGCGACGAAGTCGCATAAATTCATCTTACTCGCGGAGATTAAGCGACGCATACACGAAGATGCCCAGAGACGAGCATCGCGCATGATGCAGCCACTTCGTAACGCTCTGTACCTTTGCGGTGAACATGCACCAGTACTCGAAGCAGCCAGCGTAGTGCCCATTGCGATTGGCCTTTGCACGTGTTTCACGATCTTAGTGCATCAAAGCAGCCTTCTAGCGGCCTTCTAGAAGGAAGCGAGCAGCCCTGTGTGATGCTCGCCAACGCCTCCCTCATCTCGCTACATGGTCAAACTCAATCACGATTCAAAATTCCACGATGGGGCGCTACTCTCTACCTTTTAACACAATCTCTAGCGTTCCACGAATCGAGGCGCGAATTGCATCATCATGAGCTTAGCTAGACGTTCTCTTTGGGCATCAACGCGCTTGTGGCGGCGCATATATCGCATTGACATGTTTGCCAGTGCAGACTCTCGCATTAGCCTTGCGGTCATCGACTCGCCTTACGCAGGTCGTATGTTACTGCTGTTCTCGTTCCACGACGTCTTTGTACGCCACTTCCCCCTTGCTGCGGCACATTCCACAACCACAGCGCTGGACACTACCACAAACGACAACCGGAGACATCCCCACGCGCCATGTGTCCTCGTGCAACGTGTAACAGCAACTCCTTCGAGAATTCCCAGCAACACAGTCCTACAATGCACGTTACCTGATACCGAAACCGAGGGCATTACACATGTGTTCTCATGGTCCAAAAATAGCCCTCTCTCTTCACGACACAGTGTGTTCCGGGACAGGTCTTGCAAAACCACAACAACAGCAGTACGGCACCATCGAAGAAGCATGCGACACTGTGCATGCGATTGCTGACGCTGGAAGAAGCACTTTCTGGGGGTTTCACGAAACGTTTGACAGGTTCGAGAAGATCTTCAAACCCATGTTTCAGATCTCGAGAATGCGTACGTAGCAGCAGGGCTTCCTCAAACAGAACCAAGCTTCAATCTCCAGCAAGCATTTCCCAGCAGTGTCGGAACAATTGCCGGACCGTGCATGGCCGGGCACCCATGAGCTGTCGCAATCGAATCGTACGACATGACCCTTGACACAAGTGGCATGATTATGCTGGGTGTATCTGGTCAGTCAAGTTGTAGCGTCGATGGCTGGCGCAAGGTCCTTCCTAGATGATTGCAAGGCGCATTTCACCCAATCAGCCACCCCGATCCTGGCTCACCTCTACTTTCTGCGTGTGACTGGGTATTCGAACAAATGTGTCAACTCTTCAGAGTTTCGCTCTCGGACATAAAAGACCAGGCTGCTGGTAAATCTGCAACGTAGCTCAGGAACCAGATCGTCTTCAATCTGCAACAACGCAATCTCGCACGGTTAACTCCGAAAGAGTAGAGTTCTGTCAAGAGGAGCGTCCAACTCCGCTTCCGCCTCACTAGAAGAATAACGGAATTGCCGACCCCACTGCCCTGCCGACCCGGATAAACTTTCGAGAGTTGTTCATCAAACGGTTGATCGTCCTGGCCCCATCTATCCTATGTACACGGTACACCCAACTTGGCCTCACTAATCCTCACAATCGCACCGAACGCTTTGAAACCATCCGTTATCGCGCGCATGTCCTCAAATGGACGCGTCCCCCCCCCCGCCCATCAGTTGTGGCCATTGCGACCCAAGATCAGCGCACGCCTAGCATCTTCCGTCTTGCCCCGCCTTGAGGCCTCGCCATCACAAGGTCCAGACCCAAATGTACTTTGTGTGTACAATCAGGTATTATGTATTTGTCTAAAAGTGAAGCGAAAGCGTGCGGGGAGTAAATGAGCTGGCACATACAACACACACCGTACATAGATACTAACAGCGGTACCCTTCTTCAAAGCCCCTCCCCTTCCTTGCCCGCCTGGTCAACGGGAGACGCCTCACAGGGAGCCCTTGTGATTCGCCGCAGGCAATACACACGCGCTCATGTATGCCCAACGTGTCTGTGTACTGTGTACATACTATACTACGCTCTATGTACCCACCAGCAATATCTGTGACAAGAGAGCAAAACAAACACCGCAAAGTAAATTCTCCATCATGTGTGTACCCATGGGTGCTTGTCGTGTATCAGACAACAACATCTCCCCCTTCCAAACCGAAGAAACGTAAAACGAAAGTATAGTTTCTGCATTACCCACACTTACAATCATACTAATAGGCAAGACAAGACAACACAAGACAAGCGCATTCCATCCTCGCACAAAGCTGTGCACATTTCGCACTGCAAAAGTTGAAGAAAAAAAAAAGGCATGTTATACTAGTTAATCATCAGTCCCTCCATGATCATCCCAATCCATGGTTTTTTCTTTCTTCTCTATCTACCAGATGATTACATATCCTGCAATTTTTGTCTTGTTTTTTTTCTTGCATACAAAATCATCTTCGGGCTTATTTTCATGTGCATTCAGCCAGTCCCCCCCCGGGGGTTTGAAATAGACTAGACTAGACTAGACTAGATTAGACTGGTTTTTTCATGAGTGAGCTCATGCTTGCATATGCCTATGTACATACATGGACACTCTGTCGAGGGCCGAAGTGAAGGTGAAGGGAGGGTGAAGGGAAGTGTTCCTTGGGTCGATCACATCACGGCGCGCGCGCAACGGAACGGAATCTCGGGCGTGCCGCGTGGGGTCCGGAATTTATTGTGGTGTGTTTGTGTTGTGTTGTGTTGTGCCGGGGCTGGGGCTGGGGCTGGGGCTGTTGGTGAGGTTGGGGGAAGGCTTGATATTAGTGTGATAGTGCTTGTGTGTGGGGTGGGGGGGGGGCTTTGAGGACTTGGTTGAACTGGACTGGACTGGAGTGTAGTGTAGTGTTGTGTATCTCCACTTGATTGATCGTGTGCTGTGCCGACTGATTGACCGTGTGTGTGTGAAGCGGGATTGTATGTACTGATGCTGTGTGGGGAGATGGGGATGGGGACGACGAATTATAGCGGCGCCCTGGGAGAATCCTGGGTACAGTACCGTACATGGTCTGAATGAAGTGAATGGAGTAGCGTGGGCGTGGGCGTGGGCGTGAGTGTGAGCGTGCTTGATGTCTCTTGGCTGTTTGAGAGTAAGTAACGACAGGACGCGTGATGCTCAGGTCAGTCCAGACTGCACTGCACTGCATTGCCTTGTAGTGGCAAACAGCACCGCAGCACTCATTCCTTGAAATGCAATCCAATCCAATCCATCCCTCCATATCCGAAGATTTTCGGATACGAGTTGTGTGAGATTGAAATCTGGGGTTGGGTACTGTTGCTGCTCCGCGTTTCTCCTCTACGGTACAGTACAGTACAGCGATGAGACATTTGTTTTCTTAGGCTCGACATCGTTACTATACGGTGTTTTCACAACCTGTAGACTCTCTAACACAGTCATCTAGCAGCAGCAGCAGCAGCCACGCATCCTCCGCCCCTCCCGCCCCGCACGCAGTCCATGCCCTGAGTCTGACGGACGGACTACATATCGAACACGAATGCCAACGCTTTAGACAAGACAAGCATACCCAAACCGTACTCTGAACCTTGCTGAGCGGAAACTGTACCGTCTTACATACAATACTACCACTAGCAGACGTATGAACCGCGATACACACACGCGCGCGTGTGCGGCGTAATGACGACAACGAAGCGAAGTGGAGACGGATATACCGCGGCAGACAGGCTGTTGGTTGAGCGAGCGAGCGAAGGTATGGATATGGGTAGGCACACATACCAATGTAGTTCAAACATGGTTTGGGTATTAGGGGTGACGAGATGGACGTGTGCTACAACGGTCGGATTGGTGTGTTGATTGTGTAGATTAGGCTAGATTAGGCTAGATTAGGCAGGGCAGGGAAGGGCATACGGCGGTGGTGTATAGGGAGTGTTTTGGCTGTGCTGGGAATGGGTGATGTGTGCGGATGAGGGGGGTGTGGGCTGGTTGGTCTTTGTAGATATATGGCGCTCGAGTATACGTCTTGTGTAGGATAGGGACACGGAAGTAGGTTTTGTAGTTGCAGTTAGGTTAGCTAGGTTAAGTGTTAAATAAGAGGGAGGGAGGGATGCGGACGTGCGTTGGAGTTGAGCTTGATGTGATGGCGCCGGAGTAGGGATCAGTCGTGGTGGTGAGGTAGGGTGCGTGGTATCGGGCGCATTGGTGGCTCGTAGTGTACTGTCGAAGAGGATGACTCCCAGGGTTGGGTGGTAAGGTATTTGAAGCTTGAAGTCGTGATTACATTGATGTTGCTATGTTTGTACAGGTGAACTGTGGGATGGAACTTAGTATCCTTGTAGTAGCAGCAGGATGATGCCTGAGAAGCCAAGGAGAGGGGGGGTATGAATGGTAGGGCTGGGATAGATTGGTGTAGATTGGTGCTTTTTGTTAGGCAGGCCTATTACCATAATAGTGCGCCTTTTGGAAATTTTGTGTTAGCTGGTGGACCTGATAGAATGTAAATCATGCCATATCGTGATCCCACGCTTTCTAGAGACAACAGAAGATGCTTGCTAGATCAAGGAAATGAAGTAGTAAAGTAGGGAGGAAAGCGTACCGTATTGGCATAGAGCTGTCATGCTCCGTACAGTGAATACAGGTCAAGTCGGAGTAATGTAAAAACCAAACCGAAAGTTATCTACAACGTCTTGTAACTGCCGTTAAACAGTTATAGCTACTCAAGCTAATGGTTCACACTACAATGTTGATGGACCACAATGATCACCACTAGCTCTCTTAGTCACAACACATCTACGTATCATTGTGGAACAACACTGTTACGCGTACAGTACGTAACGCAGGCCACGCGATGATATATACGTCAAGAATCCTACCGCGGTGAATATGTCCCCAGCAACGAAGCACACGGAGATCTCGCGCCAGAACACGTTACAGCATCTTCAACCCCTACCGCGATTCTTCCACTTCTCCACTATGACCTTTAGAATTCCAAAAGTCTCCAGCATCCCCACAATGCGTTCCTTCCTTGAAACCTCGCTCCTCGCAAGTTTGAGCAGTACTCACCCCTATACCCTCGTGTAAAATACTTGAAGATGACTGGTGGTGGCGAACATAGTGTATGCTCGAGGTCACTAAGAACTGATCAGTTAAAAGCTGGAAAACGTGCTGAGTAGCTGTAGTTGGCACAGAGGAATTGTGGCTCTCACTTCAGGCAAAAATGTCCGTTTAATGATGAGAGTGCGCCATATATGAGTCACGGTCTACGTTGCAGGATTTCATTTAGGTACAACGTCTCTGTTTTCTCCGCAATGTCTCAGTTGTCTGCTTAAAGCGCACTATTACGATACAATACGCTTTGATTTCCATCTTGCTCTCTTCATGTCGCAAGTCATCTACTATGGCTGGCAAAAAGCGCATTATCACGGTACAAATGCACCTTCCATTTCATCAATCAAGCCCCATTTTGTACAATTCTAGTCGCATCCGGCCCCTTCAAAACCTCTCTGAAAACCCAGAGGCTTGTGGAACGAAGCGACGGTCATCTACCATTGTCGAGTCTGCAAATGTATACATGCAAGATGTATAGCACCTTACCAAGACATCATCATGCGTTGCCATAGTATAGACGACTTCGTATTACTCATCCTATCAGAACGCTTTTCTTCAGTATAATACAGAAGCTAGCAAGGATCTCATCTGACGCGTATAAATACTGTACGATCTCAGCCACATTACTCAAGCCTACCCGGCGGCTAAAGAGCGATCTTAAAATAAACAGTCTGTCATCATCTGCAGTTGCCCCGCCAAAGCCATTTGGCTCCACCTGAGAAGCTAGGTCAGAGTAGACTTACCATCCTCCCCACCGAAGAATAGACGCTAGCAGACGAAGCATGACTACCTCGATCCCCGCCGCTCCTCTCCCCTCTGAATTCGATGATGAGGTGGACGATGCCCATCCCGACCTTCCTCCCGGACATGTGTGGGCCTATCCTTGTAAGCTCTCATCGTGTCCCGACTACGGCAAGTCCTGGCGCCTCCGAAGCAACTTTCTCCTCCATCTGCAGGAGGAAGGTCGACACAAGACAGCAACGACGCCAGCCGAGCGCCGTATAATCGAGCAAGAGTGGCGATATACCACCGATCCTCGTCTACCGCCTAGGACAGGCCCAAATTTCCGTCCCCAAGATGATCCAGACAAGCACATATGGAATTATGGGTTCAAAGACAACACTGGAAAGGTGATCAATGGTAGAGGCACGATGAGGCAAATGGAGATGCATATGGCTTTACGACGTCAAGAGATGCAGGAGAGGCAGACAGAATAGTCACAATTCTCCCTGTGCGTTGCTTTAAAGGGCTCGACATCGTGAACGATCAATGGTAATATAGTCTAAGAGGCTCTTGGCTAAATGATTTACCCTTATAATTCATATCATGATCCGCGTGCTTTGCTGCCCTTTCCTCTTCCTCAGCGTACCTTGTTTCATCCCCTGCCCAAATCTCTTCAGGACGTATTTCCGAACGCTCTCGCTTCTTGACCCCCTTTGATAAAGGAATGCTTGCGTAGCGCTCACTTTACTCTGTTCTAAACCGGGTGAAAATGTTGGTAGTATTCGTCTAAACATGTAATTGAGTACTTATATGTTCATCACCCATGTCCGTATACACAAGTTCTACGTAAGTGAAATCGCACGACAAAGTAGTAGCAGGAGCTTGAAGTCTCATACCACATTTCAGTCACGACATAATAAAGCATTGGCAAAGTGTACTTCTGCAAAGACGCTGATTTGGAATTCTAGGCTAAGCATAGGCAGATTTTTAACGGTATTCAGCTCCCTTGACTGCGTCACCAACCATCAAGAGACCTTTTTGTTTACACACACACGTTCCCATCAAACTCAATCCTTCTGGTTACCAGTGTCAATTTGCTTGACGGATCGTCATATTGTGGTCCATGAGCCTGTAAAAGTTCTGCACAAGAGTGGCACCCACTTGTCATTTCCGGGTGGTCTGCGCACAGGCTGCGATAGCGCTTCTCCCCCGAGTACGAACCAAAGAAGCTCTCGACCTCCATATCCGGCTGGCATCTTCTGCGGTTCTGGGGATCGCGGATGTTTTGTTCGGACAAGGCCTTTACTTCGATGATGGTCTTGACGGCATCGAGATAACGTTTCTTTCGCAACCAGTCGCGCAAGTCATGGAGGAGGAAGTGGTCTGCTTCGGCCTCGAGTTTGCTGTAGAGTGCGTAGTCGAAGCCTGTCTGTCTTGTCCAAAACAGAGGGAATCTTGACGGACGTCGCATAAACTCCAAGACGTACTGGAATACATTGGGGTCGGCATCAACGAAGCAGGATCCATACTCCTGTCTATAAGAGTAACTCTTCCATCTCGCCAAAAGGTCATGGAAGTACGGAAAGGCTTGAAGCGTAGACCTTTGCGTTTGGTATTTGCGGCCGGAGACGTCGAGAACAATGAGATGAGGGGGGATGTCATGATTCGATATGACTTGCGAACACGATGGTGTTGACTCCATCGCAATCATACTGCCAGAGCTCTCTGTCAGTAGTGATCATTATGGTCTCTGAAACCTACTCACCCATATCTTTCTTGCCTTTCACGTATACTGAAAGCACGCCGTCGTCGCTAGAGGGCACTGCCTTCCTGAGTTTACTGTGCCTGGCCAAGTTTGACTCTCTCTTTGACCCTCGCTAAGTATGCATCCCCGCTTGGGTTCGGCTATGTAGCACGATAACGCGAAGCGCCCTCGCACAAGGCTACTTATCGCTCAGCACATGTCAAAGGCTGATTCGTTGAACTTGTGGCAAGTTGAGGTGCTAGCGATGCGCTACATCTGTTTACAATGGCAACATAGCCAGCCGCAGGTTGTGCTGCATTGTGATGCTGGCCATTAACTAGTCGTCGCTCTCGTAGGGCGCCAAAGGCCCAGGCGCTGCGATCCCACAATCTTACATCACACTGCACACGCAGATATAACGGCCTTCCCCCCGCTCCTATCCCATCCCGTCCCGTTCATCCATCATGATATCCACATCTTTTTACATCAAAACCAATCCTCTCAATCCAATCCTAGCTCATTTCCCTCACTCCACGCTCAATGCAATATCCACATCCACATGCCATACCCAATCTTGCCAATCCGATCCGCACATGTAACCCACGCCCACGCCCGCGCCCACGCCCACACATATATACACCCCCCTCTCCAACCCTGCCCTGCTCACATCCGAACGAAACAAATATATTACATACTACACCTACAACCCACAAACCTTCTCTAACCTTACCACCCCTCACCCCGCAGGATTCTTCTCTATGCCCGAGGAAAAGCAGAAGTCAGAAGCCCGAAGATCTTGACGGTGACTAAACATAAAGATCTAGACGAGTTCTTCACACGGCCCTACATCACCATTGCATCTTTAGTTCTCAGTTAGGTCTTGTTTGTATGTCTTGTCATTGTTATTGAATTGCTATGTATGTCCAGTCCTTATGCTTGAATAGACTAGACTAGACTCGTGGTCCAGTCGTGTAGACCGATTTGTACAAGAAAACTCCTCATCTCGCAACTCCCATGTCGTAGAATGCAGTCTCGCCATCAATAGTAACCTCGCTCATCGCTCATACAAACATCATTCCCATTCCATCAATTCCATCCCATCTGATCATCCCCAATCCCCCCCAAAAAAACCCCCATTTCCAAAGAAAAGACCAAACGCCGATAATGCCCTAGTGCAAGCTAACCCCTGAACTCGAGTCAAAAACCTCTAATCACTATCACTCAAACTATCCCTCCGACCCACAGTCCTTACACCACCCCGTCTATACCCATCCATAACATCCCTACCACCCCTCGCCCTACCCCCTCCACCAGACTGTCCACCAACTTGACTCACGCTCTCGCCCACACCCACACTACCCGCCTGGCTCAAGCCAGGAATATAACACGGATAACTCATGTTTCCCTTTGCCTCTCCATTCGCCGCAGTGAAGATATCACTCGGTGGAGCTGCGGGCCTGCTCTTCTTGGTTGGCGACTGAGAGCCCGGACGCGAGGATGAAGGACGGGGACGCGATGAGGGGGCCACGAGGTCGCGGGATTGGCGGGGTGAGTCACGGGCGCGGGATTGTCTGCGTTCCCGGTGGCCGTCTTGGCTTGGGCGGGCGGAGCGGGAGCGCTTTTCTTTGCTTGCGCCGGTGTTGGAGGTGTAGACGCTGGGGTCGGCGTTGGGGCGGTAGTCCGAGTAGTAGGATGATTCGTTCATTTCAGAGGGCGCGGTGCGGGCGCCGAAGTCGGTGCGAGCAATGTTGTCGGAGTAGACGGTGTTGGTGTCGTCGCCGGTGGTGAAGGAGTATGCGGCTGATGGAGGGGCGCGACGAGGTCCAGAGGGGGCCTTGGTTGGTTTGGTCGTGGAGCGACGGATGTCAGATGCAGGCTTGGGGGCAGGAGGGGCGGCGATGGCGCGGGTGGGTTCTTCGCTGTAGCCTGTGTACTCTGTGTAGCCGGCTTCTGAGGGGGCCGTGTATTCGGTGTATGCGCGTGTGTATTCGGTCAAGGGCTGGGTGACTTCTGCCATTTCCGGGAAGCCCTCAGATGGTGTAGCTTCAGATCTGGCCTTCTTCATCTTCTTTTGCTCGGCTTTGGCGCGTTTGGCTTCTGCTCTCTCGGCTTCCTTGCGGGCTTTGGCGTCGGCGGCGGCTTTCTTTGCGGCTTCCTTTTCGGCGAGCTTGGCCTTGCGGAAACGTTCCTTTGCGCGCTGTTCCTTGGCCTTTGCTTCCTTCTTGGGGTCCTTGGGTTCCTTGTCCTTCTTGACGAGAGGGGCATTGCTGGAGACGTTGGAGCCGAGCTCAGAGGCGACTTGCGAGCCAGAGTAGTCAGTGTAGATGCCATCAGCGAGACCGTTCAGACCACCGACGCGGGCAGCCTTCTCGTGGCGGTAATTGCGAAGTTCGGGGTCCTTGTAGTCGTTGGTGTGGTCGCGGCGGTGCTTCTTCTCGCGACGGCCGTCACCTCCACGGAGACCACCGTTGCCCTCTTCAGCATCACGGTATTCGTTGACGTCTAATTGTGTGCCAGTCTCGTCGGTGAAGCCAAGGGTGCTGGGGGCGCCATAGCTGCCTCCGTGGACAACACTGCCACCGCCTAGTCGTGTGCTCTTGGTAGCGTTGGACAAGGTCTTTCCATCTGGTCCCTTGCGACGAAGCACAGTGGATTTGTAGTCTTCCCAGTCGTCTTTCCTCCACTTGAAGCCACCATTCTTAGCCCAGAAGAAGAACCAAATGGCGCCGAAGCAGAGAAAGACACCAATGAGGGCGAAGAGAACTTGGAAGCCAGGGCCGGCGAGGTCATTTGCTGGGCGAGAGCCGGTGGCGGCGAGTTGTACGTATTCACCATCGGCGCGCTTGACGAATGATTTGGATAGCTGCAAGTCCCGTACGGCCATGGGCGACAGAGCTTGCTCACCAGTCGTCATCTCTGGGTGAGGCGCCATTGTCGGCGAGTGTGCGCGTGTTGGGAGCTCGCAGGCAGGCCAAGGGTTGACGTGAAAGCTGGTAGTTGTAGTTGGGAAGGTGAGCCAACGCAGGCAGTTGTGTGGAGAAGTTGGCCTTGATAGTCGTAGTCGTGTAACGTCGAGAATCAAGACTCTCTTCGTCTAAGAAGCGAACGAATGCAAGCTAGAAACTTTTACGTCAGGTTCCGCTCAAAAGTCTCGAATAGTAATGCGTGTGTATGCGTGTGTGTGTGTCTACTTCACTTTCGCTCTCTCGTTGAGTAAGTTGCAATTCAGTGTGGCTGGTCTGTCTCAACTTCGAGGTTGGGGGAGGCTGGGAGGCGGTAAGCGACGCGCCGACGTCACCCAAACAAGTGGGTTGGCGGAGTAACGCACAAGCCCAAGCCCACCATCACCATCGCGACAGATATCGCCACCACGAATCCGGGAATTACCATGGCGAATAGAGAGCATCGCAAAGGCCTGCAATTATAAGATTGCCGTTGCAGATTACGAGACCTGTGCTTTGTGCGACAGACTATGTGTGGGATTCTCAATCATCACTCATCACTCATCACTCATCACTCATCAAATCCATCAGCCCAAAAGCGATAAAAGGGTATATTCCTCTCCTCTCCCACAACAATCGCGTAAAGCAATAACAGAAGATCCCGACCAGACTAAAAAACTAGACTGAATTTCCTACTCCGCTGATAAAAGGAAGATAAAAAGAACCCCCTGCTTTCATTACCGTCGTGCCTTCGTTTTCCTGCTTTGATTCTTCTCGCTTGTTTGTTCCAGATCGACTGGAAACAGTACTCTTCATGCTGATAAAGTGACTGGGGGTTGAACATGGGGATGGGTGGGAGTGCGTGATGTTGGTATGCGGAGGAGCGTGTGTGGTAATGGTGGAGGGGATGAATTGCGTTTTTGGAAAATGGTAGTGATTGGTATCATGTGTTGTGAATCATGATTGATGAGATGGCTGTATGGTGTCTGTTGATATGACGAATAACCATTGGCGGATGCGCGATCCGTCGCCGATGGTAGTGAAGCTACCAATGAAAGGTCAATCGGATCCTTCGGAGGATGTTCTACAATTCATCCTTGACCCTGGCAGTTGCTTCTGTCGCAGCGCTGACAACGCTGCTTGCAACGCCCTCCGCATTTGCAGATGCGGCACTGTACATCTCTGCGATCCTGGAGTTGGCGACGGCGACGGCGGCTTGGATGCGGCTGTTTGCACTCTCCATGGCACCCTGCTCAGGTCCATAGACCGCCGAGCTCGCAGCTGAGGCTAGAGATGCCGCATTTTCGCTGGCAACTGATGCAGCATACTCTGCGTTCTCACTTGCAACAGACGAAATGGAGCTGTAGACACCGCCTGCACCGCTGGTGGCAGAGGCTACATAGTCTGCAGCAGTGGGTGTACCAAAGATTGCGGCGCTGATGGCGGCTTGAGCGCTAACAGCTGCAGAGGAGAAGCTGTCCTGAGCTTGCTGAGTACCGTATACCTTCTCGCTGATTTGAGATTGGATCGAAGAATAGGCGCTGGCGACAGACTCGCTAGCTTGCTCAGCAGCACCTTTGGGGGTTCCGTAGAGAGCAATGGACGCACTCTCAACCGCAAGGTCAAGCGAGGCGCTGGCAGAGCTGAGAACATCTTCGATAACAGCGGGAGGGGTAAATATGGCACCGACAACAGACGAAGCAGACGCATAGGCATTACCAGCGACGCTGGTAACAGCTTCAAAACTGTCGTTCGCATACTCAGACGCAGCCTCAAAGCCTTCACTGGCATAGGATTGAGCAGAGGCCATAGCGGCAGGCAGACCTGTCGAGTAGGCGGAAGCGAACCGGTTCATGACACTCTCCGTGAAGTCAGGCTCCTTTCCAACCACCAATTCGGAGATTAGAGCTTGGACATCAGCATACTGTTGGGCAGCAGCGGCAGTCGCTTGAGCACCATATGAGCCAGCCTGAGAGTAGACGGACTGGGCCCATGGGGTAGGCTTTCCATACACCTGACTGCTGGCCTGAGCAATAAGCGCCTCCCAGTTCTGGCTGGCTTGGGATGCAACTGATGCTGTCCATGGAGTCTCTGTACCAATGACGCCGGAGCTGACTTGCGAAGCGAGTGATGCAGCGGCGGCCTGCGCATCTGCGGCAACAGATTCGGCCGAGCCAGACACGTAAGATGCGGCTGAGGCAGCAGAGCCTGATACAACAGATGCAGCCGAGGCGGCAGACGCTGAGGCAACTGAAGCCAACGATTCAATTGTGCCTTGTTGAGGACCATATACAGCGCTGGAAGCAGCTCCCACAAACTCAGAGTAACGAGCATGCGCTAGGCCAATAGCTTGGTAGTACTGTTGCTGAGCACCGTCTACTACACCAGTGGGCTGCGACGAGAATTGAGCGGATGCTTGGCTCAAGCCATCTGCGAGTCTCGACGACGCAATGCTTGATACAGATTCGAAGTAGCCCTGGGTAGGTCCAGCAGCGTAGCTCTTGACAGATTCAGTGTACTGTAGAGCGGCTGACAAGCGTTCTTGGGCGGCCGCAACCGAGTCGGAGTAGGCGCGTTCAAAATATGAGAGCATGGTCTCGTGTGCGGGCTTGGGTGTGCCAGACACGAGAATCGACAGCTGTGATTTGGCGTTCTCCAACTGCTCACTGGCGGCGCTCACGGCACTGTTGTAGCGGGAGCTTGCTTGAACCTGAACCGTCTGGAAAACAGCGGTTGGTGTTGGGGTGCCGTAGATGGCATAAGACGCAGCGGTGACAGCTTGAGCGAACTTGTCAGATGCGACGCTGGTAGCGCTCTCGACAGCCGGTTGCTTGGTACCATAAAGCACACTTGAGGCAGCAGCGATGGCACTGGCGTATTGCTCGCTGGCAAGGGATGCGGCCATCGATGAGGCAGACTCAACGCTTCCCTGAGTCTTGGTGGCACCCAACAAAGCCTCGCTGACTGCGCGGCTTAGCTCGGCCGCACGCTCTCCAGCGTCAGCAAAAGCAGCCTGGGCCTTCTCAGCGTATGTTGAGTCGTCGCCATCGTCAAGCGGCTCGTCGAAGACGACTTGTTTGGCTTCTGGAACAGCTTGAGCGTTGACTCCACCAAAGACCTTCTTGGGTGATTCGTAAGCTGCGGAAGCCTTCGATACGCCTTCGGAAACGACCTCGGATGCCTTGGATGATGCCTGGGAGAGTACGCTCTCTGAAGAGGGTGTACCCTGAATGACAACGGAGGCCTGGGAAGAGGCTTCGGAGGCGGCACTCTTAACCGAGGAAGCGACGCTCTCAGTAACAGGTGTAGAGCTACCGTGCACATCATCCGAAGCTTGAGATGAAACTGACGAGTAAGCATCAGAAGCTTGGGACGAAGCCGACGAGTAAACATTCGAAGCCTGGGATGAAGCTGCCGATGAGACATCCTTGGCAGAGGATGCGATATTCTCGCTGAGCGGTGTGGAGCTGCCCAGAATAGCCTCAGAAACCTTGGATGAAGCCTCTTCAACGTTCCCCACAACTTGCTGGGCAGCGTTACGAACGCGGACGGGTACCTTCTGATTGGTAAAATCGTCGCTAGAATCATCGGCCCAGATCTTCCACCTGGAAACATCCTTCAAACGGACAAGTTCAGCAACCATTTCTGCAGCGATAGCCATGGCCTTATCCTCGAGCTTCTTGGCTTCCTCATGAGCGATGCGAAGACCCTCGTGTCGCGCGCCTACAGCCTCAACCTCGGCTTGCCACTCGTTGAGTGTACTCCTGAGCTTGTGGTAGTTTTGCCAGTCTTTGTAAGTGACGCCGTCAGTCCATGCCCATCGCATGCCGACTTCCTGCAGACCGAGACCATGAATCTTCTCGAGGACCTCGACAGTGCTCCTTACGGCGGCCTGAACCAGGCTGTCAGTCTCCGCCTCGTACGCTGCCTTCCAGGCACGAACGTCCTGGGCTCGCTCCTTGACTGCCAGACCAAATTCGCGGGTCTTTGTGCTGCATTCCTGGTAGGCGGCTTCCAAATCCTCTTCGGAAGCATCTTCAGGAAGTGACTTGACAGTCTTCTTGATGTAGCTCTTGAGTTTTGCAATTGTCGAGTCGGCGGTCTCCTCCAATTTGACGACCAGTGCTTGCCCATGTCCTTTGACCGAGTTGTCTACTTGACGTGTGGTGATGTCGGTCACGCGCTGCTCAAGATCCTCAGCGCCTTTGTCGGCAGCGGTAGCGAACTTAGTCTGCCACTGACGCAAGTCTTCATTTAGTTTCTCTCTAAGCTCGGCCTCGGTGAGCTTTGGCTCAGCAATCTTGACAGCGCCAGCTGATTCTGACGCAGCAGCTGCACCTGATGCCGTGGTGGATGATTCGCTGCCGAAGAAGTCATCTAGCACACCCCAACCGGCTTTGGAGCTCGAGCTAGAGGGAACGATGGAAGCGGAGGAGCTGGCGACGGTGGGGTTCATCTTGGCCGATTCGGTCGCGATGGACCTGGTACTCGTTAGCAGATTGCCCAATGGTGGGGAACACTAGACTTGCGATGATGAATCGACGGCGTGCACAACAGACTCAACCTTCTGCTGGTCGCGATAGCGTCCCAGGCGCTCCGAGATACGAACTAGCTGAGGCTCGACATTGTCTCCGTAGAGAACACGGAGCTGAGGCCAGACAGTGCGGAGGATAAAGGCCCAAGTAGCATCCTTGGCTACGTTGACGTGAGGAAACACGGTGTCGACAAGGAACTGATGCCCAACAGCATGAGCCTTGCGCATGTATGGCAGAGAAGTCTCGTATGCTGGGAGAAGAGTGAGGTGGTAGATCTCTCCGAGACTGGCCTTTGTCTGGTCGTAGTATGGAGCAGCAGCATCAGAAGCCGCCTTGACATGGTGTCCAAGGTACTGATCGTACTGTCCCTTGACCTTGTCCTGAGCAACCTGTACCTGTGGCCGAATGGACTTGTCGTACTGGGCCTCGGCGTACTTCTTCGCAAGCTCGACTCGGTGTGCGCCATAGACTGCGTACTTGTCCTTTGTGAAGGTTGAGACGGGGGTGTAGACCTGATTCTGGAAGCGATCGGTATAAGGCTTGACCTTTTCGACTTGTGGGGCAACGTAGGCGTGATAATACGGGTCAAGGTATGGCGCGGCGTATGAACGACCCTGTAGGTAGGGCTTGCATACGCGTGGGGAGTCGGCGTCGATTTGCGTAAGCGACGTGGGACAGCGGAAGATGAAGGTTATGATCAGGTACCATGTGGCTAGTCTATGCAGATTAGCGACGACGTCGACCTAACAAAAATGTGTGCAGGCCTGCTGCTACGATAATGTGACATGGAAAGAGACGTACCTTGCTATCATGCTTGTAAAGGCTCCTGACCACGTTCGATTTGACCGTCTCGAGGCCTTTGTGCGTGCAGCCGGGCTGGACAGCTGCGACTTGTCTGCGTGGCCGTTGACATGGCCGTTTCCATTGGCAATGCCGTTTGGCGACGACTTCTTGGGCTTCTTCGCCCGACCGTTGGCCTGGGTAGCCATGTTCGCGGCGACTGGGCCTGCCTACACTGGCGTGTCGAGGGTCAGCGGCTGCTCACCTGTGTGCTGCAGGCTGGCTGTGTCGTGGTGTTGAGGGACCGGCTTCTATGAAAAAGCAACGGGTTGTGTATTTTGGCACTGATAGTGTCTGTCTGAGCAATGGGCGATGATGGGGGCTAGCAAGAGCAGGTCGATTGTTTAGCGCTGGGGTCGCTCAACCGAGCTGGTGTGCAGTGTGCAGGATGATGTCAGTCGCACGTGCAAACGCGGGAAGAGAATGGACGAAGATCTTGATTTGAGCGCGTTGTTGCGCTGCAAGCAGGGCAGGTAGGGCAGGCAGGGCAGGCAGGGCAGGTTACACAGGTGGCCTGCACGAGAAGGAAGGGTCGATTGCACACGGAACGCTCCTGGAAGTTTTGGATGACATGTGTGTGTCAAAGGAGTTTTTGATGATATATGTGTGTGTCAAAGCATTGACGACTGGCTGCGACAGCAGTTTGGCCGCCCACGCACGCGAACTGCCTCAGGTGCCTGCACGGCTGCCACCTTGGTTCCAGAGCCAGCAGTCTGGACAGACTTGGGATGCTCCTGTGTACATACTGTGTAGACTGCAAACGTCGACTCCAAAGACTACAACATTGCGACATGGTGACATTATTCGTATTGAAGAGTCCTTGTCGGAACCATACCACGTGTCTAGTGCGCGCAAGTCAAAGAAGCTAGCTTGCCAAGACGGATTGCTCCGTCAAGCCATCACCGACCGACTTCCGACTTGCATCTCGTGATTCCGACGGTCCAAAGCCTCCACGCCTCCACGCCTCCCACCCTTGGTTTCCCATGAGCGCGCTCTTCACTCTCCCCCAGACCCCCACGCACAACGTCCTCCTTGCGCTTTCTCTAGTCGCATAAACATTGCACAAACGGGCTCGACGCGTTCCGACCAACTCTCTCGCGATACTAGCAAGTCCGGCCCAGATGACTACTTGAGCCGTAACCCGTTGGCTCCTGCCCAGCCAGACACCACCACCATTGCTATCGCCATCTCGCCCTCTCTCCTGCACTGCCCCCAATCCCCGCCCTCAACCCGCCTGCAGCATGGACACCGACGCCGCACTGCCCAATGCGGGGCTCTTCGACGAGGCACACGACACGGCGACCCAGGCGTCAGACTCGGTCTCACAATCCTCCGAACCGCAGGACAGGGACGAGGCAGACACTTGTCGGATATGTCGTGGCGAAGGAACGCCAGAGGAGCCGCTCTTCTATCCTTGCAAATGCAGCGGCAGCATCAAATACGTCCACCAGGAGTGTCTGATGGAGTGGCTGTCACATACCCAGAAGAAGCACTGCGAGCTCTGCAAGACGTCCTTTCGCTTCACCAAGCTATACCACCCGGGCATGCCGAACCAGATACCTACCACCGTTTTTGTCCGCCGCGCCGCCCTGCACGTCCTCAAGATGTTTGTGACCTGGTGTCGGGGTGTTCTGGTCTTCTCGGTCTGGCTGTTCCTGCTTCCCTGGTGCATGCGCTTCGTCTGGCGCAGTCTTTTCTGGGTTGGAGATGGTGGATGGACACAGGAAATGTTTCCAGACTTCGTCGAGGCTACCGGCAGCGCTCAGCCACCACCTTCTCCTGCTCCTGAGCAATTGCACTCTTCCGCACGGGCGGCTCTCGACTCAAACTCTACGGCCAACCTGACTGAATACCTCAAATACCTGTCAAATTCTCCAGCTACGAATGGCTCCCTCATTTGGTCCTTTGCGAAACGGTTCTTGTTTGGCTTTCCATATCCATTCGCACAACTCGCCCAAATTGTTCAACTCGGCCAGTACCCCGTGGTCGAGGTCAACACAACCGCTGCTAACTTGACGTTGGCAAGTCTTCATCTCCGGAGCCCATCTCTGCTTTCCGATGTACCCTTCCTCAAGCTCTTTCCCTCGCATACCGCCAACCAACTACTCATAGATGTGCTCGAAGGTCAGATCATCACAATATTCGTCGTCATCGCCTTCATTCTGATCTTCTTGATTCGGGAATGGGTTGTGCAGCAGCAGCCGGTCATCAACATGGCCGCTCTAGGCAACGAGGCTGCCGCGCAAGCCGTTGCAAACCCTGCCAACGTAGATCAACACGACGACTTGATAGACGAAAATCCTGCAGAGGTCGATGAGGCTCGCGACGTACAAGCGCCTGCCCATGTGGACAACGCTGCCAATGAAGATGTTCAAGAAGCCCCCGAACCCGTCATCCGTCGCGTTCGACGGTCGTCCTCACTCAGACGACGGCGAGCAGAGATGATCGAGAAATTGGCATCCGATGAGATTGAGGAGGACCTGAGAAGAACGTTACAAACCGGATCGTCGGAGGAGATTGCAGAGATGTTGACAGACATGGGTCTGGCCAACGACGCTGATTTGCAAAAATCCATCCAAGAAGCTCTCAATATCGATGGGGAACACCAGGAACAACAGGATGCACAAGATGACTCTGAAGAATTTTCTCCTGAACCTTCTCCAGATGATCAACAAGCCACAGTCCCATCTTTGTTCCCTGCGCGTACGAGCAGTTTGCCCCAGGCCGATTCCTTTCGCAATTCTGCTGCAGCCGAGTCCTCGCAGTCAGCCCAGCGCCCCGAGATGCCTTCAAGAGATCGGTCGTTCGTTGCGACTGAAATTCAACGAAACTTGGCAGAAGAGGGCACTTGGTCATTTGATCGTCTGCCACCAACACCACCTGCTGCAGCGGAGGCACCAAATGTGCCAGACTCGTGGGAAGAGGCAGAGAGCGAAGAATCTAGACTGGATCAAGGGCTTGACACATCGTCAGACGAGGCTCCGGATAGCGAGCATAGTAGTGGAAGCTGGCAACAAGTTCCCAAAACCAATGTGGACAGTGACTCTGACCAAGTGCTGGAAGGAGTTCGTTCACTTGACAAAGGCAAAGCCAGAGCAAGCGAGAGCAACAGTGGAGCTCAAGTATCCGAAGCATCTACCACAGTTAGACCGGAGCCAGCGGAATCTCAGACGGAGAAGTCAGCGTCTGAGGCTCAGTCGTTGGACCTTGATACAAGAGACTTTTCAGAACCACTCGAACAAGGCGTCAATAATGACCAGACGGAGCCAGTCGCGAATGACCCACCACAAGAAGAAGGACCAGCTGCAACCGTGCCTCCAGCGGCAGCAGTGGAACCCCCTCAGCCTCCAGCCACGGCATTCGATCGAGCTCTCGACTGGATGTTCGGTGATGTCGCGCCTGCTGCACCTGTTGTGGAAGAAGCTGGCAACGACGAACACGTAGTCCGCGACATTGCAGACGAAGCACCGTTTGTTCCCTTTCTCGGTAACGAACCGCGGGACCACGGTGTGCCTGCCGTACAAGACGCTGAAGTAGCAGCCGCGGCCGTGCAAGCTGGCATCGACGTGAACGACCAAGAAGCCATCGAAGATGCTGAAGATTTGGAAGGCATCCTAGAGCTCATTGGTATGCAAGGCCCCCTTGTGGGTCTCTTCCAGAATGCTCTCTTCAGTGCAGTACTTATTTCAGCTACTTTGGCCTGTGCGATTTGGTTACCGTATCTTTGGGGCAAGGTCGTCATTCTCTTCATGGGGAGCCCGATTGCCCTGTTCGTCAAGCTACCTGTGCGGTTGATTGCGGCTATGACGGACCTCATTGTCGATATAACGCTCATTGTGGTCGCGGGAATAACCTACTCGATCTCGCATCTTGTCGCGATGGTACTTAGGCTGTGTTCATGGGGGACATCGTCAGACACGATCGATGGACCGCTCCGGTCAATTGCTACGCCAGCCTATTTCCTCGTCAAGAATGCCATGGACCGCACCGCCAAGCTGTTTGCGGATTCACCCTTGTCACCTCAGGCCAGCAGTCACTATGTGCTTTCGGTAAATTCACATGCCGCGCTGCGAAGCATACAAAACTCGACCTCGTTCGCTCTCAATGAGACGAGCCACTTTGCCACGGCCGTTTTTGAGGAGATTGCGGCAGATTCACCGTTTTGGCTCGTCTACAGAGTCGTTAGTGCACTGCCAGGCCTGATTCACAACGCTTCAACGACAGTGTACTCGCAGGGTGTCGCGCTCTTGTCGTGGCTTTGGACATCCAAGTCATATAACATCACTCTGGATGTCGACTATAGCCACAACGCTACTGTCGCATATGCTGCTAACGAATACTGGACGGCATCTGATCGTATGATTGCGATTCTTGCAGGATACGGCTTCTTCGCCTTCGCTGGCGCTGTCTATCTCAAGCGCGGCACACCCTTTGGTGCATCGCGCACCGAACGCATCATTTCTGATGTCCTGCAACAAGCTGGCGGTGTACTCAAGGTTATTTTAATTATCAGCATCGAGATGTTGGCATTTCCATTGTACTGCGGCCTTCTCCTCGACCTGGCGATGCTTCCTTTATTCCAGAATGCTTCGCTCTTGACTCGCTGGCAATTCACGCGCGACAGCCCATGGACATCTGGATTTGTACACTGGTTCATCGGCACTTGCTACATGTTCCACTTTGCACTCTTCGTCTCCATGTGCCGCAAGATCATGCGCAAGGGCGTGCTGTACTTCATCCGCGACCCAGACGATCCGACATTTCATCCAGTCCGTGATGTTTTGGAACGCAGTGTCACCACGCAACTCCGCAAGATTGCCTTTAGCGCCCTCGTCTATGGCGCTCTAGTCATAATATGCCTAGGCGGTGTAGTTTGGACGCTGAACCACTCCACAACTAATGTGCTTCCCATCCGCTGGTCTACTGAGGCGCCTTCCCTAGAATTTCCTCTTGATCTCCTCTTCTACAACTTTCTTACGCCCGTCATCATCAAATTTTACAAACCGAGCGAAGGCTTCCATGCCGTTTATCGTTGGTGGTTCAAGACCTGCGCCAGCTTCCTGCGCTTGTCAAACTTCCTCTTCGGTGACAAAGTCGAAGGGCAAGAAGGCGAAGATGGAAAATATGTCCGCGCCCCTGCCTCCGACCAAGCCCGCATCCCCAAAGGCCAACCCGTCTTTGTCGAAGTCTCCAAAGACAACATCCGCAAAGACGGACAAAATGAAGGGCCCGGCGTGCACAACACCGACCTCGTAGCCGTCGTCTTCATCCCACCCTGGTTCCGACTCCGCATTCTTGCCTTTGTCGTCACAATATGGATTTTCATGGGTCTCTCCGGCGTCAGCGTAACCATCCTGCCCCTCCTCTTCGGCCGCGCCCTCTTCTCACTCTTCCTCCCGCCCACCGTCGAGATGAACGATATTCATGCATTCTCGCTAGGCGTATACACTCTAGCCAGCATAGCATACACAACCTACCACGCCTACACATTCCTCTCCTCCTTCCGCCGTCCAACACACGACCCCGTCTCAACCTTCCACAACATCCTCGCCACCACCCGCCGCGTCGGCGCCCGCGTCGCCCGCTTCACCTACGTCTGGGCCGGCCTCGTCTTCGCCATCCCCTTCCTCTGCGCCGTCCTCATCGAACTCTACCTCCTCATGCCCCTTCACGCATACCTCGGCCCCACCGAACCGCACGTCATCCACGTCATCCAAGACTGGACCCTAGGCTTCTTATACGCGCGTCTCGCCGCCCGCCTCGTCTTCTCGCACCGCGGTTCGCGCCCCGCCCGCGCCTTCAACGCCGTGATTAGAAACGGGTATCTCAACCCCGACGCTGGCGTTGCTACGCGCTGTTTTTTCCTACCCACCATCATCCTTTTCGCCATTGCGATTGCGATTCCTGCGAGTCTTTCGTGGGTTACGAATGCGACGTTGTATTGGGGTGCGAGTGCGGCGACGAAGAAGTTGGTTTGGCGGTTTAGTTTTCCGGCGGTGGGGATTAGTGGGGGGGTTGTGTGGGTTGGGGGTGAGGCAGGACGCATGGTGGGGAGGTGGAGGGGGGTTGTGAGGGATGAGGTGTATTTGATTGGGGAGAGGTTGCATAATTTTGGGGATAGGAGGGTTCTTGGTGGGGGGGATAGGGATAGGGTTGAGAATGGTGGGGGTGAGGGGGTGGTGGCGTAGAGATGGGGTGGTGTGTTGGGTGTTGTTTTGCATTGGGTTTGCGTGTTGTTTGCTTTTAGAGTAGTTTATTGCTTTGGAGTTGAGAGTGAGGAGAGTTGAGAGTTGAGAGATGGATGGTGATTGCCTCTTACACACGTTTTTGTTCGGACTTGGGCAGCTTGATAGTGATTGATAACTTTGTTCATAGTCCGCACTATATCTCTCTTTCGATTCGAATTGCATACATATACATGAGACCTAGCAAATCAACATCCCCTCTTCAAATCATGATTTTTCCCTCATCTTCAAACCTACTTCGTGCAGACTCCCCATATCACACAACTCGTACACACTAACAACATCCCACACAACCGCCCTGACATCAAGGCAAAACAAGCTTCCTCACTTTATATCCAAGTTTTTTTCTTCTTCTTCCAGTTTTCTGTCTAGTACATAATCCATCGACGCCCATAGATTCGTATGTCTACAAAAAGTAAATGTACACGAGTCGTGGTATACACACTTGCCTTGTCTTCTCCTCATACCATCCCATCTCACCCACCATGCTTGCTGGCTGCCTCTCGATACGCCACGGGGGTATATGTTGTTGGTCTGTCGTATTGCTGAATTGCGGAGGGGGTTGAACTAGAAACCCGGAGGATTGAGGCGTTGACTGACGCGCGTCCACTTTGGTACTTCTGTAGTTGTGGGTAATGGTTAGTCTGTATTATTCTTTGCAAATCAAATTTCTCTCGGTCTTGCGCCCCCCCTGCACCCGTCACTCATCTGCCCTCCCCTCCCCTCCCCTCCCCTCCCCGCTCTGCCGTCTCCCCATCCCCATCCACCCACCCATCCCAGAGTCACAAAAATAACACACAACACTTACTATGAATTCCCTTGCGATACCTCTTCACTTTCCTATCAAACACGCTGTATTTATCCTTTGGCAGCATTTCCTCCTCAGTCGGCATCTCGTTCTTCCAGCGCTCTACCTTTTTCATGCTCGTGCCGAGCCGGCGGAGCGCGGTGTCGAGGGTGGAAACGACGGTGTCGACGTGGCGGAGGCGGAGGCGTTGGCGGGATTTTTGGTGGCGTGAGAGGCGGTAGGGGATTTTCCTGTTGGAGGGGGGTGGGTTAGAATGGCTGGATGGGGGAGGGGAATGGGAATGCATGTTGGGGATTGGGGAGGGAGGTGGTGGCGACAGGTATATTATGTAGACGTACCATAGCAGACCACCCGATAAAGGGTTGGTCAGACGGAATGCGCCAAACATTGTGGGGTGTGGTGGTGTTGCGCGACGGCGGTGTTGACAATGGGCTCAATTGAACCTGTTGGTTCGGCCATGTTGCGGAGTTGCAAAAGCGCACTCCCGCGGAGTTCTTGGCGGTCTTTTAGCGTGGGGGATGGAATGGAAAGCGGAAGCTTAGCTTAGCTTCATGGACAAGTTGCCAACTAATTCCACGACACGACTCACGTTAACAAGACGAGTTTAACAATTTTGCGACTTGAGCTGTGCGCAAAGAAATAACTGTGGGGGGAAAGATTGGAGCGTGGTAGTAACAACTTGGACGACCAAGGAGCGAATCAATCAACGACCGACATTGGACCTCTCACGCATTCACCCTACACCCACAACACCCGCCGACGCTTCCAACCCACCAGGTGCCACACCCCTCTCACACATCACTCCCCACCATGTCATACTCTCTCCACATCATCTCCCCCCACGACACCCCCCTCTTCACCCACGACTTCGGCACCTCGCGCTCCTCCGGCACCGGCGTCTCCTCCCTCCAACCCACCGAACGCGCCCTCGTCCCCTTCATCCTCCACTCCTCCCTCGACATAGTCGAAGAAGTCCAATGGGGTCCCTCCACATCCTCCGGCTCAGCACCCATGTACCTCAAACACATCGACAAGTACCAAAACATGTACATATCGTGCTGGATCACGGGCGGCAACACGCGATTTCTGCTGCTCACGCGGCCGCGGGATGAGTCGCTGGGTTTGGGGAATGCGAGTGGGGCGGGAGGCGTGAGGGGTAGTTTGGCCGGAGGACGAGCCGCGCTCGGCGGCGGCGTGTATAATCCTACTAGTCCGGCGACCGAGGAGGCGGTCAAGAACTTTATGATGGAGGTTTATGAGAGTTGGGTCAAGACGATCATGAGTCCGTTTTTTAGCGTCGGGATTGGGGAGCAGGTGAAGAGTCCGGTGTTTAGGGCGAGGGTGGCGGCGGCGGCGAAGAAGTATCTGTAAAGAGGATGAAGCGTTGGGTTGGCTCTGATCTTTTACGTGATAGGGGAGGGGGCCGTGTGGCGTGAAGAGTTGATGGTGTGGGGATGCAGAGGAACATGGACAGAATGCGGTTAGTCGCGGGGGATTTGGGATATCCCGGATTGAAGTCAAGGCCCACGATGCTAGAAAGGTATGCAGCCTTGTACTCCGAAGAGAAGACAAGCTCTTCTCGTTGAAGACACGAGATGGCACATGGCGTGAATACCGCAGCACACTATTGGGCAAATCGAGCGCATGTTAGCAGGACAGATGGACTGCAGGCATTGTTCAGGTCGAAGTTATGGATTTGGCATATTGTGGCCCACAGCTTGATCAAAGGTCAGTCTCCACCGCCAATGTTCAGTCCGTACATTAGCAACCCTGGCTTATTAGGAGCAATGGACGAAGAGCAATAATTGGCTACAGACGCGTTGGCAGGTTGGCTCTGTAATCATGTAATACAAGTATTCTATTTCAAGCTCATTTCTCGCCCGTACCCGATTTCGTTGCATGTACCAAGAGGACATTGGGGAACGTCTTTCGCGTTTTCTGTGTTTACCTTTCAAGAACGACACACCCTCGTTTCCTTGCATTGACTCGTCGCTCACCCTCGCCTCCAGCAAGGATCTGACAGAGCTCCGCCGTTTGTAGCGACGATTCGCCTTCACCTCGCCTCTCTCCCCGACGCCTGGAGTATACCACTTTTACCCTTTGAAACTTACCTCTCCCTTTCTCTCTCACCACACTCACTCGGCGCCCTCGGTTCACATCACCGCAACGCCTCATCATGCCCCCTACCAGCCCACCAGGGCCAGATGCTGAATGGCTTCACTTCCGTCAGCGGCAACAGCAAGAACGCAATGTATTCCAGAGCCAGTGCCAGAGAGATTTAGCGGAGTTTGAACGCCGTATTGACGTCGCAAAGGTCAGGAGTGATTATGTGGATCTAGGACGTATGGCTGACGCTGGGAAGAGGGCAATGTTGGCGAAACAACAGCGAGAGGAAGAGGAATTCTGGACAAGGAGAAAAGGTGGTAGTGGTGGTGTTGCTTCGCAGAGTGTCAGATCGACTCCGGCACGGAAAGAGACTACATCGGCGGCAACATCGGGTGGAGCAAAGAGCTCGAGCAATAGCATGCTGGGAGGTCACTCGAAGGGTGTCCAGCAGAGGCCGACGACCGCGAGAAAAGCGCCTGCTGGGAGTGCGCAACCACCGTCTGCTACAAAGACAGTTCCGGACAAGACAGCCTCGAAAACGGTCCCGGTGAAGGCAGCGCCTGCAAAAATTATATCTGCGACAGCGAAGCCACCGCCCAACAAGAACCCCAAGAAGACATCACGTGAACGTCTAGTCATCGATCTCTGTTCTGACGAAGAAGAAGTTGCCGCTGTCACTTCGAATGAAGAGCCTACCATAGATAATTTCGACAACGCTGGTCCTGCGGAACCGCCGGCCTTTGCAATTCCAACAGCAACACTCCAGTTGTTCGGGACAAGCTCAAAGATGCACCAGGTATGTGATATATATGAGTTATGACGATTGAAATCAGCGAAGCCGGATACTTACACAAACTTTCAGGACATATCGCCCAAAGCCCCTATAAAGAGAGAGGAAGGCGTGTCGACTCAGGCTGCATCTACATCGACATCGACGCAGTCTTTTGCTTCACCTGTGCTAAACCGTGGAAGCGACCCTCGTACTCAGGCTCCTGTGTCTCAGATGCGAGGAGCATTTGAATTTTCTCAGACCCAGCGCGAGAATCCCTTCCTGTCCTCATCAGCTTCCACGCCTGCCGGTCTTGCTGGCAACGCTGGCTCTAATAGTACAGAATATCAACCACCGCTTTCCTTTGGGGCAAAAGGTTCGGCTAAGCCCCCGATGTTCGGCTTCCCGGGACCGTGGTCTATGTCGATGCAGCGCATACAGCCTGAGCGGAATGCCACTCCACACAATACCGCTACCCATGAGCAGACTCTGCACGGACTTCCATTGGACCTGCATCCTGGTCAGAGTTCTACAGGCCTAGCAATGGATCCCATGGAGCGCATGCTGAATGCGCTCGAGACACAACATGGTATTGAACCGGAGGCCATGCAAGACAATTTCCCGGCACTGCAGAGACGTGACACACAGATGCCTGAGCATACGACCGGACTACACGATCAGGAAGTCACTGGATTCGACGATAATGAAGATATGGAAGAGTCGAACGATGTCAGAACGAGTAAGTGTTCAAAAGTCACGCGGCCGCATGTGAGAGAATCTAACTATCATAGCTACGTCCACACCTGTGACACCTCCACATCAACAGCAGATGTATGCACAAGTGAGCGCTTCAAATGGTGCATTACAGTTGCCGAGTCCAGCGCCGTCCATTCAGTCGCCCATTTCGCGCCATACACTGTCCGTACAGAATGGCACAAGGACCACCCAATTGTCCAGTACTGGCACCACGGGGAGGCAAGTCAAAACAACCACCGCTCAGGTTCCGTGGTCAGCAAAATTTCCACAGTCACCCGCCCAATCCATGGGCCGACCTGCCAATGCTACCCCGCGTACACCCACAAAGAGAAAGATCGTCCACAACATGAGTAGTGGCGAAGAAGACCTGTGGGAGCCGTCTGGAGACGATGAGGAAGACTACGACGATGAAACTAGGCTGGATAGGACTCCAAGCAAGACTCAGACTAGACCTTTAGCCAAGAAACCTCGATACACCGACACAACCTCTTCAGCTACTACGGCAAAGCTGAAAGCAACAATGAAGAACGGCATGAACGGCTTTGGTTTCAAGACGCCTGCTTCCAAGACTACACCGAAGCTACCCACCGCGAAACCGAATACTCCCACCAGACCTACACCTCGTCAAAGCGGGCCGCCAACTCAGTCCAAGACTGGAATGGTAACACCACGCACACCTTCTCGCCGCGCAAAAACCGACGCCATGAAGCGCACCCAAGCATACTTGAGCGAGATGGAGCGGTCTCCCTTCCCTTCCGACGCTGAAGATTACGACGATAACACGCAAGATGGCATTGCAGCACACGGCCTCAACAACGGAGTTCGTCATATGAGTATCACACCCGCGCCGTCCCAAATCTCCACTACGGACAGCAATTCGGCGCGCGCAGCTATCAACGAGAATAGTTTTCGGAACGGTATACGGCGCTGGGAGCATTCGCGTGCGCATGGTGATAGGGCATTGATGAAGGCGAGGGAAGGAAAGGAAATGCAGGCTACTGATGAGGAGTGTGGTGAGCGTAGCGAGTAGACTGCTTGTCTGATGGATGAGAGATATAAATGGTTAGTTGCAGGTGCTGTTTGAGTCCGGACTCTCGTATACGTTTGTCTGCAAGTTTTGACACAAGACACTCAGATGCGCCGCAAATGCGCACGCCAAGTCGACGTCAAATTCAGACCTTAGTCTGCGATCTTTTTAGGAATCAGCCGTCTCTTTGTTGGTCCGGTAGGGAGAAAGGATGCTCCTAGATGAGATGAGAGTTCAGTACAATGGGTTCACATATGCGATCACATCAGGGAAGGTATGAAGCTCTACGCTGTATATTGTACGCACGGTCTAAGGGCAACTTCCTCCACCTCTTGACATGATCAGATACCTCCTCGCTGCTTCGTAGGTTTAAGATTCGTGCTCTTCTATTGTGGTGTAGCCTCGATAAAACTGAGTTCTTCAACGGTAGTAGTCGCTTAGCTAATAACCGACTCGCCGCATACCTTTGAGGCTTCGCGCGCCCCAGCATTCCCGCGATGCTCCATTGGGTGAGCTTTGACTCTGTACTAGCTATAAGGCGTGTATTGTCTAGTTCCTTAAGGTCCTAATACAAAGGAGCTCAAGTCTATGGTATTAAGTCCCTGCCTGACTTTAGAAGCATGACGCTCAAGTCTATGTAGCAGCAAGGAGATGACAAAGGCACACGGATCCGATAGAGTAAACTGACCATTAACCCTAGAGAGTACAGAAGATATTAGAGTATTGCTTATAGAGGTCTTGGTATACTGCGTTGACTACAGTGAGCTGTGATGAGTGCTGATGGGTGCTGCGTCAATGCGAGCTCCTTCGTAGGAGGTGTGTTTCCAGGCGCTCACATGCAGCCTGGAGTGTGTCCATCTCGGTTCCAACGCCGAGCAGCGCTTTGTGGTGACTATGCAAAGGCTTTATCTGGGTGTCGCAAAGGAGGCCTGGCTCATTTACTGCATGCCCAGATTCCAGACGTAAAATGAGCTTTTTAATTGACAAAATCCCAAACTCAATATCCGTACCCAAAGCATCAAGTATACGAGCTCGCTTCTACTCGTCTAGGTCGGCCTTGACAAGCCATGCGGAACTTAGTTCGAAATGCGTTGTTGTTACCCCTGCGTTGTGCACATACAAAAACATCTCCTTGTCATATAGCACCACGTCTTTCAAGCTCTGTTCCTCAACGTTGAACACTTCATAAAGTCGGCGGGCGTGATGGGTAAGCAATGCGGTCTTCCTCGGTGAGGTGTTTTGTCGTTGCCCTTGTCTTCATTGCGTCCCATTTGATCTTACCTAGAGTTGGTCCTTGATGGACTCGCTTGACCAAATCGAGGGAAACAACTGGCTCCTTCTTATTCGAGGCTCACTGCATGCCTTCCGGATTTGTACTCACCAGCATTCCCGCGATGCTCTGTTGGGTGTGCTTTGATATGATGACAGCTGCAAGAGGCGTATTATCAAGTTCCACGAAGTTCCGAAAGACAGTTTCCCCAGGGGGCCCACGAGCGGGTATCGCCGAGGATTGCGTCCTTCTTGGCTCGGACACTGAGTTGTACGTCGTCGTGGACATGCAATGGCTTTGGCCGAGTGTCGCAGAAAACACTCTGCTGGCTCATTGCATGCCTGGATTCCACGTGAAGGATTAGTGTTTTTGAAGGCAGAAAAAAGTCCATATCCACCAGGTTAGCGCCCTTGTTGTAATTGGGACACAAATTTCACAAACGGCCGAATACAAGTATGGTACCGCTATCGTATGTAGTGGTGCAGTACCTGGCGCACTTATTGCTGTTGGATGAATTGAGCGGGAGTCCCAGCTGTCTACGTATGATGTTGTAGACGAGAAGGGCATGGTGTCCCGCCGGCGCGGTCACTGTTGTTTTGATGTCTTCATGTGTGGCGTTAAGAACGTAGTAGATGTCTTCACCGTGTCGGCGATTCAGGATGTCATCCCGACCTCCTTCACTGATCCGTCCCTTTTGAATTTTCTTGTTCTTTACGACCTATGCAGTTAGTTTCTTGTCGTTATGCTTCTCCTCTTTCTTCTGCGCCGTGGGTGCGGCTACCTGGCGTGGGTCGTCTGTGATGGCTGGCTCACCCGTGATCCGGCAGGGGGCTCTCCAAGATCTCAGTGTAATCGAGCCATCATCGGTACAGTGTCTGCAGGAGTGAGGTATCAGGCGCCATGCTAAGGCATCTTATGTGATATAGGGACCGTCAAACGCGTACTCAATCGCTTCAGTGATGAGATGTTCAGGTATATTGAAGGTGGGTATGAACACGCCAACTGTGTCATGAGAGATGTGAATCGTTAAAATCTTAAGCTTATCGCAGAAACTCCAGACGAAAAGCTCGCTCTTGTAAAAATAATGAAAATTTCAAAGTCGCCTTATATATAGCGCTGTGCTTGGTTCGTACCTGCATGGGCTAACTAACTTTTAGGATTAGAACCTCAGCGAAAGCTGTAACCGCTTTGATTGCACATGCTGAATGTTTTGCCAAATGTTTCTTCCATCTCCCATGAAGGCATGGCAGTGTTCTGGGTGATTCTGTTTCCATCACTAGATGACTCTTCCTGCGTCGAGATCAGTGGCGCAGGTTGTCTAGCGGGACGGTCGCCATATGCTTTTTTACTCTTGATCCCTCGTTAGGCGGGCTCTAACTGGTAATTCAGATCCTCAATCTCTTTCGTGGCCCCTGCCAGGTTGGTATACGCGATGTTGGCGTGCAACAGCTCGTCTGGAGTCTATCACCCAACCAGGCACTTCTCACCTTCACTGCCGATCCTAGCCGCATACCCAATGTGAAGGCAAGGAGAATACGACTTGCCCATCGTTGCCTGCCTCAATCGCTCTTGCGTATCGCAGTAGCGCAGATTGTTCTTGCGCTAGATTGTTGACGTAGACTGGAAGGCTTCTTCTTGACTCATTTTCTCTTTGTTATCTTAGTCTTGCACATTTCGGAGCGTCTTGTGGAGATACGTCTAGTCGATTGCTATTGTGATTGAAGAGACGCTTTCATAGACGCAATACACACGGTCGTGGGGGCACACCATTGCGGTTGTTATTTTGCTGGTATGTTGACGTGGTGCTGCTGTGGCGGTGATTTGCTGATGTTGTGAATATAGCAGCCGCTGCACTTTTCGGTCCCGCCTTTGCGCCCTTGGCACTTGGTTCAGCTCTCTCTGTTAGAGAACATTATGTATGACCAAATGACCTGTGGAAAAATCATCACAAGACATTTTTACGCTTATAGAACGATCACGCCGTATCATCGCATCATGGCTGGCCCATCAAGCCAAAACGTACCGAGACCCCGAGTACAGGCACCGCTCACTGATGCGGAAAGTGCACAAGCGAGTAGGGAATTTTGTATGTTCACTATGTTTCCCGTGCATGAGATCAACCAACTGATCGTACCTAGGTTCGAATCCAGTTGCTGACTCGTCCAACGGCTCAAGATCTGCTCTCAATGCCGGACCGTCACGTGGCGAAGCGCTTGAGCAGACACCTGAGCCACAAGAGTCTAGTTATTTCGTGGAGACTGAGGGACCATTTGATCCTGAGAGTTTCGTGTTATACGGCCACGAGCATACGCAAACCAGTCAAGCCGCCCATCGAGAAACCATTACATTCTACGAGAAGAAGCGGGGAAAGACCTGGACTCCCCCGCCCAAGGTCCTCAACGGGAAAAGACCCGTCACTGAAGAGGACATCCTGCAATCGGTCGAGGAGTACTCGCGAGAATTGATTGCCGAACAGCTGAACTACCCGTCAGCCCCATCGGACCTTTCTGTCACTGATGCCCACATCGCCGAACTGTGGAAATTTATCGATGATTTCCCCCCGTCACTCGTAAGCTATCAAAGTCTTGTTTTGCGACCGGCTGTACTCACATACGCACAGGACACAAGAATCCCAAGCCCACCACCGAGAAGACCGTTTCCGAACGTACGCGACAGGCGTCTGCTCACGGCTCGACACGCCCTGAGCTACGTGAGAATCCCGTGGAGGTGCCCGGTTCTCCGTCTCTGGTTCATACCGAGCAGTCTGGCGCGTCAGTAGAGCAAGAGGTCATTGGAAGGAACCGCATTACCCACCTCAGGAGGGGAGTTGCAGCGGCTGCAAAGCTAAGTCGACGTAACGAGACGGTCGCTGAAGACCACGATGGAGGAGACTCGGAAACTTACGGAATTCATAGTAAGTACGGTTCTCCGAGGTCAATGATATGTGTATTAATTCCTTAGACAGGGTAAAGCCGCAAGACGAGCCAGCGTAGCCTCCAGAGGGACTTCATCAAGAATATCGCGCATTTCCTAGATGTTCAAGACCAATATGGTACCAAGGATGTCACAATAGACTCCACCGTAAACGTTTGCAGATTCATAAGGAATACAAATTGTCGACCGGAGACGAGTAGCAGCAGCCTACTGCCGTGGATGAGGCACAATTCGTGAAATTGAAGGATGCACACGGTATCATCGACATCGAGCGTACAGCTCTTACTACATCCAAGAGTAAATTATACGAGATGGAGAAAACTGTCCGCGATCTCAAGGCTCGTCTTCGGAACAGCGAGCAAACAGTTGGGAAGCTGCGAACTACGGTCCTTGATCGTTACAAGAGTATGAAGGAACTCCGTGCCGCGAGAGAAGCAAACAAGAAGCAGATCGGGGAGCTCCAAAAAGCCGCTACGGCTGATGACTCAAGGATCAGCACGCTCGAAGAGGAAGTCAGTCGTTCCAACGGAGAGATAGGACCGCTTAAGACTGCCGCGTCAACGACGAATGACGAAATTCGCGACCTCGAGACCCAGGCTGATGAGGACTAGAAGACAATCGATAAACTACGCAGTATGAGTGAAGATGACAAGACAAGCATCGAGGAACTCCAAAAGGCCGCCGCAGCTGACGACACGAAGATCGATACAGGTTTCTAAGCACATCCCCAAGGCGCTCGAGGGCCCTGGACATGCTACTCTTCGATGGAGGCTGAGAGTGACATAATTATAGAGATTGCTGTTGTGCGCGGCACGACCTCGGGTGTTGCGGTACCTAGTTATTCTTCTGCTCTGTCCGTCCACACTGTGCGGACAGTAAACCGGCGGCGCTGAGACCGACTCGTCGAGGTGGGAATGCCCATGTACCACGAAAAAGCGACTGTCCCAAACGCCAGCTAAACGGACAAACAACCTGGATGATGATCTCTGACCTCGGCCGAGCAATCGCATGGATGTCGTATAATATCGCAACACGGCATGGAGATCGGCGTGAGGGGAGCACGGAGCCCCACCGAGTGGGGCACCCATACATCCAATGAGTGAGTGGGATACCTATATATAAGATGCGCGCGTTTTTGCTATTCTACTTGCGAAATGTATCCTTTTGTACGAGTGCTGCTGCGGCAAATTTGGAATACATCTAGCCTACAAATGACATCTTTGTGTACAGAGTGTAGAGACATTGAATTAAGCTCTCGCTAACTCCCGTATGATATACAGCGAAACCCACACGATTAGGGCGCTAGAACTGCTCAGATTACTATTCACTATCGACACGGTCTTTTTCGGTATAATACGGAAGCTGGTAAGGGTCTGATTGAACGCAGACACACCCTGTACGGACAAAATGCTACAGCACCCTCCGTCTATATCTCCATCGTCCGACCTTCTACCCTGCTGGCAGGCATACACCATAGCACCCCGACATCTAGCAAAGCAGTTCACTATGCACCGTCTATCTGGAACAGTTTCAGGGGGTCTGCATAGTGAGATGATGGTAATGATCTGCGGATGCACGAGTATATATTCTATATGACAGTCTCAGTCCCTATACTCCAACAACTCTTCTGTATTTGCAAATACTAGATTTCTGCTGCCATCCACCTATAAGTCTCTGGTTACTATCAACGAATATGGCCATCTCCCCTGACCAACTCCCGCTCCTTGTCAGCGCCTTAGGAACTGCAGTGAGTTTAAAGCGATGCACAGCCTATATGAAGAACATCAAACCTAAATCCTTGAACAGGTCATTGCCTATGTTCTCTCCGTCGCGATCTACCGGTTGTGGTTCCATCCTCTTTCCAATTTCCCTGGACCAAAACACATGGCGGTGTCCGACGTGTTTGGTCAATGGCGTGCATTTGTAGCGCAGGATATGCTACACTATGCCGCTGTGCTGCACCGCCAATATGGTCCTATCGTACGTTTTGGTACCAACCGCCTCCTTATAGAAGGTAGTGTTTGCTGGCCAGAAGTATATGGTGCTCGTAGCACGTCCGATGAGAACGAGTTTGGTAAAGTCAAAGGCTTCGCATTCCCCAACGACCACTTGGCCTTGATCGGAACCAACCGAGAGGATCACCGCCGCCAGCGACGCCAAATGGCCCATGCTTTCAGTGCAAACGCGCTCAAAGAACAGGAGCAAATCATGATGCAGCATGTGGATAAGTTTATCGCCAGATTGACAGACTTCTCCAACAAAGGGCAGACGTTCGACATGGTGCGGTATCTCAATCTCACGACATTCGATATCATTGGCGACCTCACTTTCGCCGATAGCTTCCACGGGCTTGATGGAGATGAGACATTTGTCGAGAATTTCGATCGGGGAACTGCGGGTTTGGCATACCGACGGTTCATGATTCAATACCCTCTTCTGAAGCCGTTGGTAGCACTGTACGCTGGTTCAGAACAGATCGCCAAAGCCGCTGTTGCAATGAAGGAAAACTTCCTAGTGGGCGAACGCAAGGGTCGAGAACGTATGGCACTGGGAGCTGAGCCAAAGGGCGGACGTCGAGATTTCGCCACCTATATGCTCCGAACTGGCAAGACAAACAACTCTGTCCTTAGTGATGAAGAAGTCCGAGGGATTTCGTCGGTCTTGGTCGCCGCTGGAAGTGAGACAACGTCAACAGCCCTCTCGGGATTTACCTTCTTCTATTCAATGTATCCGGAAAAGCGACAACGACTGGTAGACGAGGTCCGCAAAGCTTTCACTGATGAGTCTCAGATCAACATTACGAGCACTCAGCAACTGCAATATCTTCACGCTGTTATTGAAGAGACGTTGCGAATGTATCCACCTGCGGCAACATTGCCACCCAGAGCCAGTCCAGGTGCGCCAGTCAATGGCCAATGGATACCGCGCGGTGTATGTACCAACTCTGCTCACCAAAAGGAGGAACCAACCGTAACTGACAAATGTACTCACTCCAGACTATCATCCACACCTACATGACAGCTACCAATCTCAATCCGGACAGCTTTGCAGATGCAGATTCATTTGAACCTGAGCGGGTATGTAGACTGAGTGATGTTTACATTCCAAATGTCGAGCTAATTTATTCCCTCGAAGTGGCTTCCCCAAGATCATCCATTCTACGATCCCCGCTTTGCTCACGACAAGAAGCAAGTAGTAAAGCCATTCAGTAATGGCTCCCGGGATTGCATTGGCAAGAACCTTGCTTACGCTGAAATGGCCATTACCATCTCTCGTATCTTATTCCGTTTCGATATCGAAATGCTACCTGGACAAGAAGATTGGGTAACCAGTCAGAGAGCTGGAATCCTGCGAATCAAAGGCCCGCTCATGGTGCGTCTCAAGAATCGGTCGGGCGATTCCATGGAGTAGGACATTGGCAAAACCGTTCTTGCTCTTACAGGGTTTTCACGCGATGGCTTGCCTTTCGGTTCTAGTTTGATAGAAGAGCATTGCTTAGGTCTTGCCGAGCATATGTGCCGCGCGCTGACGTCTTCATGACCTAAGCCTTAGCTTAATTGTATAAGATTCTATTAGTTGTGCTTAAATTCAAGGTGACCATCGGGCCTAGCCTGGGCGACAAGTAGTAGTTACCTCCACACACTCGACTATTTTTGCAGGAGTTGAAAAGATGCGATATTAGTTGTCGCTTATACACAGGTACGTGTAACTTGGTCCCATCATTCAGATTCAAGAGACGAAAGAGGCTTGCACTTCGTAAGTGCTGCATTTGTCCTGTTTAAAGTTGTACTGGGTTCATCCTCAGTTTATCCCTTTCAATCTTCTCTAGCATACGCCTCACACATTCACGCTTGATCAATCGTTCAGTGGGTCCCACAAGGTCCTCGACCGACTGGGAGTAAAGTTGGCAATCTGATCGACCGAAAGCCCCTCCAACTCAATGTACAAAATCAGGACCGCCAAGCATGGCATAGCAATCTTACCCCAAACACCGCTATCCTTGATGCTTGGGCACATCAGCCACAGTATCGTTATTAGCCGCTGTAAGTTTAAGCAATCTAATTGTAGAATCTTCAGGACTTGAGCATCTGCCAGCGGGAAAAGGCAACGCGGAAGACTTTTCGCACCATGCGTGTTTATGGGCTGATCCCGCTTCCATTCAGATAGAGTTGCCGGACGTCTTCCAGCGTTAATCTATCTAGAGTGGCTGAATCTAAGTTTGCATCAGGCGAAACCGATTCCGTGCTTTGGTGTGCTCCTCGGACTCTTTCTTCGCATCGTCGAGTTCGAAGAGACCTTCTTGCACGCTGCCGTGTTGTCCTGAAGCAGCTCAGACCACCAGCCGTCAGATCCAGAGCCATAGCAGGTTCTGTAGATCATAAAGCCCCATCACGTCGAGTACTGTCCGTTGTCCTCTCCCGTCCTAAAGCCCTAAGGTTGTCCAGGAACTTGGTGATGGGTGACATCGTGGCGGGAAAGTTGAGACGCGAAATTGCTTGAGTAAGCGTGTGCCGATTTGCGACGTCAACAACCGTAGTAGGCTTTTGAAAAGGGCACAAGCAGTGAGTACGTGGGAGCGTTGATCCAGCATGCTAAAATAGGAATGGTGAAAGCCTAGGTACCATGCACACAGCTACATTCAACGGCGCAATCTTGCTTATGACATCATCTTCACTATTTTATAACTTGATGTACACGCTCGCAAAGTGCAAGCTAATAGGACGACACTTTCAACTTACGGTCGCAAGGCCTCGTGGTAGTTTTCGCGCCGATCCCCACACATATTAAGAACCTTCCTCTTCGAGCGCAAAATGATCTACGGCCAAGAAGGGATTTATGGGAACACCTTGGTGCTTGCTATAACTGGGGCGTATCTTTACACATATTACTCTCACTAATTTGTCGCAGTACATGTTATCAACACCGCTTCTGACGTCTCGATAGAGTTGGCTTCTAGGCCTCGATTGTCGGGTGAGGAATCACCACAACGAGACATCTTCGTGCCGTTCAACCCGTCAAGCTTTCTGGGCAGTGATGAACTGCGTCTTGGCGTACACCACTTCTGCAGCAGCCCGACAGGAAATCCTATGGACTATCTGATAGGCAGTTCAGCGATGTCGGCACATTCAGGCAATCGTGGGGTGACCCAGCTCTTTCCTTACTGTAATCGCAGTACAAAGCTGCTTCGTGTCGGCCATTGCAACACCTTTCGCTCTCACCACACCTCATCGCTACCACTTATCTCCTCTCAACCGCTTAATCATGTGGATGCGCACTTGTGCTCTCTCATGCGGGTTAGCTCTAGCAGCTTCATGCACAAGCGCCCACGTCGTATCGCGTCAAGCAAATGACACGTCCAACCTCGCCGCGATCTCGGGCTACATCGACTCGATTGAAGATCAGCTATGGAACATTAGCAAGACTATTTATGATAATCCTGAGCTGGGTTTCAAGGAAGTCAAGGCACATGATCTTCTCACTTCCTTCATGGAAGAGCAGGATGGCTGGAATGTGACAAGATCGCTTTACAACATCAGCACAAGCTTCTCTGCTGTCTTTGAAGGCTCTGGAGAGGGCCCTATTGTCAGCTTCAATTCTGAATATGGTACGGGGGAATATGGACTGTGCGAATAATGATGCTGACTATCTAAAGATGCGCTGCCGAATTTGGGACATGCTTGTGGACACAACCTCATTGCGACAGTTGGTGTCACAAGCGCTCTTGCCACTGCGAAGCTCATGAAAGAGTTGAGTTTACCGGGCAAAGTCATCTTGTTTGGAACACCAGCGGAAGAGAGCTTGGGTGGTAAAGTTGATATGCTGGAAGCGGGCGTTTTCGACGACTACGAGATTGACGTCAATTTGATGGCGCACCCTACGAACGCACCAGATACACCTTACATGCGTACCTTTTCGACTAGTCGGCTAGATCTTGAGTACTATGGAAAGGTTGCGCACGCTTCGGCCGCACCGTACGAGGGCATCAACGCTCAAGACGCGCTCGTCCTGGCCTACAGCGCGATTGGCATGTTGCGACAACAATCAAAACGGACCGATCAGGTCCACGGGATCATCACGTCCGGCGGCACATCGATCAATGTCATTCCGGATCTATCCAGTGCTTCGTTCCAAATCCGGGCTCAAGATGATGCGGATCTAGATTCTTGGACCGAGCGTATCCTCAAGTGTTTTGATGCAGGAGCCATGGCTACCGGTGCAGAACTCAATCTGACAATGCGCGAGAACAGCTATAGTGCCATGATTATAAATGATATCCTCGCGACCTCGTGGTCAAAATACTTCACGTCGCTCGGGGGTGAGGTACCAGACCAGGCTCTCGACCGGATCAAGGCTCAAGGCGGGAGTACCGACCAAGGCAACATTAGCAAAAAGTTTCCATCTATTCAGCCAATGTTCCAAATCTACAACGAGAATGGTAGCGTTCCGAGTGGCGGACCCCACACGGCCCCATTTGAGGTTGCCGCTGGTAGCAGGATGTCATTTGAGAAGGCGCTGATGACTGCAAAGGGATTGGCAGGCGTCGCCGTGGATATTTTGTCGGTCGAAGGGATGTTAGATTCCGTGAAAGAAGAACTAGAAGCACTCGATCAAGGTAAAAGAAGGAGAAGTTTGAGAAGAGACATTGTAAAGGTCAGGCCCTCGCTTGATCAGCTGCATTTCCATTGAGAAATCCGAGGGACAGCTGCCTAACCTACGTGTATGGTCCAGCGTGAACGTTATCAAAGATCGCGCATCAGGTGCTTCAGTGATGAGCAATTGTGAATCTAAATTGGATTTCATGATTATACTATTATTACACTCAGCGCTTCGCGTTCTCTGAGTGGTGTCAGGCTGAGCTTTGTTCCCTTGTTGCAATTGGTGTTGTACAACTGTGCCTCATCGTAACACCGCATCGGGCTGGCGATGGGATACCCTCCGCCGAACATTAACAGCTAGTCCCCAACGTCGGTGACAGCCATGCCTCCACGGAACCTTGGCGTCTTTGCTGAGGTCTAACCCGCTTCAGGTCCAAGAGTTCGTGTGGTTTAGATGGACTTGCTATTACTAAAATGCCTTGCTCCTGCCCCTTTTACCACTGACCTATGCATGAAACAGGTTGTTGTACTCACGTTTGTGTCGGCGAGAGGTAGCAAGCAAGCAAGCAAGCAAAGGAAACAACAAATTGTTAGGAGAAGTTGATTCGTAGCCCTGTCGTCTTGAGGCGTGTGCCTGGAGGTATTCCAGGTGTGCGCAACATGCTGCCATTCAGATAGTGGTTGCCAGTAATCATTGTGATTAAATACGCGACACTTCTCATCTATTGTGCTCTTCTCAGGGACAGATGAAGCTTGAAGTCATGGACCTTGGAATCACTGCAATGGGCCACGGGTGTTTTTTCATAATTCTGATTCGGCAACTGAATGATGGTTGGATAGCTTTGGGACGCGTGCGGCATCGACCGGGAATTTTCATTCGGCGTCGCTAGATGAAGGCCCCAAGATGCAGCAGGAACGCCGATCATACCGCAATGCGAACGCGAATCAACTACAATATCACCATGTGTCGTGAATCAGTCCACAGAAGTTCTGACAAAGGAAACTTTGAAAGCTTAGGGCAACGCTATGGACATATCCGGATTTAATACACCAGTACAATTAGAATCACGCTCCTGTGAACGTGTAAGACCAAACTTGCGGATTGAGATTGGCCTCATGGAGGACTTTTGATGGTATAATTATGAAACACAAATTAACAATGCGAAATTTGACTATTGAGCCGCGAACCAGCAGCCTGTGCAATTCGTCATTGGGCAAGAAACAGTGGGAAGTCCAGTATTCACATATACCAGCCTCCACCTTGGGGGGGAATAACGCAGCTCATCGGGACGGTATACATAACAGTGGCTTCCTGGTGCGCAACATCAGTCAACCTCATGTTCGGCCGCCAGGCGTGGCAAGGTATTTGTGGAATGGATGGTCTCGCTCAAGCCCATCGGTCGCTCATCTAGCAGTCTTCCGTCGTTTTCCTCATCTACCTTCCGGAAGACCTCACGATCCAAACCCCGTCGGGGATCATCTGCCGTGACACCAGGTCCACCCTTGGTACTCCGAACCCGGACTGGAGGCGGAGACGGGAACGCGGTGCCATCGCGAAGGACTGCGACTGGAGGAGGTGCTTGTAGAGGTAATTCCAAAGACTTATTTTCGGAGGATGTCTGTGTTGGCATTTGATCGACCGATGGCTTCTGCGGGTTCAACATAGATGCTTCACTTTCTCCATGCGAGTGTCGAGGGTTGGCACCCTGTCTACGCTTGCGCAGCCACAAGAACAGAAGGACGAGCGCAAGCGTACCGATGGCTGCTCCAACAGCCGCTCCAGCAATTGCACCCACTTGAGACTTCGCTTTGGTGCCGGGCAGAATACGACAGACTTGTTTGACCGTGGCATCAGCTCCTTTGGGATCGGCCGGTGCAACGACAGCGGGTGCCAGCTGGAAGTTCAACGCATCGGGATCAACTACGAGGTAGTTTTGCGTGAAGAATGGTAGGCCCAGAGTCGCAAATTTTGCTGTTTCTGTCTGATTGGTAATGGCCATGTTGTAAACGGTAGCATTGTCCACTTCCCGGACACCTGCAGTATTGTACGCACGAGGACGGTAGAATAGTTCGGTAGCTGGAATGACAGTCTTGAATGTCGCGACCGAAGGCTTAGAGGCGTCCTTGGCTGGCGCGCCCATGTCTGAAATCGTGACGGTGATGGTACCAGTGGGGGCTGTGGCGGCAGGGAGCTCGAACCGCTGCGAGGTATCGTTCCACACTGCAGTCTTTTCGATTCCGGCAAAAGTTTGAAGCATTTCGGACGGCAGTTGTAGATCTGATGAGTAAGGATCAAGTTTGACAGCAAGCGTATCAGTCTCGGCCGCGAGGAGGGTCGTGCTCTCACCACCAGCATCATACGTGATGGCTGTAATAATAGCACATGTAGGACAGTCGGAAAACATAGGAAATGTGGTCGCTGGACTTTTAATTCGGCTCTCGTCGTACCCGCCGACAACGAGCAAACCATCCTGCGGCGCATCTTCAGACTCGGAGCCCACCCAGAGTCCGTACGTCCTTGATGATGCTTGACCGGAGTCAACAAGATGGTTGAGGAACGTAGAGTTGATTCCCAATGGTAGCGTCGCCCTAGAATCTGGCTCGTTCCTGGCAAAGGGATCACCCGACGCTACAATGTGTAAGCCTCATTGTCTCCTGTTAGAATTCGGTGATATACTGACCATCTGCAGTGCCATTCGTATAGATCGGGAACGGAGCGAACTTATTGGTCTCAGGCGTCATGCCAAATGCCACAGCATCATCGAAGAAAACATATGAGCTCGCGGACGCCAAGTCGATGGAATCTCTGCTGCCTTCCCATGTCGCATAGTCAACCTGCGCAAAGGATGTAGACGTGGCACTGTCGAAGATGCCACCAAATTGGCCAATGCAGCTACTGTTCGTAGCAGCTACACATTCGGCTACGTTGTTGATGAATAAGTTGTCCGAAATTGTTGACGGCGTCAGCGAAAACGGCTGAGGTGGCGTGCCGACAGTGAACGAGATGCCTCGCGACAAGATAGCATCAGGCACTGCAGACACCGAGTTGTTCGTCCACGGGAGGAGCAACGGGACGGAGCCATTCGGGCAGGCCATGGCGACCTTGAAAGGTTTCCAGTGGTTATGATCAGTTTCGGTCGTATGTGAAGCAAATTCTACGTTACGTGCGCATCTCGGGGGCTCTTCGATCTATCAGCTGGCCAAGGAATCGTTGTTGTTGATGTACAGGGTGAAGCTGAACCCTTGGTAAGATTGTTGGCATGGATGTACTGACTTAAACTCTGGGTCGGGCTCCAACCGGGGTGACTCTGAGTAATGCGATCAAAAGTATTCTCACTTTGATCGTCATCATTAATTTCCATAGGATTCTTCAGTGGCCAAAGAGACACTGCTGTTCCATGCCCAAGGGCATTGCCAAATACATTTCACTCTTGAAATGGTCACTGCAGCTCGTGCTTACACGCGCTCACCTCACAGACTTGGATCATGTCGATGACGAGCAGCTCCGGCTTTGATGTGCACTGCAGAAGGCCCTGTTGTGGGGTGACAGGTCTCAGGCGAGGCTGACATTCGGACCGTTCATGTCGGAATATTGCGTACCGCGTGCGTTCCCGCCCATCGAGCCAATCATCGCTGCGACACTTCCATTTGCTCCAACCAAAGCTTTTCGCGATGGCGACGATCATGATGATCGCGTTGCCCAACCCGATAAACACGATGCAATCGGAGCTCATCTCAGGTCCGCAAAATTCGGGGTACCCATTCTTGATGCCCTTCGCTTGTTTGAAAATCCCTGCTAGGCAGGGGCGTCGTCCATCCTCGCCGTCTACCAAGTTTCGCGTACTGTAAAGATGTCAAATGACATAGGTGGCGCCGTTCTGGGTTAAAACATTTCGAATCTGATGTCTCGCGTCTTGTCGAAGGAATGATCACCAGGGGTATGCAGGATCGTGTCCATACAGCCCAAGCTTGACGAGCGAATGTAACTTGTAATGCTGGTAGACTATTGCGCAGTCAGGGAAGGTTGAAACCTCACAGAGTTTGTGTAGGACCTGCTTGGCTATTATCAACATGCTTGATGAACCAAAGTTTACCGTGCGCCGCGCGCAAGCCTTGCAACAACAAGCCAGACAGCCTCGTTCAGCCAAGAGGATGCCATTCCCGTAGCGACAGTATCGTGCTTTCAAGTGGACAGGACGAGGCCACATGAAGGTGCGTCGATACTGGAATTTGGCGACCGGCCACCTTCGGCCTCGGTGTGTTCACGTAGTCGTCTTGAACGATTGTGAGATTACTAAGGCACGGATAAGAGGGCTAAGAAATCTTGGGCGCTCCCTCGTCAATCTTGACCCCTCCATAGCATCGGCACGTCATCATCTCTTCTTACTGTAATACTGAATGGAGCAGTTTGAGCGAGCGTACAGAATGTCCTGTACGATGGAGCTCGCCGCGCAATCAACATTTTGAGCAGCTCGTCATCAACGGTATATCCCATGCGTATCTCAAAGTGTCGAAATGCTGGCCATTGCTTGCGTGCCAGCTGTGCCCCGAAAAAGTCGAGAAGCCAGACAGACTGCAAGAAAGATGCATCCACGTCAAAGACTTCTAGATGCCGCAAATTTGGGGGCAGGGCAGTCTTGGGGGACAAGTCGAAATCGCCAGCTACCTCATCGAATCGCATGTTGTCTAGCCTGATCGCAATAATGGCTGCTTGGGGAAGCACTAGCTTCTGCAGCTGCATGAATTTGTCGAACCGCGGAAGGGGTTTACGCACGCCACCAGGTAAGGTCCAGAAACCACCAGGCAAGCGCAAAGTCTCCAAAGTTGGTCTCAGATGAATGATCGAGTCGACGAGACTCTGGTAATCTGTGACTTCGGTGCGGGAGTCGTACAGCGTTCGGTCCCAATGATCGTCTGAGACATCGGCGGGAAGTTGACTAGACCCGTCTGGGTAATTCTGTATGTTGGCTTGGTAGTGTGGAAATGCGCGAACACTGCGGTATGGATTCTTATTTTCAGTTGGTTCCGCGTAGAAGTCGAGGCTAACAAGGTGGTTGAACTTCTGAAGTAGATCAACTATGTAATTTCTTGTGTTGTGGGTCCAAGGGCCCACAGGCTCTGCGCGGAAGTCGAGTCTTAAATTGCGAAGCCTACTCGGGGACTCACTTGACCGACCGCCTGATGCCAATGGTGCGAAGGATGTAGGGGTTGCGAATGCGGTCTCAGAGTGCGGCCATCCGTGCACGACACTGAGATCGAGAGTATTTGTTTTAACGCAGCGGATTACGTGGTCTAGATCAGCTAGAAAGAATTTCTCAAATTTGAGATACCCCAAGGTGTGAGAGGGGAGCTTTCTTAACAGGCAACAGGGGCGCGCTGGTTCCGAGGTGATCCAATATCCGAGTGGTCTGGCGATGCACAGTCGATCCAGCTGTGGCACCAACAGCAAAAGTATTGACACCAAAGTTTCGAAAGCATGCCGCGCATGGTCTCTCAACTCGTTCTTCAAACTTGGAGGTATCTCGAGCGACTCAATGAGTGCATGAATCTGTTCGATCAAAGCGGGGGGCGGTGTCCAGTCTGGAGCGACATCTTCTGGTATTGGCGTTATCGTCAAACGAAGCTGTTTGACATGGCGTCGCCGCTCTTGATGGGCTAAGAGTATGTGGAGCAATGCAAAGATGCGGATACAGTTATCTGAAAGAGATCCTTCCGCACACGGGTCAGGGTACGAGTTTGTAAGGACAGGGGCGAACACAATCTGCTCTGCGACCAATGGCCAGAACCGCTTGCAGGTCAATGCCAGATTGATGAGAGGTCTACAACCCTTCCTGGACGGGATTGTGAGATATCCCGACTCTGATATGGATGAGAAGTCCGGGTCATGGCCTAGGATCCGTGATTCTCGATGGAGGTCAATATTTGCAATGACATGAAGCAAGATTTCGTCTGGCAGGTCGAGTAAAGAAGGCATTTGTGTGGTGGAACGAGTTGGAGGTGAACGTGTTGCGACCGTCTGGCACGACTGAGTGAGCTTCCAGGGTGGGGTGCGTCGGTGCGGGCGGGATCGGATAGAAGCTAGCGTCGCTGACGCAAGGCACCATCGTCTCGATACAATCAAATCTCTCATCCTCCATTTAAGCGATGCAAAGATATCACGATACCTCAACACTACATAGCTGTCATTGAGGGTCCAGATTTACACCAGCAAGTCAATCTCTCGCTCCTCTTGCACGCCAATCACGTGTACCTGGGTGTCTGCCCAGGTGGTCAAGCTTCCAAGATCCAACATGATATACAGTCAACCCAATCTCACCGTACAGCACTCCATGCTGACGTCGATTCCCGTCGAAGATTATTCCATCGCGAAAACTTGAGCGGCTCGTGCAACGATGCATGACAGGCACGGGCATCCATGACGTTCAGGAGCCTCGCGTAGAAGAGTAGCGCTAGGATTGTGCACCATATCTGGCGATGACGGAGTGATAATTCAAGTATTATAGGGCTCGCAAGACCCAGGGGAAAACACGCATCAACGCGCTTCAATCCCGCGCGATCGATTCTCTGTGGCTTAAAGTTCGACACGAGCATCCCGCCCATTTGCGGTCGTAGATCGTGTGTATTGGTCTGCCGTTGCGACCGCATGTTGACGCCACGAGAAATATAGTCTCCCACCAGGCACTTGAAGCACTCTGGTATGGCTGATCAGAGCACAAAGGAGAGAAGATTTGAACAGCATCATGGCGAAGCTATTCTGTGTCTATGAACGCAACGTTCTAAGTGCTCATGACATAGGTACACTCGAATCTACACATTCGCATTACCCCTGACGATGAAGGAACCGCTTTCCCACACTAGCAGGGATATTCCGCTGTCTCCGTTTTGCTTTCCAATGCTTCTCTCGAGTCCAAGATCTCGTAGAACAGACCCACTCAAAGCGAACGTTGTGCTCCCGTAATATCGCTACTGGTTGTCCACATCAAACGGGACTTATGCCTATCTGAGCCTGACACCTCAAGAAAGTGACGACAACACCATGATACAGGCTATCGAATGACGGCTGGTAAATGTAGACTCCTCGGAGCCTGGTGGTAACTAAGTATAAGAAGAATTCCCCTCTTTACCATCCATCTCGGCATCCTCAGTAGCACAAAACGTTCATTCACTTCCCCACCATTCTTCCCAGGTTTCCATACACTCAAACCACCCATCATGCGCTTCTCCTTCTGCACAATCGCCGCTCTGGCAGGCCTCTCCATCGCCACCCCCATCGGCCAAGTCACCAAGCGCGCCGATGCCGTAAGCCTACTAACAGATCTCTACGCCACCGTGCAAATCTACACCGGTGCTATCAGTATGTCTTACTTACCTTCCTCGCTCCCTCCCATCATTCCAAACCCCCTCCAGTCCATCTGTAATCTAACAACCATCGCAGATGCCACTCTCACAACCCTCACCCCGACCTCCCCACTCATCGACAAAACCGCCGCAATCCCCAAAGTCGGAGAAAATCTAAATGCAATCACAAAAGCCATTACGTCCACAACCAGCGAGATGAACAGTCTCGCTGCCTTGTCCAACAACAACGGTTCCACCGCCGAAAAGCGCAATGACAAACACCCCATTGAAAAGCGTCAGATCGACGCCGTAACCGTCCTGCTCACACTCATCATTGTAGAGATTTTTGCTACGCTTGCAGGCGCGATTGCCATCTTGGGACTTGCCGGGCTGCTAATCTATATCAATCCGTTGACTGGGGCGCTGGCGGCTTTGATACTGGCGGTGCAGGTGTTGCTGAATGTGGTATTGGCGAGTGTGACGTTGTTGTTGAACACGCTGCTTGCGGGATTGGCGTTGACGATTGGGGGGTTGTAGATGAGAAGTACAAGAGTCACAGCGTGGGTATAGATAGGATTAGTATACATGCTTCGAGTGGAAGTTGAAATTAATCTTTGTTGCATATCAGCGATTTACACAAGAAAATTTGGAGGTATAGGCGTCGATGGATGGTATATCATATCTCAGTTGCTCAAGATGCTGACGCCGAAATGCTAAATGCTAGCTAGCGATCCGCTGTCAAAAGACTATGTCGTCAAGAAACAAAGTCGAATGCTCCACGCTGACCCAGTGCCGTGGTATATGCCTGTAACGCCACATCGTGCCCAAACTATCCGTGCTGTATCGTAATGCAACGCTATGCTCCCAAATACAACGTAAACGCTCTCAGGCGCCGGAATGCATCGCTCAAAACCAAAACCCACAGTCTAATCACAATCACCTCGATACACTGCCACTCATTGTTTTGCCGGGTGTTCCAGGCCTGCTCTTTGCTTTCGTCCCTTTCTTGTGCGCCGGCTGTGTGGGAATTCTCTTGCCATCTTCCGGTCCGAGTTCTCCGGTAAGCCACTGCCCCATGTGTGTCTGCCACCTCTTCAGGTTTTCGTCTTTTGTCGCCTCCCTTAGCCGCCGATGTCGCACCAGCCGCTCGGCAACTTGTTTCAGCACCGCACGAGGCGGCGCATACTCCTTCAAGTTTTGGTCGAGCTCTTGTCTGTCAAGGTATGCTGCAGTAGCTTCCTCCATTCGCGACAGTGTCCTGCCACCCTGCACTGTCTTGCGCTCCTGCGTCACTGGATTTGTCCACGGTCCCTTCTCCCAGTTGTCCAGAGGCAAGTTCTGGAGCCCCTTGTCGACGTTGAGGCGTTTGTACCACCGATGCTCGCCGCGGGCAATCGTGCGCATCATCTTGTGGCGGTCTTCACCCTCTGTATACTTGATCAACACATTCTTGAACACTGCGAGCTTCTCGCTCCACTTTTGCAACACCTTGACACGACCCAAGGGACCAGGCCACACGGCAGCGAACCCGTCGTTGCTGGTGTCTGGCCTGCCGGTGCCGATGGAGAGGAGCATGGCCGGGTCGTGCTCGTCGCCTTTGAGGGAGGCATGTTCGGAGTATGCAGCGTAGGACGGGTTGTTCTCGCGGATACCGCCGTCCTTGAAGCCAAGTTTACCGCGATTGCGGCCGACGTCTGCAACCAGCATGGAGAAGTAGAAGGGCGCGGCAGTCGTCGCGCGACTGACTTGCCAGATACTGAGGGCATCGGCGCCGGTGTTGTAGGGCGTGACCCATGCGGGTGCGATGTGCGGATTGTAGACGTGATTGTAGGAGCGAAGGAGGTAAGCTTCGTCAATTTGGCCAGAGTGGGTTGCGGTCAGGCAGATGGACTGGCAGATGCGCGGGGTAGGGTTTGTGAGTCCAGGGCCGTGTGACCATGTCGCTGAGGATTCGAGCGAGGGAGCAGGGTCGACGACAGGCTTGTCAAGTTCGTCATCCCATGGGTGCATGTCCCGACCGTCGCAGTCCTTGTGGTTCTTGCAGTACTGACTGACGATGTCCTGTACAGCTTGCTCAAGCGGCTGGTGATGGTATTTTGTTGCCAAGGGGAGTACGTTCCGTCGATGACCGAAGAGCTCCTGGCCGAACCTGCGGTAGAGGTCAAGACATTGTGGTATAGTCATCCGTAGTCGTGCCAGCATGACTGAGATGAGGCCGCCTGTGCTTGTACCATAGATGTAGTCGAAGTAGTGACATGGAAGCAGCTCATCTTCGATGAACTCGTGCCGTTGGCTACCAGGTACAGTGCCTTCTTCCCTTTGTAATCGACGTTCGCATTCGGCGACCTCGTGCATGAGTCGTTGGAGGATGAGCAGGCTGGAGTAGCCTCGAATACCGCCGCCATCTATGGAGAAGTCAGTGTGATGGATTCCATTGGACAGGGCCTGACTCGTAGGGCTATGTAGGTCGAATGAGGCCCCTCGTAGTGAGCCAGGGTCGATGTGCTCTCAGATCCAGACATATCTCAGCCCTGTCGCGACACGCTGATGACTACACAGGGTAGCCCAGCCTCGTTGAACACTCGACCCGACTGTACTACGGCGACAACCCTCGATGGTAACACTCGCGGCCAATCGTGATTTGGTGGATATACTCGGTGCTCATTCGGCTGACGTGATGCAATCGAGGTTGATATGTTGGCACCATACAGATCCACTTGGACCCTGGCGCGTACTTGACTGCCTACTAAGCAACAGGAAATACGCTATACATACCGAGAGTGAGTATGAGATCCTCCCAGCAGTTGTCCCTATTGACGTTCATGGCCCACGTCTCTCCCGTCTTGTCCTGGGCCGTTGCGGATGTACCCGTTGTGCGGATACTGAGCGGCCTCGATCGCGGTTCGGCTGGGGGCTGCAACATTATGTCTGGCGCGCGCAGAGGGAGCGCGGTATGGGCGGGTGGTTTGCGGTGGAATTCAGTTTGATCAGGCTGTCGCGGATCGTCGCAGGACACGGCTAGCTGGGTATCGCAGCAGTAATTAAGGCCGCGAAGAGCCTCATGACTACGACGGCCTGCAGGAACAGCGACGGTGTGCATGTTGGGGGCGGAGACGGGAGTGGCTGTAGCGCGCACATCCACCGCGGATCGATGCACCCCATTCGTCCACCGCCCTCGTCCTCCCTGGCGGAGCCACTGCTCAGCCTCCCCAGATATTTGGGGCGTTCCAACGGTGCTTGATCTGGCTTGTAGGCTTGAGAAGACCGTGTAGTCACTCTCCAGACTTGAGCGTGTCAGGCGTTGTACTGACGGCTCCCCTGTGTAACAACAAGGAACAGAGTGATGAGACGCGCCAGCAGCCTACCATGGCGACCAGAAAATGGGTAAACCACGGCATCACTCGCTCCAAGACAGCCTCAGTGCCTGCCAGAGAGAGGTTAGTGAAGCAGATAATTGCTCTTGCGCTTGCTCTCCAATTCGTCGACAAGTGTCACCTGCGACTTGATCGAGCGACGCCATCCAGGTGACATGTCGGAGCGCTCGGAGACGGGCTCCGCATGTTTGATATCGGCCTACAATGTGCGGGCATCACACGCCACTGTCAGATGGGCGATGGAACATGGAGGCAAGTGCTCGATCTGTGCAACTCCATGTTCGCTTCTCCGCACTTGAGGGTTGCGTCATCAAACAAGAATGATGTTCGCGGAGGTGCTGCTTGTCGTGTGTCAGTCATGGTGGGAGTCATCAGACAGGCCGACTTCATTGATTGGAACATTACATAATCACAGGCACAGCCACACCTTCAGCCAATCGGACAGCAATGGGGCCGATGCCGACGTCAGCCCAAGGCCAAACCAACCACTCCTCTTGCTTGCCTGAGCCGGGTTTGCTTGTTTCTGGGGGGCGCAGCAAGCGTGTGTGACGGTGGTGGAATGGCCCAGACACGCTCACACTCACATCACTCCACCCAACTTGTGCTTTTCCCTCTGCTTCCCCAGATCACCAGATCCACCGCCCTTCCCTATACATACAAAGTGCGCGCGACCCACGGTCCACTAGTTTGTCAAACCCAAAAACAAACGCCCTCAGACAAAGCGAACCACTTCAGTCCTCACCACCACCCTCCCACCGCACGCACCCGCTTTCCGCCGCCCAGCGTCTCAGCCTCACCTTTCTTCGGTCAAAGTCGCCATGGTCGAAGCCAGCATGACCTTCAAGTCCATATCCACGTCGGGCACGGCGTCTAGCAAGGCGAGCAGCCTCTTTGATCTAGACGAGAACGGCCAAAAGTCTATTCTCGTCTACAAGTACCGATCTGGCGCAAAAGGTCTGGAAGTCAAGACCGAACGCGCGCTGTGTGAAGAGCTCGACCAAGGTTTGTCCTGCACGCCAACATGAACATTCATTGCAACTGACACGGTCCAACCAGACCCCTCGTTGCCCTTTATGCGCGTTACCAAGAAGCCCATACCACGAGGCAACAGTCGCCTGGACATTCTTAGCGGCGACCTCATGCTGCCTGAGGAGCGCAAAATGTACGGCGACAAGCCTACGCTCCGTACTTCGGTGGCCAACGTTGGACTGCCTACGCTGGCCAAGTGGAAACACATGATCCTAGGAAGCTACGACGACCTCTACATCGTCTCGCGGTCGCATTCACCCACAACTTCGCCAGAATCCTCCCCCGAGTCCAGCAAGGATAACAGCCCGGAGTCGAGTCAGCATGTGAGCCCGGCGACGACATTCCCCACAGACACGCCCCACCCAATCAGGAATCCAGATGCGTAACATGGCGGTGGAGGCTCGGGTCGCTACTATATTGGGACCGGTCTGTTGAGCCTCATTCAACATGTCTCACATCCCTGTGTTGGCTTGATGCACGCCGGGTGTGTCACATTGGCTCCATGGGTCACCTCGAGCGAGAATTCCTGCCACCTAGCCACTGCTGTCACGTTGCCTTTCTTGGAACATAAACGTCTTTCTCTCTTTGTCACTATATGATACCCTACGACTTCGGCTGGCGCTTTTTGGAACATCTGGACTTTCCTTACGAATACGTCGAGGGGCTTAGTAGGCGCTTATTAGGTGGCACAAAAGCCCAGCCGCTACAATGTCTTTTCTTGTTGAATTCTAGCTTATTGGTACCAATCACATTGCCATTTTCATCTATCGTGTCTTGACTCTTCCCGTTTCATGCCTGTTGACTGCCGAATGTACACCTCATCACGCATAAGAACTCGCATTTCTGCTCCATCCAAGCATCCACCTCATCACGCAGACCATCTTGCCCATCATTGCATTAACCTCCACCACCTCATTAGTCCTAATTACTTCCTTCCAGGCAGACCATTTTTCCACCTAATGCCTCAGCAATGCATCAAGCAATTCAGACAGAGCCTCCTCTTCGAAAATTACCAGACTCGTTTCTGATACGCAACTCCCTGGCTCCTCGTTGTACTTCCTCTATACCTCCGCCTCTTCATAAAAACCAGACTAATGTTGACAGCCCTGCCTTCCTCCCCAATATCACTGCCCGATAAACCGAAGTTGACAATCTTCCCATACTGCAGTGCCAGTTCGAGCCGCAAAGAAAAGGAGGAATCGCTGATGAAGTCGATCACTAGACCACCCTCTTCCCACCGTTCATCGCCTTGACTTCTTAAACCCGCCATTAGATCTAGACTTGCACATGTATCAGCTACACCCATATATCCCAAGTTCTCGCGAAATCCTATCTTTGCTTCCGATCTCGTGATCGCGAAGTACCTCACAACCGCCTCATTGCATAACTAGATTACGAGAATTGACACTGCCAATGCTACTACATTCTACGATACCGACCTTGTCATCTTCGCATTGGATCACCCTCTTATGTAATTCGCCTGCCGTGTCATCAATTAAAACCGCCATTTCAAATATTAGCACCCACAATCTATAGCTAATGGAAGAAGACTTCATGACACAAGTCAGCTTTGTTTTTGGAGCTTTATATTGGACGGGGTATGATTTCTCGCACTGCACGGTATCGCCGCATTTGAGGCCGAGGGCGTGAATGCAGTCGAGGAGTTGGATGGGTGTGGTCCTTGAGAATTGAGGAAGAGAGAGGAGTTTGGCTCGGCGGTGCTATAGATATTCGCGGCTTAGGGGCGAAGGAGTGGAGACAGAAGTGTGCTGACTGCACGCCTGTATCTAGTTGGCGTGGATATGCTGTTGTTTGAGAGACGTGGGAGTATGAGGTATACATGACTGTCCTTGTTACACTCGTGGTTTAGGAATAGATAAAGAGGATCTGTGGAAGAGAGAGTATGAGGAAGGAATCGTGAATCGTGCCTCCTCAAATGGGCGGTAGTTTCACGGGTCAAAAATTCCAAGGTTGCTAATTATACGATGACTCCATGCTCAGCTACAAACCTCGGATTCTTTTAAATCTCCTGATCAGCTTCAGCACTTACACTTGTTTCCTTCGTGTCTGCTTTTCCATGTCAATGCAAATAATTGGGGATTTGCGTCATTGTAGGATAATAGGCAACTTCACTCTTGCTTCACTAGGTAGATACAGGCAGAACATCCGACTCAGTAAATGTTGAAACTGAGAAACTCCAAATGGCAGGACTCTTTCCAGTGTCAAACTGCTATACCTGCTACGTCAGTCCCATTCAAGAGGTCTTCAGGACGGTTGTGCTGAAGGCATAGTAGGCCGCAACAAAGCCCAGACGTACATGAGCTCAAGCACCCATGATTGGTAGAGTTAATAAGGGGGTTGCAGACGTTGACGAAAGATGAAGGCACGCTGGTTACCTGCTCAGATTAAGCAGGCCTTATATTTGTTTCAACTTTCCACATTTATTTTACTGTCTCACCAACTATCACGCTTCTAAACAGGTCTTTCCTATCACTGCTGCAACTTTTGCTTGCAACTACGAATTCCCGTTTTTTTTCACGTTTTGACGTCAGGTCGCGTTGATTGAATCCCCGCCTTGAGTGCACGGACACCCCGGATTTCGTCCGACCCTCCGAGGAAGTTGTCAGTTTATAAGCACCATCTCAATTCCCATGAGGCGAATATTGCAGTACCATTATTACAGCGCAGCTTACACAAAAATTATCGAAGCTGATATCTCAGACGTTCGACATGGCACCGGAAAAGAAACTAAGAGTCGTCATTACCGGGGCATCAGGCGAGACAGGGTCGTTTATCATGGATGCGCTCCTCTCGTCTCCAGATCAATTCAATGTAATTGCTCTGGCACGTCCCGAGTCTATGAAAAAAGACATACTCCAAGATTTCGCTCGGCGCGGCGCGTCCGTGCAACCCGCCGACTTCCAAAATGTCGATGGCCTTGTCCCGCTGCTTGCCGGCGCTGACGTCGTCATCTCCTGCTTGACTCTTCAGCAGAAGGGGGCAGAAGAGGCTCTCATTGACGCCTCCCATCGTGCTGGCGTCGGCCGCTACATTCCAAGCTTCTGGGGAACTGTTGCGCCACCCCGTGGAGTCATGTGGCTACGAGACATGAAAGAAGACCTGCTCGACAGGTGTAAGCGCCTTTACCTCCCCTACACCGTCATTGACGTGGGATGGTGGTACCGAGCCACTCTTCCCCGCGTGCCATCCGGGAAACTAGACTCTGCCATCTCCTTCCCAGAAACACTCATCGGCGCTGACGGGAATGTGGAATTCGCTGGTGTGGACGTGGCCGATATAGGCACGTATGTTGCGCGTATCATTGCGGATCCGCGCACGCTCAACAAGCAAGTCTTTGCCTACAGCCAAGTGACGACCCAGAACCACATCTGGGACACCATGGAGGCGCTCACAGGCGAAACAATCCCAAGGACGTATCTCACAAAAGAAGATGCCGAGGCTATTCTGGCTGGAGCGAAGGATGTTGACATGACCGATCTAGCTGCAATGCTCAAGCGGAGTCTGACGGCGTACGCGTACAGCTGGGCCATCAGGGGTGATAATGCACCAAAGCAAGCTACGTATCTGGGGTATTTGCTGGCCAAGGATCTATACCCAGATGTTAAGACAAAGGGTATCGATGATTTTATTCGTGAGATAGTCCAAGGCAAAGGATCTGCGAATTATTATGTTGGTCGTGCGGATCATCCTTATAATCGGGCCAAGGCCGCAGCTACGAAATAGAGTCTATACACTCTTGAATTGGGCATGCCTACATATGTTAGTAGCACCTGACAATAAAGATACTTTGGAACTTCTGCCAGTGATGTCTGCAAACAGGAGAGGGATAGTTGCGATTCTAGTCTGGGTGGCGGTAGCAGCCTTTCAGAGTTCCGTGAGTTGCTTGACCACGGCGTCATTGAGTTGATCTATTACTGCATCATTTTGGACGATGATGACCTCGATATTCAGTTTCGATGATTACCCCGGGCCTCCAAACCTGTTTTTATTGTCATTCGCAGTCACATGCGTTTTCTTGAGTTGAGGATTTCATGTAGGCAGCATGGGCACTTTGAGCATGATAAAGCTTCTCTTGACTCCCGCTCAAACGGATCGCGAGCTGATTCTCCAAGTTCGTTGCCCTGTCTCTCAATTGTAACAAGTGGTTCCGATGGCTATCGGTACTGGCCTGAGTAAACAGTGTCAGACAACAGTTCAACAAGCACCGGTAGAGATCTATAGTGGTTGCGTCGTGTATTCGTCCTGGAAACCACGTCAACTCCGCCTTGCAATCATTCACTGATGATAACTGACGGTCACAGCTCTCACCTCCACGGAGACTTCGTGTAGGCTTGATAACATAACGAAATGCATTTACTCTACTGACCCGCTCACTTCGTTCTGATGCGATCATGGAAGAAGACAAACTGCTATAACTCGGCGGCTGCGTGGGCCTTGCACGAGAGTAGGTACTACATGACCGAGCTTGCCTGCTACACCCATCAGCTGGATTAAATTAAGGACGTATTATAGTGAGGAAAAGGCTTGGGGTGAACTAGCTCTTACGTCCGTCTCAAGCTATTTCTGCTGTAAGTTGTTCGCAGCGGCTGCATGTCGTATGATATGCCAGCGGCGCATAGGGCGATCGCGTTTATATTGATCTATTGCAGTGAAGCTGCCGCAAGCTAACAGACATGTGGACTAAGAGATGACAACGTATGGAAAATGCGTGATTGAAGTTCCAATGCAAGCAATCGTGGCACAGCTGCCGAGGCTGACACCAAGTACTTCCGACTGTTGGACCTGCCCACTACCTATCGGTAGCACCACAACGCATGGCATCCCGCCCGACCATTGACGCGTTGTTGTGGAGGACGTCTGCATATGCGTAAACACGACACCCTGCATATCAAGCCGCTTAGCCGCCTGACCCCGCACGTACGTCTTCGCTTTGATCAGGCTTGATGTGATCAGATCACAGTCACCATGATAGGTACCGATAACGAGTAAGCCTTGGCGAGAATGCGGCACGGTACCGACTTTTGGCACACTGCATCATTCCATGCGTGGACTTCCAATAATTCAACTCGCAGATTTCGCCACAGCGCGTCATGTGTCACTGCACCATTGGTTGATAAATAGCATAAGACCTCCACAAGACCCTAATCTCGTTCCAATTCATTCTTTATAAGCTCAACTCAGCAATCGTTCGCACTTCCCACGTCTAAGCTACCAATGTATCACATACTTTAACGAGACATACAATGAGCCTTTGTGTTTTGTGCAATCGCACTTTTGGCGATGAGATAGCCCTCAGATCACACGAAAAGAATTCACCAAAGCATGTACCCTTTGGCTGCAAGGCATGCAATCGCTCCTTCGGTAGCCAGGCCGCACTAAACCAGCACCAAAATGATTCTCCAGCCCATCAAAGACCCAGGGCAGACTCGGTCACTACTTCTTCCACACCTGGACCACTGGTCAATCGTCCTACTTCGCCATCATCGACGACAGCCCGTGTCCGCCATCCAGTAAGCAACAGTGAGCGCAATCGTCACGCCACGACGAAGAACACTTCGCAGGCAGATTCGACCTTTGATCGGCCATTCGAAGTACTTGAAAATCAATTGCGAGCTCTCGCGATATCCGATGTAGATACGACGGTGCCATCACCAGAAAGCAATCGAGCACAAATTTCCACACGAACAATGGAGACGAGGAGTTTCTTCACGTATCCCGAACTGCACCAAAGAATTGCCGAAGCCGTCCTACCGGAGATAACGTCAACATGGTTCAACCCCGATATGGAGGCTCACTTTGACACTGACCACGAGACAAATATTATGGGAAATTTCACATGCGAAAACAAACGATGCAGAAAGAGGCAATGGAGTAGTCTTGTTGTGGCGGTTTGGATCAAAGGATATTATCGTAATGGATACAACGCTATTGTGTACAATCAACGTTGCAAGCTTTGCGATTGGTTGGGAAGGTTCAAGTTGGACGAGGCATCATATGTGGAACGGATTACGTACAGGCTCAAGAGATGGGCAGGCGTGAGGGTTGAGCAGCTACCATTTGGTGGACCGAGTAAAGGGCCACATGAAAGTGGGCACTGTGAGGGCTGTAAGGCAGGACATTGTTCACAGGCAGATAGATTCTGATAGCAATATATATCTTCATTGCAGCGACGTCACACGTGTCGGGATGAAGCGCGGCGGAGTCTCACTGCATGTGTACAGGCAGATAGCAATAGACGCACGACCAATAGATGGATTTCCAACGCCGCCCTGATAATGTTTCGCCCGGATAGTCCTATACATGGTTGCCCGTCGGCGTCGGCAGGCAAAGTTATAACCAGTACCCGTGAACTTCCACTACTCGGGAACCTTCATCAAATACCGAAAGGGTCGCCCGGTTAACTTCCTCCGAGTTGCTCAGGAGTACGGAAGCATTGTGTCGGTTAATCCCGGAGATATCATCATCGTAGTGGGTGGCAGCAAAACGGCGAAGGATTCGCTCGACAAGCGGGGGAATGTTTCCAGTAGCTGGCCATGCCTTGTAGGGTTTCGCCGCGATGTAGCGAATAGATAACTGAATTGTATGAATTGGTCACGGGCCACAACGTAGTCTGCAATAGCACTCCAATCGTGTGTAAACCTTTCAATGATAACCTTTTGCTGCATCAAAAAAAAAAAAAGGCAAAAAGCGACTTAGAGTTAGCCTAAAATTAGTACACCTTTTACATCTATTTTGCTTTTGGCACGAATGGTTACATGTACCGAATCGGCGTCCGCATCGTGTGGTGCACTTCTGGTGCGAAGACTGGGGGCGTTGCCTTCAGCATCATTACGGTTACATCTACCACGAGTTCTCGGACAAAAGTAGCCACAGGGTAATGTTGTAGCGCAAGGGTTTGAGTAACAATAGGTTTTCTGATGTTCGTCGACTGAGCAGGCCACTTCCACCGTGTGTATGCAGGACGGGACAAGCTTCTCAACTAGAATGTAACAGCAGAGTATACTGGGGGTCTGGGTTTGGAAACAGAGTATTTTCTTCGAAATGTCCGTGAGGAAGCGGGACGTTGTTCGGTTTGTTGTGACATCTTCTGCAACCCTCCCCGCACGTCGGCATGTGCGCATATAGGGTAGCGAAATGACTCCAATACTAGACTAGACGAGCAAATCCTTGAAGGTAACAATTCCAAAACCCTAAGACCTCACATGAAATCCTCATCTACGATGTGGACGTTACGAAGACGTTGCCTCCTGGACTAAGAGTACTAGTCGTGTCGAGTCTTGACACCTTTGCTAGGGGTAGATTATGCCCTTTACTAGTAATCAAGTCCCATTCTACTACTATTAGTCTGTCATAGTAGAGTTAGTAAAATGGCCTTAACATTAATAAAAACGTGGTAGTAGGTCTAGCAAGGGCCCTATACTTTGGTTGTGCTAGGATAAAACGAGCGCCCTAAATATTAGGGTCTAAATTAAATGAAGCTTAGATTAAGGCTAACTTACTCTTCCAAGATGATGACTAGGTTCCGATATGCACAGAGCGATGAGAAATCCGTGGGCTGTGAGTGATTAGGCAGCTGACTTCCGGGGCTCCGAGATGCCGAGATGCGGGGTACCCGCCGCGGACGTGGTCGTGCATGTAGCACTAATGAGCAGTAGCACATGTTCCTTTCTCCAAATTCATTTCACACACTGGGAATACTATACAATGCAGGATTTCGCGGTTTCTGCCTGAGATTTGACTTCGGCACTTACAAAAGGTCAATACTGGGAGAATTGGGTACCCTCTTACCGCAACTCGTCGGTCAAGGCCTTCCTACGGACAATCCTTCATGACGGTACCAACTTTGGCCATAGACCTAGGAATAGATCAGAGCTCCCAGGTCGCTCCAAGCCGCAACGCGGAGTCATTTCACTGTTTACAATGTAGCGCCAAGTTTCGCCGCTCGGCACATTTGAGACGCCACCTGGCAACTCGTAGGTGCAATGTTCCCGATGCCCTTTTTTGAGCGTCGTTGCTAATTTGGTGGCTATGAAGATCGATATGAGAAACCCTACACATGTGGATACTGCTCTACGTCGTCTTCACGAAAGGATGTTATCCTCCGCCACACTAGGAACTTTCATCCTGGCCTGGCACCACTCGTAAAACGCCAGACCCGCCCGACAAATAACACAAATGGATCCGAAGGGTCCGGCTGTAGTAGTGACTTCAGTCGCTCATGCATGCAGGATCTTTCGGGTGCTGCAAACACACCGGGTATCTCTCCACGACTCGTACTTGGACATTCCCCGCCAGTCGACCAACCACCTACAATGCGTCCTCTCACATATCAAGACAACTGGAGCGCACAAGCCGAGTCCCAAGACACTATGAATCTGGAAGTCTTTGCCACGAATCCCAGTTTCTGGGACGGACCGGCTTTAATGCACAACTCTATGTTGGACCTTGTTGCTTCCTCACATACAGCAGATTTGAGCATGTCGCATGTCTTTGATCCCGATTTGACCTCGCCTTACTCCTCGCCTCTCTCCTCGGATCTTCTGCAAGATGTCGGAGAACCGTCGGCCTTTTATCCACCAGCTCGTTCGTCGTCTACGGACCAGACCGTCGAGCCATGTCCCGACTCACCCATTTTTGTTTGCGACGACGATTACTCAGAGGCTCAAGGCAATTTGGCCAAATGTGGTGTTAATGTTGGCAATTTTCGGTTCCCCTCCAAATACGCCCTGATGCGCTTCGTTCAAGCTTTCTTCGCGTCCATGGCTCCACACTTTCCTATTTTACACCGGCCTACCTTCGCTATTGCGTCAATTCCAAGTCAGTACACCCAACAGCCACGTGCTCTGCAATAACCTAACATCGCACTTTTACAATAAGGTCCTTTGTTGCTCGCTGTGATGGCATGCGGCGCAATTTATTCCGATGAGTCAGAGGAAGCTGCAAGCATTCATCTTGCAGCCTTGCAGCTCATGTCCAAGGTGAGTGATTCGCAAGAGTTCAGCATCCTAAATCAAAGGCGAAAAACTATTCTCTGACAGCCTGTCAACTTCTGAATGAGTATACGACTGTCTTTACTGTGGCTGTGCCTGTATGATTACCATCAGCTGATTGTCTTCTGCAGCATGAAGATGTCACCGTACCCAGAACCGAAGAAAAAGCTCTGCAACTTTGGGAACTTCAGACATCCCTGCTACTGAGTTATTTTGGAGCTTACTCCAAATGCCTGACAGTGCGTCGAAAATCGCTAAACCTCTTTTCGTATGCAATCGAGGTATGTAACCTGTTGGAGAAACCTGACGAGCATTGGGATTGACGCACCGTGCTCGCAGTTAGCAAAGAAAGCGATCCAAGACATTCCATCATTCGACCCACTCGAATATAGAGATTGGGTTTATCAGGAAAGCATAATTAGGTAAGCGCGACTTGTGCGCCCGAATTGGGGGAACTTGGCCTTACTTCTGACGTGCTAGATGTGTTGCAGGCGTCGGAATACTCGGGGCGGCGCTAAATTACGAAATGCAAGCGCAGACCTTCGATCTTCCTGACTTTCAAAGCAAAATTCGTCTTCCTTCAACCCGAAATGAGTGGATGAAGGACGAACAGTCATGGAAAAAGCCACCTCCTGCTCCATATTCGGCTGATGTAATAGAGAAGACATTCGCCGGGCAGCCCCCAGAACTCCCAGTGGACGACTTGGCCTTTCTTACTATTGTATCCGGTGTGCTCAACCATATCTGTTCGTTTGAAGTACTCATGAACGGAAGGTACCCCTCTCTGTGGGAAGACTTCGTTGATAGGTTATCTCCACCGATGCAGCTTCTCGACAAGATGTGCAACGAGCAACTGGCCCGAACAACTTATGAAGCCTTCCTTCCTACCCCAATACTACAGTGCGTGCGGTCGTTCCTTGATTCGGCCATTTATCATCTGCATGGATGCAGACAGTTAAGCGGACTGAAACGGTTGATGTTGTCACCTGGATCGCTGCATGAGCCAGAGGAGCTCAATACGCTCTTCCGAGCGCCGCATCTTGATATCAAGAGGCGGGCTCTTGCAAAGGCCCTCGTTCGGGCAGCCGCAACCCTAAAGACCTATTGTCGCATGGGACTCAGGCGTTTGCAGCGAACAGCGCCATACGTCTATGCGCCTATGGCAGCCACTGCTGTGATTGAAGCCGGTACGTATGGATGGTATACTCAGACACGGTCTTATCTTTGCCATCCAACAGCGTCTCTACTTACCCCCAGACTAATGGCGTGCTTAGGTCTACTCCTTTACTGGTACGCTCGATCGGACATGACTACTGCTGAAGTCGAAGCCCTTCTTAAGGAGCTAGAGGCTGAAATAAAGAGCATTCAGTTGGCCACGAATAGCCAGTCGGGATTACTGCCGCTTGTCGCTGCCGCTGAAGTTCTTCAGGAAAGTACGGTCTGGCAAGGTGAATAGATTTCCTGTGAATGTCTTGGTACTTTTACTAATGTTTCACCCTTCTAGGGCCTCCCACAATGTCTGCTAGCTTAAAGGTCTTGATCACAACTATCAACTCCTCTGTCGAGTAGGCCCATCGTCTTATTCATACGAGATGGGAGTATACCAGGCCCACCATCACCTCCCATTTGGAGGAGACCGTTCCATGAATGATCTGTGGACACTCAAACCTACGTGCGCAGGGTGTCGTTCTTGCCCATGTGCGTATGTGTGATAGTGACAATGCAAAAGCCCACAGGGCTCGCAAGCGAAGCAAGCCGGTCCCGAAAGATAGTGAAGAAAGGGTCTGTGAAGGTATGGTTTTGAATTACTGTAGCCTCCAGCGAAAGGAACTAGGCGCCGAAGATAGAAGGCTGAGGAACGGCTGCGGAATTGCAATCGATGGCCATGCTCAAGTGTAAGGCTTTCGAAGCCGCATCTGTTGGAAAAGTATAAGACGACCAAGTGAATGTGATAGAACCGGGTGCGTGGCAAGAAGTTTGAGTGGGCTTGAATTGCTTAGATAGAGCGAATTCATATCGTTGGGGATTATGGTGTTAATTCTCTGTGCACCATTGAGTGGGGCGCACCGGCCAAAATACTCGCAAGAAAAACTACGGCTACCTGGCCTATCGTGCTAAAGCCGACGAATTTCAAACACTATCTCTTACAGTATCGGATGTCGTCGGTAGTTGGCCATACAGAACAGAAGCTGCACGTTACTTACTGTTCGTAGTTTAGATCTCGGTGGCTATCTACCCACCGACGCTAAGCCTAGTTGGTATGGCTCGCTGTGGGTAGCTGGGTGGCGCATAACTGAGTGTGGGACTAAACGCCAAACCCCACACGCTGTTAGATGTTCCAAGGCTAACAGACATTGATGAAGTGACAGGTGGTATAGATGGAGCACATTTGACCCACATTAAGAGAAGATGTTCAGGGCCGAACGGCACGGCACCCGGCGAAGAGATGCTCTAGTAGGTGGGTAACCCTTCTAGGGCGCTTAGTATAAAGCAGTGCACTGTCAATGGAGAACCACAGCAATTATCATCCTTTAGTATAAACAGGTTTTTGAACACAATACTAGCCATTGTTCCCTTACTCTATCGTTACATCTTGAATTCAGCGAAATGGCTGCTCAACCAAAAGAGATTCAGTCTATGATCGACGACCTGCCCAATGCTCACAAGCTCAGGAAGGAACCTGCACCAAACGCAACCACCATCACTGCTTTGCGGAAGACCCTTCCGATCTGCGATGAGCTCAATTTCGAAAGAGTTGATCCTCATAACTCGACCGGTTTCAATACCCCTGGTCGCTTCGAAGCCGAAATTGCTTCGTGCATCGTCCTAGGCACAGTCCCACCAGAGATTGACGGCACGTACTATCGCGTTGCATCCGACAGTATGTTTGCTGGACGTAACCATCTCGACAAGAAGCACCCCAAAGACAACTGGATGAATGGAGACGGTGCCATCGACGCATGGCGTTTTTCAAACGGCGTCGTGGACTTTAAGCAAAAGTTCGTCCGCACACCACGTTTCGTTATGGAGCGAGCTGCCCGCAAGCCACTGTTCGGCAGCTACAGAAACCCATGGTCGGGAGACAAGCGCGTGTTCGACGAGATCCAGACTGCAGCAAACGTCCACCTCCATTGGTGGAACAACATATTGCTAGCGCCCAAAGACGACAGCCCGCCTATGTACCTCGATCCTGATAATCTGGAGACATTTGGTAAACAATCCGACCCCTCATAAGATCTGACCCTTTCGTTTTTATCTACTAACATCGATGCAGGCTTCTATGACTTCGATGGGCAGCTCAGCGCGGCACCATTCACCGCGCATCCCAAGATTGATGTCACGACTGGAGAGTTACTCGGTTTCGGCATGGAGGCCGGAGGAATTGGGTATGACAGCGTCACTCTGAAGTTCCTAATCGTGCAGGTGCTGAGCAATGAAACAGTTCCAACGATATCGTCTACTACCGGTTTGGGAAAGATGGAAAGAAGCTGGACGAGTGCTGGGTGAAAACCCCTCACGTCTCATGGTCTCATGACATGGCTGTTACTGACAAGTAAGTGCCCATGATTGAAACCCACCTAGTGTCATATGCTGATTCGGCAAGCTGGGTCATCTTCTTGTTGATGCCATGGGAGACGGACATGGAATACATGAAGACGACAGGAGGTCCCCATTTCCGTTACAACAGAAATCTGGTACGTTGCCTTCACATCCAAATTGCACTGGCTTATATATTGCATAGCCCAACACTTTCGGTGTGCTTCCGCGCCATAACCCTAAGCCCGAGGACATAAGATGGTTTACCAGCCTCAAGAACCACACATGCGCTCACTTTTCGAACCATTTCGAAGACAAAGACGGCATTATCTGCATGGATACGTTTCTTACCGACGGAGACGCACTCAACGTATTCCCCGATATGCACCCACAACTTGGTGCAGCCAATCCCAACCCATTGAAGGGCAAGTTTGTACGATTCAAGATTGACCCCAAGGCGGAATCGACAGAGATGGAGCTTCCCGTCGTTCTGAGTGAGGTCATGGGTGAGATGGCACGATGCGATGACCGTTACGCCACCAAACCTTACACGCATGCATATGGCCTTGCTTTCGGCGTCTTCGATTTCACTGGAGTGGCACATATCAACGTCGAGACAGGTGTGACGGAGGTTTGGCATGCAGGTGACAATGTCTCGTGCGCTGAGCCATGCTTCGTGCCGAGGACCCCTGATGCAGATGAAGGAGATGGCTTTTTGATTGTGTTAGTCAGAGATGGTGACACACACGCTTGCTATGTCGCCATCCTTGATGCGTTGGATATCAAGAAGGGACCTATCTGCCTGATTCAGATTCCGTTCGGACTCAAAATCTCTGCGCACGGCACCTGGGTAAGTCCACTCGGTGGCTTCCACCAATGCCTGTCCTCACATCGCGTTCTAACATATCCAGATCCCAACCGCCGACCTTCCATCACGGAAGCCCTTAGTCGACTACACCGGTGTCACTGAGGAGGTTCTCGATAGGTTCGCCAGTTCGGGACCAAAGAGGTATGACACCTTGAACGCCAGAAGCACGATGAAATTCCAGACAAAGCCTATTAAGCCAATCCATACAAATGGCACTACAAATGGTACTACAAATGGTACTACAAATGGTACTAAGCTATCTGTATTGAATCTGTAGAATAGAATTTAAATTTAGTAACAAATAGTTCACTACTATAGCTATAAGACCAGAAACAAAGCGCATAAGAAAATGTAATGCTCGCATTGTAACTAACTATAGAAAGAAGTATGAGAGAGTAGTATAGCGAATAACGATATGGCAATAGGCTTAGGCTGTCGATACGCTGTTATAGGTTGTCCCAATACTAGGCATCTTAGGTATGCGTTTCAGTAACATCCTGTAAATGCCAACTCTGTTCTGTATACTGCAGCTGGACCTGTGTATATTTCGCACCCTTCTCCACCTGCTTGAGTGTCTGCATACCGTTGTTGTGTTCGACAGTGTGTAACAGTACGAGAGACGAAGACTTCCAAAGCGGCACCTCTTCGTTCCTCGATTTGAAAATCGTTGTGAAAAGGAACAGGGTGATTGCCAGATAAATGGTGACAGGAGGCGTGAGCCATTTGAAATCCACGGAAATGTATTGCTCGGACTCGAATTCGGAGCTTGTCAGGGTATGACCGGGCAAGGTCGCGTTCCAGGTGCGCAATCTGTGGCTTGTCATTTTGAGATTACTTGGGCATGCTTGCATTATACTCACGCGTTAGTCAGGGATATGGCCAAATTTTGGACACGAAGTCCAAACCTATCGAACCCGTAATCTAGGCCTAACTTGGGGTCGCAAGCGATAGGATTTGGACCAAGCAGGTCAGTTATAATGAATGGTGAATATTGTCCGGTGTAGTAGTTATCATATCATTCTGATGGTCCAATTCCTGCCGCGCCATCCCAGACCCCATACATCAACGAAGACCACTGATCCACGTCTGGTGCGCCTACACAAAAGTCTGCGCCCTTGTATGGCCGGGAGAGGCAAAAGAAGCTGGAATTTGTTTTGGAGACTTTCCATGTCAAATCGGCATGCGTTTTAACCACTGTGGTGTTCAAAGTATTGTTGAATGTCAAACTTAATGTTTGCAGATAGAGATTTAGGGTACCTTTAAAAGCTCTCCAATTTGATGCATCTTGAAGTTGCTCGCGCCACTGCGAATAATTGCCCCTCGGCTGGTTTTGGTGGTTACACTGAGGGTAATAAGCGACAAAAAATTCAGCAAATGGCTGCAGTGTCTTTTTTTCTGTTTCCAAAATCTAGTCTGGAGGGGGAGCGGCCATCTAAAAGGTGTCGACTTGGCCATTCAGGCCTTGTGAAGGTGGCTGCCAAGACGTCCCGGATATGCTGAACTTTTCTTTAACAACCTGGCCTCGATGTGGGACGTCTTTTACTGAGGGACAGATAGCCAGTGTTGTATACTCTTGCCATTTACACTCTTGTGCCAAGCAATTACCTACGACATCGTTCAAACTTTTTCCATGGTCTAGCACGCCAGATACCACTGCGCTGAGCATATGCGGACGAACTGTAGCTACGCGTCAGCTTGTATCTCCCATGAGCGTGCCGTTACTTCATACAGTCGTTCGAAAATTTATCCGCATGCTCAAATGGATTGTATGAATTACGATCATAAGATGACTGTGATGAAGTTTCATATTTCATACATCGACTAATCGTGGCAGGGTGAGCACCAGTGATGTCGACAATGCGAACGCCAATGGTGTTGGTCAATTGCGTAGATGGTGAAAACACTACGAGAAGGATAGTCGCGAGTGCGCCGATGGATACAAGGTGTCTCATGCCGTCAGCTTGATCCGACATTGTAACAGTAGTCTGCTTACAGTCGTGTTTTAGAAAGCAACATCAAGCTGCCTCTTGGACCACGCGTTGCCGCTTCGAATTCGTCGAGATCCGAAGCTGAGCGCCTTTGGCGGAGCCAGTTCCTGTTTGCCAACATGCGGTAAGTACGCGTGTAAGCACCGATCTTGCCACGACAGGTACATACCACTTGAGCTGTCCGATACAAGATGAAACAGAGACCAGGAGGGCAGACTGTACGGTCTGTGACAAAGTCGCCACCACCGGTGCTGGGCGAACCTGAAGTGTCCAGTCTTTTAATGAGTGATCTTGGTACTTGCTTAGAAGTGCGACAATGGCCCCAAGGGCACATGAACCTAATGACCATGTTGCCAACTCCCACTTCCATTCGCGTAGTAGAGTCAGTGGCGATCTTGAGCCATGAATGCGAGACGGCTGTGTTTGGGCAGTCCAATGCTCATCTCTTTGTGTGGTAACAAGCTGTGATTGTCTGCTATACTGTGTGAGGGGAACATCTTCTGGATGATACTCCATTTTGCGCGGACAAATTTCACAACAAAGATGTGAGGCACAATGAAGGAACAGACAACAAGAGTAAAATGGGAGACATGATTCCTATTAATCTCAATGCGTCATCCATAGCTAGACCGATATGTGGATGGTGGCCCAGCGCCACATACAGTTGGCGTAGACATGGGGGAGCGAGCAGGCGTGTGAGTAACTCAGCTACAATGGAGAATAGAGATCATTCCCGGATCTATCAACCAATGATTGCCACGTCCTGAGAAATCTTCGAGACTGGGTTTGCCTCAGCCTTGTTGAGTTCATGGAAACGGGCGGCCAAAGATAGAATTCGCTGTCGATTGGAACGGAGATGGCGTCCGCCAATTTTCGTGGGGGCTGCGAGACTGACGAACCATACGCAATTCTCGGAAGGCTAAGGGAGATCAGATACCAAAGTCTAACGTTTATTCTACGAAGGATTGCAGTAGAATCCTTTACTTTTCTATACAAAATTTTAGCGCCCGCATAGACATATAAATAGAATCCCCTAAAAGATTTAGAGTAGAATTCTTTACTTTTTCTATACTTTAAATTTAATATAATTTAAATAGTATATACAGCAGCTAAGTATAAAATAAAACTAAAATTTATAAAAAAATTAAAAATAGTATTATTAAAATACTAAAAGCTAAAATTATAGTATTAATAGCTATTATTACGTTATATATAGCTATAAATATTAAAACTACTAAAGTAGTATAAAAATACTAGTAAAGCTACGTTTATAGTACTAATTAAATATAGAATTATAATAGTTAAAATATATTTATTAGCTATAGTATAAAATATAGTTTTTATATAATTAATAAATTAAATTAAATAGTTAAAATAATATTAGCTAATATAGCCTAGAAATTAGTATATATTTAAATATTATAATTTTCTCTACTTTACTATTATATACTTATATTATTTTATATATAGTTTATAGAGTTTTATTAGCTTTTTAAACTACTATATATTAGCTATAGCTAAAAGAAAAAATATAAAAGGCTCTAATAGTATATAGTAAATATAAAAAGTAGTTTACTAAATAGCTAAAGTTAAAATATAAAATAGAGTAGAAAAATAAAAGCTAGATATATTATTTACTATATATATAGATTAAAAACTATATTTATATATAAAGTAAATTTATTTTTTTATATTAGTATTAAAAGTTAGTTAGTTTAAAGTAAAATATAAATTAAAAAATAGTTTAAATTTAAAGTTATAATAAAGCTATATTCTATTATAATAATAACTTTTAGCTATAAAAGCCCCTTTATAAACTACTTCTATCTTTCTCTATATAAATTTATTAAAAATAGAAAACTATACTAATTTCTATTTAAACTACTTTTATACTATACCTAGTCTAAATTCTATATAAATCTCTACTCTACTATTACCTACGTGCTAATATAGTAGAGGAAAAAAAAAAACTCTATAAAAATCTAGAACTACTACTAAATTCTACTTTATATAGCTTACTTTTTTAATAAAACTATAAAAATATTATTTTTTTATTTTTTTATATAAAATTTATAAAAATATTATTTATTTAGCTTTTTAATCTATACGCATTTTTATATACTTTTAAACTAATTTAGATATTTTTTAGTATTTTATATTTTTAAACTATTATATTATAAAAATATTATTTTTTTACTAGTAATAGCCTATATAATATTACTAATTTATTTAAAAAAATTATTTAAATTTTTTAGTTAACTAGCCTCTAAAACTTCTCTAGTTCTAGCTCTAATTAACGCTAATAGATTTATTAATAATTCTAAAACTAAACTTTAGAGATTTTTAGTTAACTAAAGTTTATAGGTTTAAACTTCTATAGTATTACTAGCTTAGATTACTTTTAAAAAAGTTATATTAAATAGCGCTAAAGTAGAGATTAAAAAACTACTAATAATTTAGTAGAATTAAAAGTAAAGCTAATACCTATTTTTATTAATAGATAATAAATTCTATTTTTTAAAAAATAAAAGAAAATAACTAGTTTTTATAAAAAGCTTATAAATTTATTAAATATCTAAAATATAGAAAATAGCTAATACCTATAGAATTCTTAATTACAGCTAGTAATTAGTAAAAATATAGCCTAAGCGCCTACGCTAAAGTTTTAGAAAAAACTTAGAATTTACAGGAGTATTAGTATTTAAAGGTTTACTAGTAAAAAGCGTAATAATAAATACGTAGAATCTATATTAGTTATATAATTATAATATTAAATAGCTACTAAAATTAATAAATAGAGCTATTTTAGCCTAAAGTACGTATAGGCTAAATACGTAATTATAATCTAATAGTTATACTAAAATTAAAAATTACAGAGCTTACTAACTGTAAGATACTTATATAAAAAAGGTTTAGTCTAAAAGAAACTAGAAGCTTTTTTTAGACTAAACCCTTTTTTACCTATTACCTCTCTATAATATGCCTATTAACGCCTTTATATATAATAACTAACTATAACTCTAGCACTATAGTATTATTATCTTTATTAAATAATAGTCTATTAACGTTAGTATAATATAATATAAATAGATTAGAAACCTACTTTTTAAATAGCGCTAAAGGACGCGTTCTAACTAGATAATCTAGCTTTTCTAAAAACGCAAACTCTATAGGTAGCTCTAATTTCTCTATACAAGCTAAAAATAATAGCTTTATATTATAAGCTATTACCTACGTATCTATATTATATTCCTTTACTATTATAGCCTACTATTCTATTTAAACTTATAAAAAGGTTTTTTTAATAAAATTATTTACACTTTTTAGTAGTATACTAAAAATGCTAATAGTACTAAAGTACTGCTTAAATATATTCTACTACTTACTCTAATTTAAATACGTGCTAAACGCAATCTATTACTTAAAATTATTATTTTTAGTTAGTAAATATTCTAGGTTAGTTTAGTATATAGTTATAAATAAATACTTTTTTACTATTATTATATATTTATAACCGCGTATTCTAGTACCTATTTTCCTCTATTAGATTTCTAATTTAAAGTAACTAAACTTTTTATATAACTTATTTATTTTCTAGTAATATTATAGATAATTTATAATACTATTAACAGCAGTCTTTTAGATATTAAAAAACTTTTTTTTAAATATTTTAGTTTTAAGCGCTGTTAAACTAAGCTTATTAATAACTTCTAGATTATTTAGTTTAGTTATAAGCTGTGTCTATAACTATATAGGCTATAACTAAATAAGCTACTATTTTTTTTAGGTACTAGATAGTAACTATAAACTTATAACGCTTATTTTTATAATAGCTACACTTTAAAAGAGCTTTTTTCTATAAAAATTTTGCTACTACTATATAGTAGCTATAGTATACTAGTTTTATATGCAGTCTATTATACTAATAGCTAAACCTATACTAATAAACTTTACTACTATATTTACTCTAATACCTAGTAGTCTTTTTACCTAATTTTAATATTATTATTATTTAATTATAACTATTTAATTTAACTATGCTTTAACCTAGTTTTTATTACTTACTATAGTCTATATAAGCGCTTTATTTAGTTTTTTAACTAAACTCTTTTATACCTATATTATAGTCTTTTTTTTATATAGGCGTTTTCTAGATAACGTATTTTTATTAACATCTTCTATATTATTATCTACGTTTTTAATAATCTCTAAAGAATTATTATAGAAGTGCTGTATAGTTTTAAACACTTTCTAATAGTTTATATATTTATAAATATATTATAACGCGTTTTTAATTATTAAAGTAAAAAATGCCTCTATTAGTTTATAATTATTAGGTACCTCTATAAAAAAAGTACGCTTTTTTTTATTTAGAACTTTATACGCTATTAGAACTAGGTTGCGCTATTAATAATCTTTAGAAATATTATCTAGTATAATTAGTAGCGTAATAGAGGCAGGTATAGTAAAAGTAAAAAAAAGATATAAAAAAAAAATAACGCGTAGAAACTATAATAATTAGTAAAAAATAGCTATTTAGTATATACGTAATCTATTTATACTAGGCTATATAGTATAATTTTAGCCTATTTTCCTCTAATTATAATTCTATAAGCTAATCTAAATCCTCTCTAGCACAGCACACGTTATATACTTTAGTAAAATAAACTATAATTATAATCTAGCAAGCTAGTTTAAATCTAATTTAGTTTATAAAGAATATTTTATAAAATTAGTATATTTACACCTAAGTTAATAGTATACTATAACTAGACTATAATTATTACTACTTACCTCTAAGCTTTAAATTTATTTTATAATAAATTTATATACTATATTATACATCTAAATTAATACTTAATATAAAGTAGTTATTTATTTATACTACTAATACTATCTAAATCTAGCTAGTATTATAAACTATTTTACTATAAAATATAGCAGCTATACTATAATAACTAAACGCGCTAAACTACAGGTAATTATTAATAAATCTAGAAAAAGCCTTTACTAAAAATATATAGATATCTAGCTTCTTTTAAACTAACTCTATCTAGCTATCTCTAACTTTAAAGTCTATAAAAACACACTTTAGTGTGCCTAAAATAAATGCAAGTATATAGTTATTAGAATTATATCTATAACTAATAATATAAAAGTATACCTCTAGATAGTATATAATATATATCTACTAAATATAATATATACGTATTCTACTATATAGGCATAGTAGTTATAGTATTAGAAAGTTACTTTTAGTTAATAATTCTTTACTAAAACTAGCGTAAAGAATAGCTACGCTATAACTTTATTTAAAGTATTTATACTAGAGACTAAGTAAAAATAAAAAATTAAAAATAATAGTAATAAAAAAATAAATATATATACGCCTAGTACTCTACCTACTTTAAAGTCTCTACACGTAGACACTATCTAGGCTACTATTACTAGACTTAAAGTATAACTTATAGCTAAATAAATAAAGCTTATACACTTTTTTATAATATATAATTAAATAGCTCTAGCTACGCCTAACTATTTTACTAACCTATACTTTAAATATATATAATTTTATAAATGCGTAGTAGAAATACTTTAAAAAATAGTATATAAATATATAAAGCTAAGTATAGTTTTAGCTAAACTTCTATACTTATATAAAATAGTAAAAAGTATAGTATTATACTATTAGTATATAATAGCAGAAACATTGCAATAGACTAGAATCTAAATTATATAAAAGAATTAGAATTATATTCTAGCTATACCTTTTTTTTACTACTAAAAATTTAATAACTACTATAGTAATACTTTTAGTAATATCTTTACTTTCTTTTTTTAAATTATAACTAAAAGAAATCTAGCACTACTAATATTTTACTGTATACTCTACTAAATTAGTACCTAGAATGCTATTAATTAATACTTTATAAATATTAATAAAAAAATACCTAAAGTTAAACCTAAGTATAAGTAATTAGAGTTAAATAAGTTTAAAACTCTCTACTATAATTTCTAGATGTCTCTAATTAAGTAAACTAGTATTAAATAAAATAATAAACTTGCTCTAGTAACTGCCCTTACTTTTATTATAGTTAATCTAAAAAAAAATAAATTCTAAATAGTATATAACTTTATAACTAATTTTATAGCTATAAAAAAAATAGCCTACTTTACAGCATACTAGAAATTTTAGCTTTTTTTAGAATATTATAATCTATCTCTAATTTCTATTTTAGAATATACTAAGCCTTTAAACAAAGTTAGAACTATAATTAATAAGATAAAGGCACTTATAATAGAATAATAATAAGTTAGAGAGCTTTTTTAGTAAAAAAAAAAGCGTAACTACTCTATTAGCTAGTAGACTAAAATATAGATTTACTAATACTTTACTTTTTTCTACTTAACTTCTATATTATAGATAATTTTAACTACGCACTATATTAGCTAGTTTTAATATAGTAAAACTTTTAATACCTTTATATATTAGAAAGGTAACACTATTATAGTACGTAATATATTAATAATATTTAAAAAATATACTAGTATAGTTTAGCGTCTATACTATAATATAGAAAAGCTATTATTCTAACTTACTACTATAAATTCTCTATATAAGCTTTTTATAGTGCTTTAGAATTATATTAAATATAATATATCTAATAAAAATTAAAGCTATTCTTTACTTTTACTAACCTAGCTAGCATTAAAGGAATATAATTAATTTATTATAAAATCTATAATAGTAGCTGTTATAGTAAAATAGTTAAAAAAGTTAGTTTTAATAGACTTTACTACTTTTAACTAAGTTAAGTAATACAGTAATTATATATAACGCTTTTTTTAAGTACTATTTTTACTTGTATATTTTATAAGTAGACAGTTTAGCTAATTTACTAAAGTTCTTAGCCTATAACTAGAAAATACTTTTTTAGAAAAAAAATATAATATTTACTTTTTCTAAAGCTATATTACACTTATACCTAGATATTATAAAAATTATAACTATAATAAAAGCCTAAAGCTAGTATATTAATTTCTTTTTTAGTAAATTAAAAGTTTTTTAGTTTAGTATTAATAGTTAGTTTACTTTTTCTACTAATTTATTAATAAACTATATAATACAGATACACTTTATTACTACTAAATATACAGCTCCTTTCTATAGTTAAATTAATATAAAAAGATAATTAAAAATTTAACTTTATTTATAGAAATAATAAAGTACGTAATAGAAAAGTACCTAGGCGTAGTAATTAAACCTAGTTTTATATAATACCTATTTATTGCATTTAGCTAGAAATTTAACTAGAAAAAGTCTAACTATAGAATCTAGGCTTTAATACTAGAAAAAGTTAATAATATTATTAATAACGCAGAGGCAGAAGCTAGAGAGATATAGTCTAGGTATATACTAAATACTATATACGTATATTATTCTCTAATAACTATAATAGTTTTTTAATATAATTTTATTAATTTAAAAGTATATCTTTACGCTTTAACTAGCTAGCATAGTAATTTTAATTTTAATCTAATTAGAGAAAAGTTAGAGATTATTAAAAAGCTAGATAATATATAGAACGCACTATTAGTATAAATCTAAAAGTGTAGCGTTTTTAACCTACACGTACTTTTCTAGAATAAATATAGCTTTAAAGTAGCTTTTTAAAAAAAGTAATATAAAGTTCTAGATAATATTTTTTAGAGTTAAATAGTTATTTTACATATTATAGTAACTAGTAGTAGTAAAAGTCTAGCGTTTATACTACCTCTAATATATATAGAATATAGATAGATAATTATTATTACGCTACTAGTTACGCTTTATATAGATATTATTAAAAATTTTAATAAAATATATATAACTAACTTCTACTTTAGTAGCCTAACTTTTAATAAAATAGCGCAGGTTATACTTACTATACTAGAGAATATATTAAAACTAAACTTTATAATAATAGTTAATTAACGCTAAGTACTAGAATAATTAGAGTAGATTATATTAAATAAATTCTACTATATACTATTACTAGACTATAAATACTAACTATATCTACTCTACTTTTAAAATATAGTAAAGTTTAGTACGCTTATAACACTACTATTTACTACTATACTAGTTAATAATAAAAGTAAAGTATATTAGCTATTATATATATAGAACTAAGTTTAAACATTCTAAAAGCTTATAACTAGAGTAAATATTAAATATAATATTAAACATATAATAGCGCGCTTATAAATAAGTATAATAATACTTTAAATAGTAATATACATAAAAAAATAGTAGGTATACTATAAAAAAATATTAGTATATTTACTATACACTAAAATAGTAGAAAAGCTAGTAGAAAACCTAGAATATAAAGTATATTATAGAAAGATGTTTTTAAAGAAATATTGCGCTGTATAATAATAATTCGCAGACGCTAAAATAGATATTCTAATAGTAACTATAGCTTTTAACGTAGGTGTATATATTAATAATATACGTATAGTAATCTAGTTTAGTAAACTAAATAGACTTATAATATAAATATAAAAATTAGAATAAACTAGCTATAATAATCTACTTTATACTACCTATATTATTTTTAGACCTAGTATACTAAGTTTTATAGATAAACTAGGTTATTACTATACTATAATATTAAAAGAGTTTCTATAGCTAAATAAATTAGTATATATATATATTATACTAGATAGATATTTTAATAGAAACTATAAAAGAATATATTACAATAGAGATAAAGCGTAATATATAGTTTATAAAGTATAAAAAGTAAAAACTAATTATATTAAAACTCTAGTATCTATAATATATTAATAATAGGCTACTTTAAAAAGCTGTAATAATTCTATATAGCTCTACTAACTATAATTATTTCTTTTATTTACTTTATTTCTATAGAATATAAACTACTATATTATATTATCTCTATTTACGCAGGCTAGTAACTATAGTAGAAGTAGAAGTTATAAGTAATTAGTAGTTGTCAGATTGACGGAGTTATTCTAGAGCCAGTAGATAAGCGGGGCACAGGGTGCGCTAGCGCACCCTGTAGCCGACGCGACAAAACTAGCCTCCTGAGCAACGCTCGGAGAAGACACAATCAATGATCTCAACCATCATCAAATTCATCAATATTCGTGCACTTTCAAGAGTACCGTGCATCTGACAATTAAGAGTCTCACTGCCGACTACCGCTCAGGCCACCCCAACACGTCTATCCAACATGACGACAATGCGTGATCCAACAGTGATCCTACGGGATCACACAGACTACACAACATGGATGACGCAGCTCAAAGCGCGCTGCATCGCACATAACATCTGGGACAAGATCAATCCTAAGTCTACTACCCGGCCAACAGTTAAACCGGTAGCAGAAAGAGCCCCGGTGATTGCTGATTACGCGCCAGCCAATGCAAGTAACACAAGCCCAAGAAGGATCACCGATCTCTCCACAGCAGGCCAGAAGGCTTTCCGGGATGACCTCGAGTATCACAAAATCCTCCTCGAACAATACAAGAACGACCGACATGACTACGAGAAAGAGCAATCCAGCCTTCAGCACATCGTAGCGTTCATCCAATCAACAGTAACACCGCATCTGCTCCGAACCTGTTGCCTACCCGACCAATCCCTCCGAAAATGGCTCATAAGCCTCGAAGCGACGATTGGGATTGACGAACAACTTGAACAAGAGCGAGCCCGCGAACGATACCTTCAGGCATTGAAGCCAATGAGAACCTCCGCGCACTGGGATAGCTGGCTCGCAGAATACGACCAAGCCGCAACTGAAGCAGAGGCATACAACGTACCGGAAGTACTGCAGATCAATGCAGTAACAAAAGATTTCCTCACATCGGTTAACAAGGTGGCAAATGTGTGGGCAACCACCTTCCAGGACTCTGGACGATACCAACCCGGAATGAACCGCAAAGAGATGATGAAACGCTATCGGGAGTACATGATGAATAACCATCCCCTGAAAACAGGGAAGAGCAAAGCAAGTTTCATTGCAGCTCATGACGAGGCTTCACATGACACCGCTGAGGGCGAAGCCCATCAGGACAGTACAAGGGACGCCTCTACTGTGAACAGCGCGCCATCTCGCCGGGGAAGACCCCGTAATCAACGCGGCAACGATCGAAAGCGACAAGCCGAGAGACCTCCAGAAGGCTCATACTCCTCCACAAAATGCTTAGCATGTGGACAACGCCATGCCTTGAAGGACTGCTACTACCTACATGAGGAGAAAGCACCCGGCTGGTGGAAACCAAACGAGTCCGTAAAGGAGCTCGTCAAATTCAAGAAGGAACAAGACCCAGAACTACAAGGGCTAATCCGCTCACAGAGCCGACCCCGCACAAGGACGCCAACTATCAAGCAGTCCCATACCCCAACTCCGGAAATAGAATGACTATATGGTCGTCAAATCACGCAAGTTGGAGGTTCCGAGGATCGGTTCCTGGCAACGTCCAATACAGAGGCAGGCTTCGCTGCCACAACAAGTGATTATCCGCTCCGAAATTCATACATTCTGGATTCAGGCACGACATGCCATATTACGAACGATCCCCAACGCATATATGACTATCGCGCACCCGGACCCTCAGACTATATATGGGCCGGTAACACACAAGTCTGGATCAGGGGGTACGGCTCCATCCGGCTGCCCCTCAGGCACGATCAGCGAACGACGATAATAACGCTCCATGACGTAGCCGTCTGTCCTGACTTCCTCTGTAATCTTGTATCCTTCCGATTACTCCGACAACAAGGAATATGGTGGGACACCAGAACCGATCCAACAACGCTACGAGCGTCGGACAGCACAATCATTGGAAGCCTGCAGGAGCTGTACGGCCAATGGGTAATCGAGCACCACACATTGGCACCTGCGGCTTACCACACACACAAAGCAACGTCGCGTACACCGAGACGAGCTCAGATAGCCCCAGCACTCGTATGGCACAAGAGACTTGGGCATCCCGGTCCAGCAACCGTGGAGCACCTCATGCAGCAAGCTGAGGGGGTGCGAGTGAAAGGCATTACTACAGTAGAGTGCAACTCCTGTGGACGAGCCAAGGCCCGGCGTCAAATCAGACGGGCCCCACGAAATACAGATTACGAAGGACCAGGAGAGAGACTGGCCATCGATTTCCATTCATACGAACACCAAAGCATCACCAAAGAAAGGAGCCAGATGCTCATCACCGACAGATACTCAGGAATGCAATGGGACTATTACTTCACCGACAACAGGACCGCAAAGTCCATCATCAAAGCATTCTCTAACTTCATTCTATTTCTCAAGAACCATTTCAACATCACCGTAAAGATCATCGAAGCGGACAACGAAATCACAACGGTCAAGCCAGAGGTACAGCGCTACCTTTCATCGCACGGCATTGTTATTGAGCCCTCGGCCCCGGATACACAAGCACAGAACGGAGGCGCCGAACGCTCAGGGGGTGTAAACAAGGAGAAAGCGCGCGCAATGCGACTCGACGCCAATCTCTCATGGGAGCTCTGGCCGGAGATAACGCGAGCCGCCGTCTACCTATACAACCGATCGCCTAACTACGCAAACAACTGGAAGACTCCATACGAGATCTTCTTCACTCGCGTGGCCTTTAGCAACGGCATAGTCACGTCGATACGAAAACCAAACCTTGCTCACCTTAGAGCATACGGCTGCAAAGCGTTCGCCATGACCGACGACACGTATCGCGGAAAAGGACGCTTGCAACGCCTTGATCCAAAAGCCTGGGTAGGATACCTAGTAGGATATCGATCTACCAACATCTACAGGATATGGATCCCATCCCTGGCCAAGGTCATTAGCACTAGGGACGTCACCTTTGACGAACAAACAACTTTTGATGGGAAGGTAGAAGACCTGATGGACAACCTCATGCACAGCACACTAAGAGAAATCGCCACGCTTGTGAGGACCATGGAGCTCCCTTCACCAGCACACGAACCGGAAACTGAATCCTTCCACGAGGACGATGCTCTTGAAGAGGCCTCAGAGCCACATCCTGAAGCAGATCCGCCGGGATACTACAACGGTAGGAAGATTAGGGATCATTACCCATCTCCACCGCCGACGCCGCCACCAGCGGCTCTCCTTGCACAATTCATGGCAGGGACACACCCTGAGGAACAATCGGTGTCATCCCGTACAATCCCATGGGCAGCAGCGTTTACCGCAGGAACCCAAGCAGGCAACATAGGGACGACCGGAGGAGAAGCCATTGACAAAGCCCGATTGAGAAGGATGCTTGCCACCGGCTCGAGACCCCATCGCAGCCAGCTACCGCCTCCTCCCACGTACAAAAGCAAGCTTGAGGATCATCCACTAGGCGCCGAGTTTAAACAAGCTGAACTTGACCATCTTTTGAGCCATGCTCAGATGGGTTCATGGACTGAAGTTCCAATCAGAACGGCTAAGTCAACGGGACAACAGATCCTTGACTGCATGTGGGTCTACACGTACAAGCTGGATAAAGACCACAACCTCCTCAAATGCAAGGCGCGACTAGTGGTCCGAGGAGATCAACAGAGAAACATTACCTCTCAAGACACCTACGCAGCCACACTAGCTAGCCGCTCGTTCAGAATGTTGATGGCAATCGCAGCCCAGCACGAACTAGAGCTCAAGCAATTCGACGTTACGAACGCGTTCGTACACGCAGCGATGGACCGAGTTGTCTACATGCGTATGCCGAAAGGCCATCAGAAGGCCGGCACGATCCTACAAGTCAACAAGGCATTATATGGCCTTAGGATCTCACCACTGCTCTGGCAGAAGGAGTTCACAGCAACCCTGCAGAGGCTCGGCTTTGAAGCTATACCACATGAGCCGTGCTGCCTTATTAAGGGCAGTATCATTATCTTCTTTTACGTTGATGATATCATCATGGCTTATCCAACAGGGCAGGATCAGCAGGCTACCGGAGTAACGGAGCAGCTGAAGAAGCAGTACACGATTACCGGAGGACACGACTTACAATGGTTCCTCGGGATGGAGATAATCCGTGACCGAGCCTCGCGCCGGATCCAACTCTCCCAGGCCTCCTACTGCGACAAGATCAGTCGACTGATCGACGATCGAGGAGTAGCACACGACACTCCGATGGCAGCCATTGAGCTATTGCCAAGCGACGGACTAGCGAGCCACGCGGACGTCAACAAATATCAACGAAAGATTGGATCACTTCTCTTCGCCGCAGTCACCACGCGACCAGACATCTCATTTGCTACGTCACGACTAGCAAGGCATCTTACCAATCCCAGCCATGAACATCACAAAGCTGCAGACCGAGTCTTGATGTATCTTCAGGACACCAAATCAACCGTGTTGCAACTCGGGGGTGGCTCACGCCTTCAAGTCGCAAGCGACGCCTCCTTTGCTGACAACACACGAGATAGGAAAAGCTCACAGGGCTACGCAATTAAGCTATACAACGGGCTTATCGCCTGGAAAGCAAACAAGCAGGACACGGTAACCACGTCGACCACCGAAGCCGAACTCCTCGCTCTGTCCCAAGTCGCCAAGGAAGCTCTCTTTATCTCGAGGCTCCTTCAGGAGCTCCACGTCAAGATTGAGCCAGGACCTATTATCATTGAATGCGACAATCAACAGACCATCCGACTACTCACCGCGGAGGTCTCAAAGCTCCAAACCAAGCTCCGACACGTTGATATCCACAACCACTGGCTACGGCAGGAAGTACAACAACAACGGATAAACGTACAGTACGTACAGTCATCAGAAATGATCGCAGACGGCCTCACAAAGGCCCTGCCGAAGGGATCCTGGGGAAGGTTCCTCCATCAACTCGGACTTATCAAAGCTGAGACGCTCTCAACGCCAACGAACGAGACTCCGATTGAGGAAATCCAACAGCAACTAGACCACCTCTCAAGAACTCCTTAGGAGAAAGGTTTCAGCCAGCAATAGCTTCCAGGCTGAAGGGGGTGTGTCAGATTGACGGAGTTATTCTAGAGCCAGTAGATAAGCGGGGCACTGGGTGCGCTAGCGCACCCTGCAGCCGACGCGACAAAACTAGCCTCCTGAGCAACGCTCGGAGAAGACACAATCAATGATCTCAACCATCATCAAATTCATCAATATTCGTGCACTTTCAATAGTACCGTGCATCTGACAGTAGTATAGTTATTACTTTAACTTTTAAACTAATTTTAATTCTATACAGGAAGTCTAGTAAAACGCAAGCAATAATAATATAAATATCTATTACGTATATATTACTAATAGTAATCTAACTCTAAATAGTATAATTTATATTACTTAATATAACCCTATTCTTTTAAATTAGCAGTTTAATAGAGAAAAGAATCGCCTAAAATAATAGAAAGCTTAACTTTAGTAAAGAAGTCTAGCTAACAGGATAGATAGAGTTAGTAAACCTATTAGAAGCTATTAAAAAAACTAGAGAATTCTAGGCTAATAACTGCGTGGCTTATTTTATTAAAAAAAAAAACTAGAACTACGCTAAAGTAGAGTGCTATAAGTATACTAGTAGTTATATAAAAACTATCTATAAAAAGATAAACTAGAATATTAGACTAAAAAGATATTTTTTATATAATATACCCTTTAAACTATACGTAAAGTAGTAGGACCCTAAAAAATAGCGTATAATAAATAAATAAAATAAGTCTATTTACTATATATATCTACACGTAGTACTAGATATATAGACAACGTTATAGTTAAACTATAAAAAACTATAAAAGAAGTAGTAATAATATATATATAATATAATAGAATATAATACTATGTTTTAGAACGTATAGAACTACTAAAACTATTTTTATAATTTAATACTAATAAGTAAAGGTATATATATATTATAGGTTATAAAGAATATAACCTAGCTTACCTATAAATACTTTCTAAATATAAATAAAAAATAGCTTAACCTACTATAAAATAATAAAAATAGTATAAATATATTATAATATAAATATACAATATATTATTCTATATACGTAAATAGGCAGGGTTACTATAAAAAAAAAAAAAGTTTTATCTAAAAAAAGCTAGTTATAGCTTCTCTAGACTAAAACCTCTAGCTTTTTTTCTATAAGCTATAGCTTACGTAGAGAGCATATAATATATAATTATTTATAACTATTTAAATAAAATATAAACTAGAATCTTCTACAGAGAAAAGCTATAGAGTATAAAAAAGATTTTATAAGTAGAGAATAAATTCTAGACTATATAATTATATTTAAATATAGTATAAATTAAAATAAAGTAAAAGGTATTAAGCAGGCTTTACTATATTAAATAGAAATAAAGTACTAATCTAGGTATATAGAAATAAAAAGTAGTAAAAAAAAAAAAAGTTTTACTAAAAGAAAGCTAGTATACTTTTACTATAATAGGGACTAGCGTTATATATACTACTATAATTTTAGCGCAGCTATATAATTTAAATTAAACTTTCTAACTTTATAATTCTTTTCTTTACTTTTTATAACCTTTAATAACTACTACCTACTACGCTACTTTTTTACCTCTATTTATTACTATAATATAAATAGAGTTTAGATATATACTAAATACTACTTTATAAGTAATATTAAATAAGCGCGCGCCTCTGCTAGTACTATACATACGCTGTAGACGCGCTAACTAGTTAAAATATATTAATTAAGTAAGTTAATATTTTAAAAATCTAAAGTTCTATTTTAAATAGTTTTTCTAGGCTAAAACTCTCTTTTTAGCGTATATAGCTACTAAAACTTTTTTAGGCTAAAACCTTCTTCTAGCGTATATAGCTACTAGAGCTTTTTTAGGCCTAAACTCTCTACTAGCGCACCTATTTATAGTAGCTTTTTTAAGCTAAAACCTTTTTTTTATATACTCTATTTATACGTTACGCCTAGCACTTATTACTAGGTATTAGATATAAATACCTATAATAAATATTTCTATATTAAAAACCTATTAGAAAGTAAAATAAAGTTAAAATAAAAATCTTTATACTGTATACCTAACTTTAGTATTTATTTATAAAAAAGAGGGTTACTAACTATAAAGATATAGAAAAGAGGGGGGGTTTCTTGTTATCAGATGCACGGTACTAGCTGAAAGTGCACGAATATTGATAATTTGTTGAGGGTTAGAGATCATTGATTGTGTCTTCTCCGAGCGTTGCTCAGGAGGCTAGTTTTGTCGCGTCGGCTACAGGGTGCGCTAGCGCACCCTGTGCCCCGCTTATCTACTGGCTCTAGAATAACTCCGTCAATCTGACACACCCCCTTCAGCCTGGAAGCTATTGCTGGCTGAAACCTTTCTCCTAAGGAGTTATTGAGAGGTGGTCTAGTTGCTGTTGGATTTCCTCAATCGGAGTCTCGTTCGTTGGCGTTGAGAGCGTCTCAGCTTTGATAAGTCCGAGTTGATGGAGGAACCTTCCCCAGGATCCCTTCGGCAGGGCCTTTGTGAGGCCGTCTGCGATCATTTCTGATGACTGTACGTACTGTACGTTTATCCGTTGTTGTTGTACTTCCTGCCGTAGCCAGTGGTTGTGGATATCAACGTGTCGGAGCTTGGTTTGGAGCTTTGAGACCTCCGCGGTGAGTAGTCGGATGGTCTGTTGATTGTCGCATTCAATGATAATAGGTCCTGGCTCAATCTTGACGTGGAGCTCCTGAAGGAGCCTCGAGATAAAGAGAGCTTCCTTGGCGACTTGGGACAGAGCGAGGAGTTCGGCTTCGGTGGTCGACGTGGTTACCGTGTCCTGCTTGTTTGCTTTCCAGGCGATAAGCCCGTTGTATAGCTTAATTGCGTAGCCCTGTGAGCTTTTCCTATCTCGTGTGTTGTCAGCAAAGGAGGCGTCGCTTGCGACTTGAAGGCGTGAGCCACCCCCGAGTTGCAACACGGTTGATTTGGTGTCCTGAAGATACATCAAGACTCGGTCTGCAGCTTTGTGATGTTCATGGCTGGGATTGGTAAGATGCCTTGCTAGTCGTGACGTAGCAAATGAGATGTCTGGTCGCGTGGTGACTGCGGCGAAGAGAAGTGATCCAATCTTTCGTTGATATTTGTTGACGTCCGCGTGGCTCGCTAGTCCGTCGCTTGGCAATAGCTCAATGGCTGCCATCGGAGTGTCGTGTGCTACTCCTCGATCGTCGATCAGTCGACTGATCTTGTCGCAGTAGGAGGCCTGGGAGAGTTGGATCCGGCGCGAGGCTCGGTCACGGATTATCTCCATCCCGAGGAACCATTGTAAGTCGTGTCCTCCGGTAATCGTGTACTGCTTCTTCAGCTGCTCCGTTACTCCGGTAGCCTGCTGATCCTGCCCTGTTGGATAAGCCATGATGATATCATCAACGTAAAAGAAGATAATGATACTGCCCTTAATAAGGCAGCACGGCTCATGTGGTATAGCTTCAAAGCCGAGCCTCTGCAGGGTTGCTGTGAACTCCTTCTGCCAGAGCAGTGGTGAGATCCTAAGGCCATATAATGCCTTGTTGACTTGTAGGATCGTGCCGGCCTTCTGATGGCCTTTCGGCATACGCATGTAGACAACTCGGTCCATCGCTGCGTGTACGAACGCGTTCGTAACGTCGAATTGCTTGAGCTCTAGTTCGTGCTGGGCTGCGATTGCCATCAACATTCTGAACGAGCGGCTAGCTAGTGTGGCTGCGTAGGTGTCTTGAGAGGTAATGTTTCTCTGTTGATCTCCTCGGACCACTAGTCGCGCCTTGCATTTGAGGAGGTTGTGGTCTTTATCCAGCTTGTACGTGTAGACCCACATGCAGTCAAGGATCTGTTGTCCCGTTGACTTAGCCGTTCTGATTGGAACTTCAGTCCATGAACCCATCTGAGCATGGCTCAAAAGATGGTCAAGTTCAGCTTGTTTAAACTCGGCGCCTAGTGGATGATCCTCAAGCTTGCTTTTGTACGTGGGAGGAGGCGGTAGCTGGCTGCGATGGGGTCTCGAGCCGGTGGCAAGCATCCTTCTCAATCGGGCTTTGTCAATGGCTTCTCCTCCGGTCGTCCCTATGTTGCCTGCTTGGGTTCCTGCGGTAAACGCTGCTGCCCATGGGATTGTACGGGATGACACCGATTGTTCCTCAGGGTGTGTCCCTGCCATGAATTGTGCAAGGAGAGCCGCTGGTGGCGGCGTCGGCGGTGGAGATGGGTAATGATCCCTAATCTTCCTACCGTTGTAGTATCCCGGCGGATCTGCTTCAGGATGTGGCTCTGAGGCCTCTTCAAGAGCATCGTCCTCGTGGAAGGATTCAGTTTCCGGTTCGTGTGCTGGTGAAGGGAGCTCCATGGTCCTCACAAGCGTGGCGATTTCTCTTAGTGTGCTGTGCATGAGGTTGTCCATCAGGTCTTCTACCTTCCCATCAAAAGTTGTTTGTTCGTCAAAGGTGACGTCCCTAGTGCTAATGACCTTGGCCAGGGATGGGATCCATATCCTGTAGATGTTGGTAGATCGATATCCTACTAGGTATCCTACCCAGGCTTTTGGATCAAGGCGTTGCAAGCGTCCTTTTCCGCGATACGTGTCGTCGGTCATGGCGAACGCTTTGCAGCCGTATGCTCTAAGGTGAGCAAGGTTTGGTTTTCGTATCGACGTGACTATGCCGTTGCTAAAGGCCACGCGAGTGAAGAAGATCTCGTATGGAGTCTTCCAGTTGTTTGCGTAGTTAGGCGATCGGTTGTATAGGTAGACGGCGGCTCGCGTTATCTCCGGCCAGAGCTCCCATGAGAGATTGGCGTCGAGTCGCATTGCGCGCGCTTTCTCCTTGTTTACACCCCCTGAGCGTTCGGCGCCTCCGTTCTGTGCTTGTGTATCCGGGGCCGAGGGCTCAATAACAATGCCTTGCGATGAAAGGTAGCGCTGTACCTCTGGCTTGACCGTTGTGATTTCGTTGTCCGCTTCGATGATCTTTACGGTGATGTTGAAATGGTTCTTGAGAAATAGAATGAAGTTAGAGAATGCTTTGATGATGGACTTTGCGGTCCTGTTGTCGGTGAAGTAATAGTCCCATTGCATTCCTGAGTATCTGTCGGTGATGAGCATCTGGCTCCTTTCTTTGGTGATGCTTTGGTGTTCGTATGAATGGAAATCGATGGCCAGTCTCTCTCCTGGTCCTTCGTAATCTGTATTTCGTGGGGCCCGTCTGATTTGACGCCGGGCCTTGGCTCGTCCACAGGAGTTGCACTCTACTGTAGTAATGCCTTTCACTCGCACCCCCTCAGCTTGCTGCATGAGGTGCTCCACGGTTGCTGGACCGGGATGCCCAAGTCTCTTGTGCCATACGAGTGCTGGGGCTATCTGAGCTCGTCTCGGTGTACGCGACGTTGCTTTGTGTGTGTGGTAAGCCGCAGGTGCCAATGTGTGGTGCTCGATTACCCATTGGCCGTACAGCTCCTGCAGGCTTCCAATGATTGTGCTGTCCGACGCTCGTAGCGTTGTTGGATCGGTTCTGGTGTCCCACCATATTCCTTGTTGTCGGAGTAATCGGAAGGATACAAGATTACAGAGGAAGTCAGGACAGACGGCTACGTCATGGAGCGTTATTATCGTCGTTCGCTGATCGTGCCTGAGGGGCAGCCGGATGGAGCCGTACCCCCTGATCCAGACTTGTGTGTTACCGGCCCATATATAGTCTGAGGGTCCGGGTGCGCGATAGTCATATATGCGTTGGGGATCGTTCGTAATATGGCATGTCGTGCCTGAATCCAGAATGTATGAATTTCGGAGCGGATAATCACTTGTTGTGGCAGCGAAGCCTGCCTCTGTATTGGACGTTGCCAGGAACCGATCCTCGGAACCTCCAACTTGCGTGATTTGACGACCATATAGTCATTCTATTTCCGGAGTTGGGGTATGGGACTGCTTGATAGTTGGCGTCCTTGTGCGGGGTCGGCTCTGTGAGCGGATTAGCCCTTGTAGTTCTGGGTCTTGTTCCTTCTTGAATTTGACGAGCTCCTTTACGGACTCGTTTGGTTTCCACCAGCCGGGTGCTTTCTCCTCATGTAGGTAGTAGCAGTCCTTCCAGGCATGGCGTTGTCCACATGCTAAGCATTTTGTGGAGGAGTATGAGCCTTCTGGAGGTCTCTCGGCTTGTCGCTTTCGATCGTTGCCGCGTTGATTACGGGGTCTTCCCCGGCGAGATGGCGCGCTGTTCACAGTAGAGGCGTCCCTTGTACTGTCCTGATGGGCTTCGCCCTCAGCGGTGTCATGTGAAGCCTCGTCATGAGCTGCAATGAAACTTGCTTTGCTCTTCCCTGTTTTCAGGGGATGGTTATTCATCATGTACTCCCGATAGCGTTTCATCATCTCTTTGCGGTTCATTCCGGGTTGGTATCGTCCAGAGTCCTGGAAGGTGGTTGCCCACACATTTGCCACCTTGTTAACCGATGTGAGGAAATCTTTTGTTACTGCATTGATCTGCAGTACTTCCGGTACGTTGTATGCCTCTGCTTCAGTTGCGGCTTGGTCGTATTCTGCGAGCCAGCTATCCCAGTGCGCGGAGGTTCTCATTGGCTTCAATGCCTGAAGGTATCGTTCGCGGGCTCGCTCTTGTTCCAGTTGTTCGTCAATCCCAATCGTCGCTTCGAGGCTTATGAGCCATTTTCGGAGGGATTGGTCGGGTAGGCAACAGGTTCGGAGCAGATGCGGTGTTACTGTTGATTGGATGAACGCTACGATGTGCTGAAGGCTGGATTGCTCTTTCTCGTAGTCATGTCGGTCGTTCTTGTATTGTTCGAGGAGGATTTTGTGATACTCGAGGTCATCCCGGAAAGCCTTCTGGCCTGCTGTGGAGAGATCGGTGATCCTTCTTGGGCTTGTGTTACTTGCATTGGCTGGCGCGTAATCAGCAATCACCGGGGCTCTTTCTGCTACCGGTTTAACTGTTGGCCGGGTAGTAGACTTAGGATTGATCTTGTCCCAGATGTTATGTGCGATGCAGCGCGCTTTGAGCTGCGTCATCCATGTTGTGTAGTCTGTGTGATCCCGTAGGATAGCTGTTGGATCACGCATTGTCGTCATGTTGGATAGACGTGTTGGGGTGGCCTGAGCGGTAGTCGGCAGTGAGACTCTTAATTGTCAGATGCACGGTACTATTGAAAGTGCACGAATATTGATGAATTTGATGAGGGTTGAGATCATTGATTGTGTCTTCTCCGAGCGTTGCTCAGGAGGCTAGTTTTGTCGCGTCGGCTACAGGGTGCGCTAGCGCACCCTGTGCCCCGCTTATCTACTGGCTCTAGAATAACTCCGTCAATCTGACAAAGTAGAGGAAGCTCTAGGCTTCTTTAGGCTAAAACCCCTTTTCTATTATTAAGCGCTCTAGATATTCTATACCTATCTAGGTGCCTTTATCTAGCTACCCTGCGCTAAAACCTTTTTTTTATTATATATTAGTCTAACTACGTCTTTCTACTCTACCTACTAATATTATTACTAGATTACTATCTATTATAGTTATTATAGCCTCTACTAGAATAAACCCTTTTAAAAACACTAATAATAAAAATAATATTAATTAGCAAGCTCTTTTTATTTACTTCTAACTAGAAAAGGCTATAGTAGAATAACTACTAAACTTTAAAATTTAAATACTTAATAGCCCTAAAAAGTTACGCTAGCCTACGCTAATAGATATAAAAAGCTTTATTAAACTTATACCCTTTTTTAGCTTTTATAATAATAAAGATTTAAAAATCTAGATTAATAGTTAGTCTGCTGTTACAAATATATATTATTTATATTAAACTATAAAAATAAACTTTAAATTATTTTATAAAAGTACTAGTAATATTAAAAGGCTACTATTAGCTTTAATTAAAAAATATTTTACCTACCTATACTATAAAAAGTTTAAAACGCTAAATATACTTTTAGGTACTCTAGTAACTAATCTAGAACCTAATAAAATAGATAACTATACTATTACGTATAATAATTTTTTTATTTTATAGTTTATAAGCAGCTCTGTACTACTAAAAAACTATACTTTTACTTTTTTTTTTAGATTTAACTAGGTAAATGCACTAGTAAAGGTTCTAGGCATATAAAAAAGTAATAAAATATCTAATCTAGTTTTATTATATATTCTATATAAGTTATATATAATTAAATTTAAATAGTAAACAGCCTATAACCTACGCTGTATTCTACTTCTATCTCTAGAATAGTAGAAAATAGAGAAAGTAATAAAGCGTATAATAAATAGCGTAATATATTAAATTATTACTACTAAAAAGAAAGCGTTTTGCAACTAAAATTAGTTAGCTATTTAGACTAAAAATACTATAACTATTTTTTTTTTTAAAAAAAGTAAAGCTTCTGTATAGAACTAGACTACTATAATACTAGATAATATTATTAGTAAAGCAGCTATAGATATAATAGAGTTAAACGCAGTAGCTTTTATATTTAAGCGTTAGAAGTTATAAATTCTAATACTATAATAGCAGTTTATACTAGATCTAAATAATTCTAAAGTATATTAGTTCTATAATAGACGCGTTATTAGCTATTTTTACAAGCTACTAGATTACTTTAAAAACTTCTAAATAACTATATAAAAAAATAATAGTATTAATAAAATCTCTAAATCTAACTTTAACTATAGAGACTCTTTAAAAATTAAAAAAGCTTCTAGAAAGCTATCTACTATTAGTAAGTAAATATTAGCGCTCTAGTTATTAACTATTAATAAAAATAGTAAGCTTTTTTTAGAAAATATTATCTGCGCTAACTAATTTAAAGCCTACTTATTTATATTTTACTAGATTAGATATAATTAGATAATATTAGTCTATAGCTATACTTTTAACGCAGAGTATATATCTAATTCTAATATAAATTTTATAGCTATGTTACTAAAAAAATAGTAGTACTAAAAACTCTATAATACTAACGCTACGTAAAATAGATTAGTAGAACTAGATAATTCTAAAAAAAAAAGTTCTAATAAGCAGGTAGACTCTAATAACTTTTAACTATAATTATATTAAAATACTGCTAGAAAACTAATAAACAATTTAGTATTCTAGCTATAGAAATATTATAAAAGCTTAAATACTTTTTTTATAAAAAATTATTACTTCTCTATTCTACTAGAGTAGAGCTTAGCGTTTAATTTAAATATATAGTAGTAAATAATATATATAGCTAAATTACTTTTACACTAGCTAAAAAATTAAAAAAAGCACTATAAATAGTATAAAAATTTTTTTAAAAAAGGCGCGCTTAATATATATAAATAATTAAAGTCTAGTATCTAGCACAGCGCTATTCTAGTAGATAAAATAGATATTAGTAAAACTAGAATAATTTATCTACAGCGTATTATTATAAATAGACTTTTTACTATTATTTATAATACGCTAGTTTATATTATAATAAAAAAAGGGTTTTAACCTAAAAAAGCTATAAACTAAGCTTTCTCTAAGTAAAACCCTTTTCTCTATTATCCTTTATTATTTTATATTCCTGTCTAATATTAGCGTAACTAACATTTAATAGTAGATTAATAAACGCAAGCTATTACTTTAAATGTTATAAAACTACGCTAAACCTAAAAATATTAAATAACTAAATAAGTTTCTACTACTATATTCTATAATAGTTATTATACAACTCTATTTTATATTATAGATAGTAAAGAAAATACGTAATATATATCTCTAGTTTACTATCTATTTATATAGAGGTCTAGCGCTGTCTAGTATAATCTATCTAAAAAACTATTTTACCTATATATATAATTTTTTTAACTAGATAAATAAGCTAAATTACTAGGTAGTAATTATAACTTTTTATCTAATTTTTACTACAAAATATAGTCTAACTTGCAATATTAAATAGGTTATAGTAAATTATAAAATTACTAAAAAAATAGCTACTAAGAAATTTAAGTTCTATAAGCTAGTTTCTCTAGATAACGCTAATTAGTAAGTACTATATAACTTAAAAAGCTTATTTAATAAAGCTATTTTTAATAAAGCTTAGAATACTAAAGGTAAACATCCTAACCCTAGTAGATAATTAGAAGGGGGGGGGTTTTAACTTAGAGAAGCCTAGCTTCTTTTATATAAAACCCTTTTCTATATAATACTACGTTGCTTTCTACACAGTTCCTTTATACCTAAATCTTTATTTTAACACTTATTTTTTATATTTATACTTTTAGCTTTCTCTAGTTAAAACTCTTTCTATACCTATCTCTAACTATATATTTCTTTCTCTATTCGCGTAATATATATATCTATAGCCTAAATACTAATTTATATAGGTATTAAAACTAACTCTTTATATACTATATACTAGCTAGAACTAGATTAGATAATACTTATAACTACTACTTCTATTCTATATAGTTTTAAAAACTTTACTAGTCTCTTTACATTTATATAGTCTCTGTTTAATAACGCTAAAGTACGCAAGTAATTAAATAGCTAGGCTAGCTACTTTCTATTTCTAGATCTCTATATAATAGATAATAAAAGTGCTTTTATATATACTAGTATAGACTAACGCTTTACATACACTATAGTTACGTTTAAAAAGTTTATTATTAAGTCTAAATTTAACCTAGCCTCTATAGAGCCTATACTATATTATATCTAGCGTAAGTATATAATCTACTATAACTTTATATTAGACTATATTATTAATTCTATAGGTAATATTTATATTATTAGCTTTTTAATACTAAACACCTTTTATACTATAATACACGTTTAGAATACTAAAAAGTATTAGAATATATATAATATTAAAATTAAAGATTTTTTAAATAACTCTATTATCTTTAATAATAATAGGTCTATTATTTTTAATAGTTACAGTGTCTAGTTATTTAACTTTAGTACTATTTCTCTCTTTCTACTTTTTATTTCTAATATCTACGTAGTTAAAATACCTATAGAGAATAACTCTATTATAGAAAGCTCTATAGACAGTGTTATAATAAAAAAGTCTATTTAGCCTTTTAAAGATATTAATAGTGTAGCTGCAGTTTCTCTACCTCTACTATTAGTTTAGAAGCTTAAAAAGAATCTAGATAATAAAATAGTAGAAAATAAAAATTAGTTTAATAAAAATAAAGAGTATTTTTAGAATAATTAAGGCAGCGACCTAATAGATTCTAGTCTAGATAGTAAAACTTTAGTAACACGTAAAAAAGTTAAAATAGTTAAATCTCTATACTTTAAAGAATATAAAGAGGCCTTTATACGTGTAGATAACGCTATTTTTATTAAAAAATTTATAAAAGATATTAAGCGCAGCTATGTAGCTTTTACTTTCTCTATTAACTATACTATTTTTAAAAACGTTTCTAATATTAATACTATAGAACTATAAACTTTTACTACTATTTTTATTAAAAGCTCTACTAGAATAAAAGCTATGTTTTTATATATTACTAATTAGGCAGATAATTATAAAAAAAAGTTACTTATTTTTATATTAAACCTTTAGAAGTCTATACTTTTTACTATTTTTCTCTATATTAATAGCTATAAAGCTAATACTCTATTATTATTAATAAATTTAAAATAGAAAAAGTTATTTATTACCTACTTTAAAGCCTGCTTATATTACTAGAATAAACCTAGTTTCTATAGTATTAAAAGTAATAACCTAGAAGTACTAGTTTTAATATATTATATAAATAGCAGCTTTAATCTATATAACTACTACTATATTATTTATACTACTTTACCTCTACCTTTTTATTCTATATAAATTTAAGCTTATAGTTATATAATCTAGTTTAGATAATACTTTAAATATATAATATTTAGTTATTATATTATAAAAATATATAATACAATCTAAATAGCGTAGGTTATAAAAAACGCTCTATCTACTATTACTACTTTTATATATAATTTAGAGGGTAATACTAGTAATAGCTAGCTTAAAATTATTTATATTTCTAGTAATACTTTAGAATATCTTTATAGTTATAAAAAATCCCTTATTAATAATAGAACTCTAGAGTTTAAAATAATTAATAAAGCTCTGCTTAAAAACCTGCTTTCTAATAATAAATATCTCTACGTTTTAAATATAATAATAGGCTTTAATATTAGTCTAACGTCTAATAAATTAAGTAACTTTTATAAGTTTAAACTAAATAATAATATTTTTAGTAAGTATAACCTAGTTAATACTTACGCAAAAACTTTTAAAAGCTAAAAGTTTAGAGATACTAAATCTATATTAGCCTTTGTCTCTAGAGCTGCTAATTATATATTTAATATTAATCTAGCTAATATATTTATAATAAAGCTTAACCTATATATTAGTAAAGATATAAACTATTCTAATAAAGTAGTAGAGGCAGCCTATTAATATAACGCAGTAGTAGTTCTAAAAAAGCAGCGTAAAAAAAAAAAAGTAAAAAAGTAGAAAAAAACGCAGATTAAAAATAAAAAAAAGGTAGAAACTAAATAACTTTAAAACTAGTCTATTAACGTACCTATTCTAACTAACTCTATATTAAAACACTCTACGCCTACTAATAATAAACTAAAAAAAAGGGTTAGGGTTAGGGTTAGGGTTAGGGTTAGG